>ML779907.1:64221-75912 GCA_009831015.1 Picea engelmannii | reverse complement strand
TGCTAGGGACACGTATGTCTCTTTCTCTGCAATTGGGTGCTTGTAGAATCTGAAGGTTGGTGCCTTCATTCAGTTGGTGCTGAAGTAAAAAGGAAGTCAGTGCTTCCACCCAGTGGGTGCTGGGATTCTGTGGGAGTTGGTTCTCTCAGCCAATTGGTGTTGGAAATCAGAGGTTGTAGCCTCTATGAGTTGGTGCTCATAAAAGATGAGATGTAACGAAGTTGAAGCTTGCTGAACATCTTAAGAAGACGAGGTTTTTTCCCTGGTTGGGTTTCCTCTTGAAAAATCTGTGTCTCGTACTTGTGAATGAATGTTGTGTGTGTGATTTTTGTTCGTTATACTATCTGCTTTATGTTTATAACTCCGAATTTCACAGTACAGACTCACTGCCACTAAGATTAATGATTCAAAGTTAAAAATGAGAGTAAATGATTAATAATCTACACTAACTGATTCACCCCCCCCTCTCAGTTAGTTCATACCTGTAACAGGACCAACCATATATGTTGATCTGGATATAGGAGAGGAACAAACTATAAACAAACTAAATACAATAAACATGTAGATAGGAAGAATAACACAAATATACAGTGAACAATATCTTCTATTAAATAATGAAATAGGCTGAAGCTGTAAAACTACAAAACTGAAACTTACTCGAATGGTGGTAGCTATCTCTAGGAAGATATGTGGCTTCTACATGCATTTGTCTGATAAGAATGGATTACAGTGAGGCTTCATAGGCCCTTTTCATATTATTCATGAATTCCAAAACCCTAGACATCCAAAAACCTAACCCTAGAATTTGAAACACCAAAAATCATGTGGGCCCTATGGGTAAGTTGGTGTAATTTGGTACCTCAACTTCCTAGGGTCATAAATTTTGCATATGACCTCCATTTTAGGTGCGTGATATCTCGTTGGAAAGGAATTTCAGAGACCTACCCATTTCCTCATTGAACTTTGACTCTGTCTATAGTCTGACTGTGGCAAGCCAAAAAAAAAATGTTTAGGGCCCCAAAATATCCCTCAAAGTACAAAAAGAGGTGTTGACATGAAAACATACAAAATAAGCTAGTTGGATTAGGCAAGAGGCCACCCGTATCCACCTAGAGAATATGTGATGCTTCAGATAGCCCCAAAAGTGTAGAAGTCACAATTATGAAGAAGTATAAAAAGACGTGTTGAACAAAAACATACATGTAAAGTATTTGTCCTCATAGAGCCTTATAAAACACACGCTAAAATAAAGGATAAAGAAAAATGTATGTTGTACAATTTAATATTCAACATTTAACCATAACTTAATCAACATAAATTAAAATTTATCCATGGCATGAAAGTAAATCACATAACCATCACATAACACAACATAATCACTAAAATACATACCTCTGTCTGATGTTAATTCCCAATCTTCGATTGTCCTTTCTGCTGCTCTGCCCAAAACCGAATCTTCCTCCCTGCTAGCTAGGAACAGAGCCTGTCTGGCTCCCTAGCTCTAGGATTCTGTGAGGATTCCTGGCCCCTGAGCCCAAAACTCCCAGCAACCTGGTGCACCCTTGTAATAGTCCACCCAAACTCCAAACCAGAAAATATCAAACCAGCAAACACATACAGTTCCTAATCTCCAAAATGTTTCTTTCTTTCCCCAAATTTCCAAAAAAAAAGCTCCTTCTCCTGAATCCCTCTGGCCCCTCATATCCTTCCCCCATTCACCGACTCATCCTTCATTTAATGCCACCTACCTTATCCCTCCATTTAATACCTTATCCCTCCATTCAATACCCTATCCATCCATTTAATGTCTTATCCTTCATACGTTAAGTTTTCTAATAAATAAATAAAAATTATTAATCTTTTAATTCATTACCCAAACCTTTAATGAGTTAATTAATTAATCATCAGATATAAACAATTAATAATTAATTAATATTATTAATAAATAATCATTGTTTAACTAAAATGTATTAGGGCAGTTAATTATTTAATTAATTATTCTTGATAAACGTTAAGCAATCATTTAACTAGGGTTGTTACATACACCCACCCTTCAGGAAACTTCGTCCTGAAGTTAAAGTATTTTATGATACAAGAGAAAAGAAACATGGTTCACACATTCATAACAAATAATCGTCATTATTAGTAAGTAAGCCAAGAAACTCATTCATACTAGTGTACATGTGCAAGAAATGCATGTGTAGCTAGTACATACAATTCCCGTTCATGTACTAATATCAATAACTATCATCTCTATAGTAATTTCCATATGCATCCAATCCATTCAACAAGACTATTCATTTTATAAAAGACAATAAATCAATCAAATGTTTGCGAAATCCTGTAATTACAATTATCTAGCTCAACAATGTTATTTAGACAATTGTAGTTTAATTACATAATTATGAATATTCATATATATATGCATTTTCTTTTCAGAAGGAAAACAATAAGTTCCAACATAGGACAAATCTCCATACACTCTCAACTATTTCTACTCATCCTTCCTCCCTACCTTACTTCCATCTTCCATTCCTATCCTTCCTCTATTGGACTATCTTGGAGTGTCAACTATATTGACCTAACTCCAAATAGAACTCGTAAGCGGAAGTGTCACTATCTTGACCAAGATTCCCCAGCAGGCAGCTGACAATCATCATCACACGTCTAGGGGAGCGTGAGCTAACATCGTCCTCCCATGACTTCTGGTTTCAGAGGATACACGGTGGGAAATTCCTCCATCCCTCCTAATCATAACTAGGGTCCACACCCTACAATGGAATATACAGTGGCACCGTGTTGCTGGGAGTTTTGTCATCGTCTATTTGGTTTTGAGCAGTCTTACCACCTAAAATATTGCACTGGTCCACATATCATAGCAATGCGTCCAAACCAATATAATCTCACATACAAAGATTCATACCATATTGTTTCTCAGCCAGTGGTCATGACATCCACTTTCATCATCACTATCCCTTGGATATTTCATAGCCCATAACCTGCAGATTAGTCTGTAACACAAACTCATACATTTCTATGCATTATCATCATGTAATTGCATACAACCATAATTTCAATTCGGTATCTGTGTACCAACAAATTTAACATCAAATTTTTCATGTTAGAAATAGATCTCATATTATCCCATAATTCAATTAACGACACCCATTCATAAAATTATCATTTACAAAATAGATTGCATCATATCTAACATCATTCTAATAGCATTTAAACCTTCATAGGATTCTCATTCACACAATACGTCGCATCATATCCATCATCATCAATAACAATTAGACATTCATAGAATTTACATTCACATAGTAGATCACATCATATCCATCATCATCAATAACATTTAAACATTCATAAAATTTACATTCTCACAATATATCGCATCATATCCATCATTATCCAAATACATTTAAACATTCATAAAATTTATACGTCTTAAAAGTTCAAGTGTATCATTTAATAGTTTCACTTGTGAATAGAAAATAAAAGTGTGTAGGCCTCAGGTAATCTCGGCTGTCTAAGTCAAAAGGTGGTGTTACATACACCCAACCTTCGAGAAACATATTCTCGAGGTGGTCAAAAAATTGAGGGATAGTCTCGTCGTAGTGTCTCGGCATATTCCCAAGTAGCAGATCCTGGACTACACTTGTCCCATTGGACCTTAACTTGGTCTACTAGATGGTTCCTGAGCTGTCAGACTCTATGGTCCAATATGCATAACAGTTCTACCGTGAGAGTTCCCATGTCCGATACCTGCAATTCCTTCCAATTTAGCTTATGTGATTCATCAGCAACATAATGACATAGAATAGATACATGAAACACATTATGAGTTTTATGCAAGTGGGGTGGCAATACGAGACGATAGGCAATGGGTCCAAATTTCTCTTGGATTTTGAATGGTCCTATAAATCGAGGTGACAAATTTGTCCCCTTCCTGAACTGTATGGTACTCTTATTAGGCCTGATACGAATGAAAACCTGGTCTCCCACTTCATAACTTCGGTCAGTCCTGTGTGCATCCGCATAACTTTTCTGCCTATCATGTGCTTCATTTAGTCTCTGCCTAATCTAAATCACCTGTTCCTCCATCTCTTGAATCAATTCTAGCCCAACTATTACTCGGTCTTCTAATCTATCCCAGCTCAATGACATTCTGCATGGAATTCCATACAGAGCTTCGTAGGGTGGCATTCCGATGGAGCTATGAAAACTGTTATTGTAGGAAAACTCTACCAAAGGTAGGTACTTCTCCCAATGGGTTTGATTATCCATGATGTACATCCTAAGTATGTATTCCATGACTTGATTTACTCTCTCAGTTTTCCCGTCTGTTTTAGGATGATAAGTTGTGCTTAAGTTCAACTGAGTCCCCAACGCTGACTACAAACTTGTCCAAAACCTAGAAGTGAATCTGGAGTCCCTATCTGAAATGATATTCTTAGGTATCCCATGCAAACGGATAACCTCACTTACAAACACACGTGCCACATCAGTGACATCGTAAGTGTCTCTAACTGGAATAAAATGAGCACTCTTGGTTAACTTATCAACTATCACAAGAATGACATTGTGTCTATGAGATGTAAGTGGAAACCCCACAACAAAATCCATAGAAATGACTTCCCACTTGGACATAGGAACATCATGTGGTTGTAGGAGGCATGCTGGGTGATGGTGGTCAACTTTCACTTGTTGAAACTCTAGGCATTTGGCGATGAAATGGAGTACATCGCGCTTCAGGCCTACCCATAAGAAAAGATTCCTCAAGTATGGGTACATCTTCTTCACACCTGGATGCGCACAATAAAGTGCTCGATGGGATTCCTTCAGTATGATGCCTCGAATATCCCCATTTTCAGGGATGTACATCCTTCCCCGATATCTTAATAGTTTGTTTGCTTCCAGACTATATCCTTCATACTTTGGATCTAATTGTCTCCCACTCTAGAGGTTTGAAGTCACCTTTAAATACCAACTGTCTCCTTGGAGTTGCATCAACACAAATTGCCTCAGATTGACTTTTAAGGGTACCAAGGAGAAGACACGTGGTATCCTACTCAAGGCATCTATGACCACATTTTCCTTTCCCTTAATGTATGAAATACCAAAATCATACTCACTCATAAACTCACTCCATCGCATTTGCCTGGCATTCAGATCCCTTTGAGTGAAGAGATGTTTTAAACTTTGATGGTCCATTTTTAGCTCAAAGTTTCACCCCACAAGATAGTGCCTCCAAATTTTCATAGCTAGCATTACAGTTGCCAACTCTAAATCATGAGTAGCATAAATCTCTTCGTGTTTCTTCAACTTCCTTGACGCATAAGCTATCACTCCTCCATCCTGCATTAGTACGGCCCCCAACCCTTTCTTCAAGGCATCTGTGCAGACTATGAAGTCCTTTTCCATATCCGACACTTGTAGAATTGACGCACTAGTTAGTAACCTCTTATGCTCAATGAATTCACTATCACATTCTTCTATCCATTCATACCTGACCCCCTTGCGCTACAAAGTGGTGATGGGTTTTTCTATTTTAGAGAATCCTACCACAAATATCTGATAATAACCTGCCAGTCCCATGAAGCTTCTTACCTCATGAGAATTTTTTGGCACTGGCCATTCCATAATGGCCTTTACCTTTTCTAGGTCCACAGAGATTCCTTCACCAGAGATGATATGACCTAAATAGTGGATCTCTTTCTGGAATAAAGAACACTTCAAAAACTTCCCATTCAATTTGTTTTCTCTAAGGAAGGACAACACCACTCGCAAGTGTTCCTCATGTTCTCTTTCATTCTTGGAATAGATGAGGATGTCATCTAGAAAGACTTATACAAAACGGTCTAAGTACTTCTGGAATACGCCATTCATGAGGCTCATGAATACTACTTGCACATTGGTCAATCCGAAAGGTACTATGACGAACTCGTAATGTCTAAACCGGGTTTGAAAGCCATTTTTAGGAATATCACCTTCCTTAATCCTTAACTGGTGATACCCTAATCACAAATCGATCTTTGAGAATACTGCTCCTACTTTCATATGATCAAAGAGGTCATCTATTCGCGGCATTGGGTACCCATTTTTCACTGTAGCATGGCTCAAGTCCCTATAATCTATACACAGTCGTAAGGAACCATCCTTCTTCTTCACAAAACTTACTGGTGCACCCCAAGGTGAGACATTGGGCCTTATTAGCCCTAAGTCTAGTAACTCTTTCAACTTCATTTGTAACTCACAAAGCTTCAGTGTTGTCATCCGATACGGAGTCTTGGAAATTGGTTCTGCACCAGGTTTTAGCTCAATAGTAAAATCAATCTTCCTCTCAAGAGGTAACCCTGGTAACTCGTTCGAAAAAACATCCTTAAATTATGAGAATATCGGGTACTGATCTAATGAGGGTCCCTTCCTTTCATTCACTAATTCCACTACATATAGTCGACACCCTTTTCTCAAGCATCACTTAACCTTCATAGTTGAGATAAAGCGTAATGACACCTTTCTCCATACACCTTGGATCTCTATTGGTCTTCCTTCATCGTCGACACAAAGCACCCTTTTTGTGAAACAATCTACCAAAGCTCAATGGGCTTCTAACCTATCCATTCCAATGATTAGGTTATACGCCCCGAGAGCGGTGACGTATACCTTCAACCTGGTAGTACACACCCCCAGGTGTACTATACAATTATCAACGCTAGGTCCTACCACTTTTTTTTTTCCCCCGAAACCATCTCGACTTGTTTAAAGTCATCGTGCTCGTAGGTTTCCAACCCACTCTTTTATAATGAAGATGGTGAAATGAAACTATCTGTAGCACCAAAATCAAATAAAATATTTACATTGATATGATTTAGCATACCTGATGACTCCACCACCATGGATTGATGTTCGACCTGACAATTATTAACCACTGCATAAATCTGGCAGCTACTACTTGCTCTTCCCATCGGGGCCTTTCCTTCTCTATGCACAAATCCTGATTGTAACTTTGGCTAGTCATGCTGGTAATGGGGTCCTCCACACCCCCAATAGGTAACATGGGATTGAACCTGTGCATTGTTATGTGATTTTCTCTGAAATGAGTTCTTTCCCCTAGAACCCCTGCCCCTACTAGATTCTCCCTGAGATGGTCATGGACCTACCCACATCATTGGTGATGAATGAGATGTTGCACTTGCTGCCATTGAAATCCCTGCAGCTACTATCCTTGGTACGAATTTGTTACCATATGGAGGTGGCCTTGAGCCCCCTCCTCTGGGAAATTTCCTAGGGGCCTTCCCCACAAATCCAGGACGATCCGGAAAGGTCGGTCTCATACCTCCAGTTAAGTTCATGTGTTCCTCCGCATAACGCACATTTTCCACAGCTTCTGCTACTGAAGGCGGTTTCCACATCCACACCATATCCCTTATCTTAGGGTTTATCCCATAGACGAAGCGTTATGCCTGTCATTGGTCATTATCCATGTATGAAACATATTTGACCAATTCCATAAACCTGATCTCATATTCTTCTATGGTTTTGTTTCCCTGTACTAAGGCATGAAATGCTCCTACCTATTGTTCCTCAAAGTAAGTTGGTAGATATTTTCTTCGGAACCTCTCCTCAAAAATTTCCCAAGATATGGTTGTTAATGTTTAAGCCATTATTATAGATGTTTGCATTTCATTAGATAACAATAGAATAATCCAAGATCACTGAGAAATACACAATCACAAGAGACACAACATTTATATTGGTAAACCCTCTAGGGGAAGAAAACCCAGCAAAACTTCCTTAATATAGATAGACAATACAATGCCAAGAGATCTCTATGCTAAAACAAAAAGTCCTCTCCAAGATATGTGCCACTCTCTCTCTCCTTTGTCGGTAACAGATCAGAACTTGTCTCTCAAACTGAGCAAGTGAGTTATGTCCAAGTGAGGTGCTAGCCTCCTTTATTTATAGAAGTCTGGCATGTGTGAAGTGTCTCTTCACTGGTAGGGGTGACTTCTCAAACTGGGTGGGTAAACCCACCTTTATTATATTTCTGGGTCTCTTTATTAATTGTTGGGGCCAACTTCTTATTTTGCCTATTATAATTGTCTTTTGACCAATCTGCAAAAGGAGATTTGGTCCTATTACAATAACTGACATGATCAATCCACAATGGGGATTGATCCTATGAATAATATATCAATAATAATAATAATACTCTTTGCAGTTACATTATTTCAACACTCCCCCTTAACAAGAAGGGTATTCTTCAGCAGCATCATGCGAGAGAGAGAGAGGATAACATCATCAACAACATCAAGTGGGAGGAAAACATCATCAATATCATCTTGGATGGCGTATCTATAAATAATATAAATGTTTCTTCATCGGCAGCATCATCATTCTCAAAGGAATGCCATCATCATCTGCATCAATATGTATTAGTATAAAAATTGATACATCATCATAGCACAAAGCTGTCTCATCACAATACAAGACTGGCTTTACGTCACAACTGTCAAGTCGGAAGCTCAGTACTTGTCTCATCTCATCGTCTTGCTTTACGTCACAACACTCAAGATGGAAGCAAGATACTCATCCTGCTTTACATCACAACCATCAGGTTGGAAGCAGGATACTAGACTGGCTTTATGTCACAGTTATCTAGCCGTAAGCTCAGTACTAGTCTCATCATATCATCCTGTTTTACGTATGACAGCTTGGTCAGAAGAAAGGATCATCTCTTCTTTATTTACGTCTGAAAACTTGGTCAGAAGAAAGGAACATCTCTTCTTGCTTTACATCTGACAACTTGGTTGGAAGAAAGGAACATCTCTTCTTGCTTTACGTCTGACAACTCGGTCAGAAGCAAGGAACATCTCTTCTTGCTTTACGTCTGAAAACTTGGTCAAAAGCAAGGAACATCTCTTCTTTCTTTATGTCTAACAACTCAGTCAGAAGCAAGGTACACATCTCATCTCGCTTTACATATGACAACTCGGTCAGAAGCAAGGAACATTTTTCTTTACGTCTGACAACTAGGTCAGAAGCAAGGAACATCTTGCTTTACGTCTGACAACTAGGTCGGAAGAAAGGAGCACATCACATCTTGCTTTACGTCTGATAGCTAGGTCATAAGAAAGGAACATCTTGCTTTACATCTGACAACTAGGTTAGAAGAAAGGAACACATCACATCTTGCTTTACATCTGACAGCTAGGTCAGAAGCAAGGAACACATCACATCTTGCTTTATGTCTGACAACTATGTTAGAAGCAGGGAACATCACATCTACTCCCCCTTTCGAGGAAGGTCCTTTTGGACTAATCCAAGCTTATCTTGGAAGTAATCAAACTTTACACGAGATAGAGGCTTAGTCAACACGTCAACAACCTGTTCATCCATGCTAATTTACTGGAGCTTCAAGGCTCCTCTCTGTACCATGTTGCGGATGTAATGATAACAGATCTCTATGTGCTTCGACCTGTCGTGGAATACACGATTCTCTGTCATCTTTATGCATCTCTATTTTTCACATAGAATCACAGTTTCTCTCATCTCTAAGTGAAATAGGCCGGTCAACAACTTTCAAAGCCATATAGCTTCGCAGCTAGCAGAACATGCAACAATGTATTATGCTTCATCTGTGTTGAGAGCAATACTAGATTGCTTCCTACTCTTCCACGAGATCATAGCTGATCCCAAACTGAAATAGTATCCTGAAGTGCTTTTCCTGTCAGAAACACTTCCTACCCAATCTGCAACAGTATATCCACTCAATGTGAAATCATGATCTCCATCATAGCTGAGACCATAATCTATTGTACCTTTAAGGTACCTCATCACATGTTTTGCAGCCACTAGGTGAACACGTCTGGGTTCTACCAGAAACTGACTCAAGGTGTTCACGGAAAAACAAATGTCTAGTCTGGTCTTCATTAGGTACATCAGTGATCCAATAATCTGTCTATACAGTGTGGCATCAATCAAATTTGACGAAGTATCAACCAACAACTTCAACTTCACTTCCATGGGTGTATTCATGTGTTTGCATTCTATCATGTCAAATCTCTTTAAGATTTCGACTGTGTACTTCCCTTGGTTAAGGAAGATCCTCTCAGGACTCTTCCATACCTCAAGACCTAAGAAATAATGCATTAGGCCAAGGTCTTTCACTTCAAATTCCGAGGCAAGTCTCCTTTTACATTCAACGATGAGATTTTCTTCTCCAGTTAAGAATAAGTCATCCACATATAGTAATAAGATTGTTGGTTCATTATTCATAATTTTGAAGTAGAGATTTGAGTCTTCTTTACTCTTGGTAAAGCCTAAGCTCATCAAGAAACTGTCTATACGTCCATACCAAGCTCTAGGAGCTTGCTTCAATCTGTATAAGGCTTTCTTCAATCTACAAACATGAGGCCTCCTATCTTCAACCTCAAATCCTTGAGGTTTTTCTATATACACTTCCTCTTCGATGACACCATTTAAGAAAGTTGTCTTCACGTCCATCTGGTGCATCTTCCACTTCATCTTAGTTTCAAGAGCTATGATGGTCCTGATCGAAGTGTATCTAGACACATGAGTGAATGTCTCTTCATAGTCAATGCCTTCCTTCTGGGAAAAGCCACGAGTGACAAATCTTGCTTTATACTTCTCAATGCTTCCATCAGTAGCATGTTTTATTTTGAAGAGCCATCTGGAGGATACCACATCTTTATTCTTCAGTCTGGGAACTATTTCCCATACTTCATTCTTCATTATGGATAGGTATTCCTTTGTCATGGTGTCTGCCCATTCTTTCCTTTGAATGGCTTCTTCAAAACAGGCAGGCTCCTCTTCTAGGAGGTCACACATCAAAGTCATATAATTGGAGAATGGCTTTGGTCTTTTCACCTGTCTCATGGTTCCTTGGTGAACACCGTACTTCTCTCCATATTGAATAAGCTCTCTAGCCCAAGCTGGCTTTCTTTTATGTAGGATCATCATCTGAGGAGGTTCTTGCACTTCTACTATATCATGGTCTTCTAGAAGTTCCTCATCAGGGGAAGTTACAACTTCCCTTACTGGTTCTACAGCTCTGGGAACCTCCCTCATTGTAGTATTGGGGATTACAGGTTCCTCTTCATATACCTCTTCAAGATGGAATATTTTAGATTTGTTGAGCATTGCATCTTCATCAAAGGTCACATCCTTGTTGATCTCAATGTGATGTTGATCTGGTATACAGATTCTGAAGGCCTTGGAGACCTCACAGTATCCTACAAATATTCCCTTCTTTCCTGAAGGGTCCAGCTTGTTTCTCTTTTCTTTAGGTATATGAATAAACACTGAAAAAAAATATATTTTGAGATGGCTTACCTTTGGCTTCTTTTTGGTGAACGTCTCTTCCAATTTCTTGATCCCAAGTGCACTATGGGATAATCGGTTCTACACATAAATAGTTGTCATCGTTGCTTCTGCCCATAAGCACATAGGAAGATCTTGATCATGGATCATAGTCTTCACAGCTTCCAGTATGGTTCTGTTCTTTCGTTCAACTACACCATTTTGTTGTGGATTATAGGGAGTAGTGAGTTCCCTCTTGATTCCAACATCTTTGCAGAAGTTCACAAACTCTTTTGAGGTATATTCTCCTCCATTATCTAACCTGAGTATCTTGATCTTTCTTTCAGAAAGGTTCTCTATCAA
>ML779907.1:33161-59895 GCA_009831015.1 Picea engelmannii | reverse complement strand
AAAAAAAAAAAAAAAATAATAATAATAATAATAATAATAAAATAAAAAATCGAATAACTCTGGGGCATCGTGGGACCTCGCATGAGGCCCACGTTCCCCCCCTATCTCTTCTTACCTAAAACCCTACACCCTACTCTCATTCTCATAACGCTCCATTCTTTTGCTGCCTCTCTCACTCTGCAAGTGCGACAAGGGTTACAGTAATGGTTGGAGGCTCCTCTCTCATGGCTTGGCAAAAGCCTACAGGCTACAACTATGCCCTCATGAGCTCCTCTTTCGTGGCTTGGTGCATAGTCTCTATACATGAGGTAGGTATAGTGTTGTTGATTTTGGCGCTCGGCGCAACATTGAATCTTGACCTGTGTTGTATGTAGGTGTGCTAATCTTGGTTGTAAGTGCATGCAGGTACTCGACCGCTATAGAAAATCGCACTCCCTTTAGAAAATCGTGGCTTTCTTGACCTGTGTAAGATCTGATACTCCCTTTATAAAATCGCACTCCCGCTGAATCTTGACCTATGTTTGGCCTCTATAGAAAATCACACGGGCCTCTCTTGTGAGCTCCTCCTTCATGGATTGGTACCTAGCGCACAAGTTCTTGGTCTTAGCTGACTTGTGTTGTGTCGTGACTCTGGATGGATAGCTCTCGGTCTCGGCTGGTGCGTAGTTGAAGAGATTTCTTTCTCATGGGTTCCTCCTCCATGTGACTTGTTCTAACGCTTGGTGCTCTGGTGCTCTGTCTCGATTGACCTGTGTGATGTTGTAGGTGCTTGTCTTTAATAGCTTGGAGGTTGGATGGGAAGGGTAGAGTACGAACAATAACAACAAAAAGAATAGTGGCTGAGTAGAGTATGAACAAGATTGAAACTCATGAGGTTCTCATCAAGATGTCAACAAAAGTTGTTTTGGCATATAGATCCTGAACGATTCCAGGTTCGTTTTGGGTATTCATTGTTACAGAGAAAACAATAATAGATAAAACTACCCAATTCGTGTTTAGATTCTGAATCCATATTAAATATCAATCTAGATTTGTTTGAGCATTAAATTGTGGAGAAAATAGACCAAAACGGCCACCAATTGGGTTTGCATTAAACTGTATATTTAATAATGGGTTCCAGACAGTTTAATGTACCTCCAATGGAATTTCATATGGGTGGTGGCATTGCTATGTCCCAACCGAGAAGGCCTTCAAACCCTCCTTTTCAGCCCCAAATGAGGCATGTCAGTAACTCGAATCTTCAATTCATGTCATTTGATGTTGGATCTGTACCCTCATCATTTGCCCCCACCTCCTTCCTTCAGAGAAAACAACTTTGGAGCCTTCAAAGATGAGCCACCGCTGCTGGAGGAATTGGGAATCAATACCTGTCTCATAACAAAAGACCTTAACCCTTTTGAATCCCATCAAAGTTTGTTGGCAAAGGTAGCACAGAGCTTGTGGTCAAAGACTCCTGCAAGGAACTTCCTGAAGGATTTATGCATGAATTGAAGATGTATGTCATTTCTTTAACTTTTTGAAACAAACGACTCTCTACGGTAAAAAAAATACATAATGTTTTTATTTTATTTTATATTATGTTATATGTATTTTATTTTTATATATATAATTTAAATACATATCCTTTATACATGTTTATTTATATAAAGTCATTTATATCTTTGTTTAGAAGTAAATATATATATCCCTAAATTTAAAACTTATTTATTATGTGTTTGTTTATTAGAACCAATGTTAAAATTCATTTATCACTTTCAATATATATAATATTATATCATTTCATTTTCAGAGTGTATATATATATATATATATATATATATATATATATATATATAATATAACCAAAATAATTGTGTGCTTGGCTTGCAGGATAGGTGGGGCTGGATAGGTGAGGCTGGAGTTGGAGCTCACATTTTCATCTAATAAAAGGGTTTCAGGGTCCCTTTTTCCCAGGGTTGTTTCTTTGAATATATAATTACCCTATACAGTTTATTCAAGGTTTCAATATAACTATTTAGGTTTTTTTTTTTTTTTTTTAAATTTCAGGGTTGGAACAGTTCCATTCTCGAACTGTCCTTCTTACATGCAAGTAGGTGGGTAGGCCCTGGTCCAAGTTTTTAAACCAGGGCTCTAATACCATGTGTAAATTCTCTGTCCTCGCAGAGCCTTATAAAACACACGCTAAAATAAAGGATAAAGAAAAATGTATGTTGTACAATTTAATCTTCAACATTTAACCATAACTTAATCAACATAAATTAAAAGTTATCCACATCTTGAAAATAAATCACATAAACATCACGTAACACAACATAATCACTAAAATACATACCTCTGTCTAATGCTAATTCCCAATCTTTGGTTGTCCTCTCTGTTTCTCTGCCCAAAACTGAATCTTCCTCCCTGCCAGCTAGGAACAGAGCCTGTCTGAATCCCTAGCTCTAGGATTCTGTGAGGATTCCTGGCCCCCGAGCCCAAACCTCCCAACAACCTGGAGCACCCCTGTAACAGTCCACCCAATCTCCAAACCATAAAATATCAAACTAGCAAACACATACAGTCCCTAATATCCAAAATGTTGCTTTCTTTCCCCAAATTTCCAAAAAAAAAGCTCTCGAATCCTGAATCCCTCTGTCCCCTCATATCCTTCCCCCATTCACTGTCTCCTCCTTCATTTAATGACACCCACCTTATTCCTCCATTTAATACCTTATCCCTCCATTCAATACCCTATCCATCCATTTAATGCCTTATCCTTCATACGTTAAGTTTTCTAATAAATAAATAAAAATTATTAAGCTTTTAATTCATTACCTAAACCTTTAATGAGTTAATTAATTAATTAATTAATTAATCATCATATATAAAAAATTAATAAATAATTAATTAATATTATTAATAAATAATCATTGTTTAACTAAAATATATTAGGACAGTTAATTATTTAATTAATTATTCTTGATAAACCTTAAGCAATCATTTAACTAGGGTTGTTACAATACATGAGGATCCAGTTGTAATAGGTGGGTGGCCACCAATATCCACTTGGATCAGTCCTCCCCCATTAGGAAGCAATGGTCTCCATTGCATTGAGTTCCCCCATCAGGTGAGGAAACAATTGTTGGATTTGGCCCTGGGTGGTCCACTTTCCTTGGTGTAGAAGTTTCCCTGCCTTGACAACCCGATAAACATGGATCTGTTGTTGGCAAGTGCCCATGACCTATGTGTCCATGATCTGATCAGTGGATGCTTGTTCCATGCATTCAGGGTTGAGATCTGTTGGTGTTAGTTGTTAGAATATCTCAGAGGTGTCCATTAATGGTGAAAAATATGGCCTAAGTAGGTCCATATTGAATACTAGATGCAGACTAAGGAAGGGTGGAGTGTTGAGCTCAAAATCATTTCTACCCACAACCTTGGTGATAGTGTAAGGTCGATAACAGAGTGGACGAAGCTTCTGATGGGGCATGGTGAGACACTCCTTCTGAAAAATGTAACCATAGTTTGTTTCCAACTTGAAACTGGTGTGGTACTCTATGTTTATTGTGGCGTTGTTTGTACATCGCATTGGATTTCTACACAATCTCATGGACCTATTGGTAGATGTGCTGAATCTACTCAATGAATTTGGTGGATTTTTTTATCGCAGAATAATCATGGTAAGATTTTGTATGGGTGGTGGCAAGAGGAAGTGAAACATCAATGGGTCCCAAGGGTTGGAATCCCAGACCCACCTGAAATGGGATGTGGTTGGTGGAACTATGGAGATCCCTATTGTAGTTGTGTTGGACATATGGATGACTCTTGTCTAATGTACGGGGATGCTTAGAATTGTACATGCGGAGGATGTGCACAATAATCTGATTGACGAACTCGGTTTGGCCATCTGTTTGGGGGTGGAAAGTGGTGGAAAGTGGTGGATGTTCTGCGGTATCCCAAAGTGGGCCCAGAATCGTTCAAAGAAGGACTTGGAAGTATCAGTCACTGTGACATTCTTCTTATACGCTGTGAGAACAGCCATCTTAAAAAATAGTTCAACGACCACAAACACACATTCATTTCTGTGCTTGGTGGACGACAAACCATACATGTAATCCATTGATATGGATTCCCATGGCTTCTCGAGAATAGGAAGAGGATTGTATAAGCCTTGCTTCTTGATGGCTGGATTGGCAATGGTGCAGGAAGTACAATGTCGGATATACTTGCCGATGTCCTATCAAATTTTTGGCCAATAAAAATGTTTCTGAAGAATGACCACAATTTTCTCTACACCAAAATGTCATGCCACCTAACTATAGTGGGATTCCAAAATAATCTTTGCACACTCACTTGTAGGAACATAGAGATGGCCCAAGTGGCATAAGAGTTCGTCCTTAGTGTGAAAATTAGTTAAAGTGGCACATGTACCCAAGAGATGATATGTGCTGGAGAAGTCTGGATCTTGCTGATAAAGTTGAGGCCACTCGAATGATTCATGTCCACAGGATTGGAGCACCATGGTGAGTGCATCCACAGGATGTCGACTGAGACAGTCAGTGACACAAATGGAGATACTTGTCTTATACTTGATGTTCATATGGAAATATTGCAGGTAGGTGGACCACTTATGATGGCAATCATTCTGTAATTTCCCCTATGTATGTATGATCAGTGTGTATGATCATCTCTTTCCCCATAATGTAATGTTTCCATTAACAAAAGGCTTGTCATCAGTGTGTATGATCGTCATCAGTGTGTATGATCATCTCTTTCCCCATAATGTAATGTTTCCATTAACAAAAGGCTTGTACAATGGAATACATTTCCTTTTCATAGGTGAGTTATTTCCAGACAGCAGCAGAGAATGTCTCACTATGGTATGCCACAAGATGCTCATGGTGAGTGAGAACTGGACCCACAACATAGTCAGATGCATCAGTCTCAATCTCAAATGGTTGTTGCATATCGGGAAAGGAGAGTATGGGATNTGTGCTTGGTGGACGACAAACCATACATGTAATCCATTGATATGGATTCCCATGGCTTCTCGAGAATAGGAAGAGGATTGTATAAGCCTTGCTTCTTGATGGCTGGATTGGCAATGGTGCAGGAAGTACAATGTCGGATATACTTGCCGATGTCCTATCAAATTTTTGGCCAATAAAAATGTTTCTGAAGAATGACCACAATTTTCTCTACACCAAAATGTCATGCCACCTAACTATAGTGGGATTCCAAAATAATCTTTGCACACTCACTTGTAGGAACATAGAGATGGCCCAAGTGGCATAAGAGTTCGTCCTTAGTGTGAAAATTAGTTAAAGTGGCACATGTACCCAAGAGATGATATGTGCTGGAGAAGTCTGGATCTTGCTGATAAAGTTGAGGCCACTCGAATGATTCATGTCCACAGGATTGGAGCACCATGGTGAGTGCATCCACAGGATGTCGACTGAGACAGTCAGTGACACAAATGGAGATACTTGTCTTATACTTGATGTTCATATGGAAATATTGCAGGTAGGTGGACCACTTATGATGGCAATCATTCTGTAATTTCCCCTATGTATGTATGATCAGTGTGTATGATCATCTCTTTCCCCATAATGTAATGTTTCCATTAACAAAAGGCTTGTCATCAGTGTGTATGATCGTCATCAGTGTGTATGATCATCTCTTTCCCCATAATGTAATGTTTCCATTAACAAAAGGCTTGTACAATGGAATACATTTCCTTTTCATAGGTGAGTTATTTCCAGACAGCAGCAGAGAATGTCTCACTATGGTATGCCACAAGATGCTCATGGTGAGTGAGAACTGGACCCACAACATAGTCAGATGCATCAGTCTCAATCTCAAATGGTTGTTGCATATCGGGAAAGGAGAGTATGGGATCTAAGAAGAAGTGATGTTTCGGATCATATAATTCTTATTGCTAGTCCTTACCCCACACAAACTTGGACCTACCACTGCCCTTGGTCACCTATTTGAGGGCCCATGCAATATGGGAGAATCCTAACATGAACTATCGATAGAAATTGGCTAGCCCCAAAAAGCTCTGAAGTTCGGTCAGTGTTGTTGGGGCCAAATAGTCACAAATGACTCGGATATTAGCTAGATCAACAAGTACCCCATGCTCATCAACAATGTAGCCCAGGTATTGGACTTGGTTCATGCCAAAAGAGCATTTTTCCAAGTTGGCATAAATCTTGTGCTGCTGCAGAGTGCTCAAAACCTGTTGAATATGTCACATGTGCTCTTCCCACGTTCTGTTGAAGATGATTATGTCATCCAAATATACTACCACAAAGGATTTGGTGAAAGGCATCAATACATCATCCATCAACCTCATGAAGGTGACTGGTTCATTTGTTAAGACAAAGGGCATGACTATACATTCGTAGAGACCTTCTTTAGACTTGAAGGTTGTCTTCCAGACATCAGTTGGTTTGATGGGAACCTGGTGGTAGCCACACTTCACGTCAATCTTGTTGAAGCAATTTTCCCCCTTGAGTTGGTCAAGAAGGTCATCAATTCTGGGAATGGGGTAATGGTTCCTGAATGTGATTTTTTTTAAGTCTTTGTAATCAATGTAGAGTCGCCAAGTCCCATCCTCCTTCTGCACCAGTACAATTGGGATTCCACAAGGGGAGGAGATGGTTCTGATGTTCCTCTTCTAAATAATATCTTGGATCTGATGCTTGATTTCTTCATTCCCCATCAGCGAGCGCCGATAGGCTGGCCCATTAGGTAGAGGTGCATTGTGGGTTATATCAAGTGGATGCTTGACTTGGTAGTGTGTCGGTACCCCTGTAGGTGAGGTGAATATTTCTATGTATTCTTCAATGGTCCCTTCCACTTGTTGTTGTTGCAAAGAGAGGCCTTGAGTAGAGGCCACGGATGTGGCGACGAACTTATGCTTACTGTGAGAATGAATCACAAAGAAGATGAACTTGATGCTCTATGAAATGAACTTACTGCATTTATTAACATAGATTAAAGAAATATCAGTAGGTAGTGTCACCTCTGGGATTCTGTACAATTTTCTACCCAAGGTAATAATAACATTGTGGGGTCTAGACTCATACATAGCATGATGCTTCCACAAATATGGTTGTCCTAAAAGAACGTCACAAACTTCAATATCACACATTACCTCATCTTTGAAAGGATTAATGCCATAGGGTAGACAACGTTGTTGGATGACACATAGATCTCTTCCTTGACGAAGCTAGCCGATGGTGTATGGTTGTGGGTGCGGTGTCGTTGGCAGGTCCAGCCGCTTAAATACCTATGATGAAATAATGTTCTTCTGACTACCACTTTCAACACTGAAATGAATCAGAGCCCCCTTGAACCACATCTATGAGTGAAAGAGGCGTTCCCCTTCCTCTGGTTCTTCTGGTTCGCTTGGCCACACTTTGGTGGTAGTGACTATGGCAATAGGTTCAGCATCGATACTCTTCTTCCCTTCTTCAAGATTTGAATCAGAATAAGAATCCAACTCTGACTCGGAAGCCTTCATCTTAGCCATGAGGGACTGCTTGGAGCAACATTGATTGGTGTTGTTCCAAGGGATTTTATGGTACTCACACGATTTTCCCATGCCCTTCTTCATATTCTCATTTCTCGTCTTGTGTTACGGCTTGGATAGATTTTACTAAGGGCGGCCATCATGACGTGGTCCCTTTCTATGTGGTTTGGGGTTTCCCTATATCTACTTCGGCAGTGAGGGGTTTGTATATCGAAACTCACATTTTTTCTTCTTAAATTTTTGCTCTATTTTGATAGCGTATCTATAAGCCATACCCAATGAGGCAATGTCTAGGAACTCCATTTTTGTTTGAATATATCTATGCAAACAGTCACAGTATTTGAGAATGAGATGACGCTCTGAATATTTGATACCCAATTTGGTGTGTAGGGTATGGAAAATATTTGTGAATTCTAGTACTTTCTGGTCTCTTTCTTGGCATAGGGTGGTTCATCTAGTGTAATGGTCCTCATATCTTCCAACAGGGTAGTATTGTTCTTTAATGGCATACTCAAAGGAGTCCCTTGTAGGGGACACCAAAAAAATTGTATATTCCTCCAAGGCCCTTGTCTCAGAGTAAGTATCCCACCAGTCTTTAACATAGGGAACGACCTTGAGGAGTGAAAAAGTGATCTTTTCCCTATCAGAAAAATTGTGGACTGAAAATATCCCTCAAGTAGATTTAACCATTTATCTACAACATTTGCATCTATCAGTCCTTCAAATAACATAATATCAAAATTTAACTATACCTTGAAGTAGGTTGCATGGATTCTTGATGAAGATACTTCTCCCGTGGGCCAACGTCGAAGGATCTGCGCAAAGTTTTCCATCATTTCGTTGCTTTGTCGTGCAAGGGCTTCCTCGAGCAACATTTTAATAAGATCTCCTGTGCCATCATATTTATTTTTGTATCCCATGGGTTTTTGTGGGGCTTGGCATGTTCAATATGGTAATTTCTCGTTTGGTGCGAATCCCAACTTCTTATACCCAAACCTTGTTAGGAACATGCACGAAGGAAAATAAATGAAGAGCATACCTCTCTGATACTAGTGATCCAGATTTAGGAGTGGAACGAACTAATTAACTGAATGAATACAATAAACACAAATATAGGCAAAATAACACAAATATCTAGTGAACAATATCTTCTATTAAATAATGAAATAGGCTAAAACTGTAAAACTGCATAACTGAAACTTGCTCAAATGGAGGTAGATATCTCTGGGAAGAGATGTGGATGCTACACGCATCTGTCTAAGTAGAATGTATTAAAATGAGGCACCATAGGCCCTTTTCATATTTCTCATGAATTCAAAAACCCTAGACATCCAAAAACCTAACCATAGAAGGTGAAACACCAAAAGTCATGTGGGCCCCATGGGTAAGTTGGTGTAATTTGGTACCTCAACTTCCAAGGGTCATAACTTTTGCATACAACCTCCATTTAAGGAACGTGATAGCCCGTTGGAAAGGTATTTTAGAGAGCTACACATTCCACCATCAGACTCTGACTCTATCTATAGTCTAACTATGGTGAGACAAAAAAAAAAAATAGGGCCCCAAAACAGCCATGAAAGTATAGCAAGATGTGCTGACATGAAAACATACAAAATAAGACAGTTGGATTAGGCGAGAGGCCACCCGTATCTACCTAGAGAATGTGTGAGGATTCATACAACCCCGAAAGTGTAGAACTCATAATTATAAAGTAGTACATAAAAACGTGGTGAACAAAAACAGACATGAGGAGCCAGTTGGAATAGGTGGGTGGCCACCAATATTCACCTAGATCAACTATTGTGTACTCTGGTGAGTAGAGAGATTTGTGATTTCTTGGTTGGAGAGGAAAATATTTTCCTCAATCTTGTATAGTACCTTTAAATGGGGATGGTTTCGAGAGTATGCTCAAACATTATATTTACTCCAAATGAGCCACCAAATGATAGAGGTAATATTATCATTATTTTTTTATAAATCTAGTTAGATATTTTTTTGTCTTACTTAATTCACATGTAATTTATTGTAACATTTTAACTCAATTATTTCATTATTATTGTCTATTGTTTTGTAGTTATTGGCACATATATTAATGGTGATCCTCCCCAACAGGATGAAGAGATGGATGATGAATCTCAACAACCTCCAGGATGGAGAGCCAACATGCCACTCAATCTATATCAAAGAGTTTGAAATGAGCTGGTGGATCACATATGTGGTATGATTACCACGTAGGAAGTTGTACTTGTACATGTTTGAGAGATATGTACCAAAAATATCTCAGATATGGGTGACCCATCCTTGTGACATGAAGTCACATATGTGTCATGTTCTTAATGTACTCAACCACATTCAAAGGTTGAGGGATGGTGCTCATTCAACTTCATATGAATCATCTTCTAAGGATGATGATCTTGATCCTCCATCACATAATTCTCCACTACCTATTCCTCCATCAAATGGGTATCATCCCCTCCACCACCCAATAATCATCCTCCTCATCTTCCACATGTGTCACCAATTACACCATCCACTGATCCTTCTCCACTATGCGTCCATCTTCCTCCTCCTCCACATGATCCTAGTGGAGATGTATATACCATAATTTTTATCTGACATGGGTATTGATAGACCCTCTACCTTTGGTAGCAGAGGCATTGATTCCTTTGGCTCTAGTGGTGTACCTAGATAGTAGTGGTACTTGACATGCATATTCATTATTGTATATTTGACTTCAGATGTATATATGACATGTTTTTTAATTTCGTGGACCCAACTAGTCATTGTTGGTTTTTTAGGATACCATCAGATTAAGTTTGTGCTAGAAGATAAACATAAGACCACATTCGTGATAGAATGGGGAAGTTACCAGTACATTGTAATGTCGTTTTGGTTAAAGAATGCACTTGTTGTGTTTTCTAGAGTATTTTTTTGCATCCTTTAAGGAGTTTATCCATAAGTTTCTTGAAGTGTACTTAGATAATTGAACTATATTTAGCCTATTTAAAGATCACATAGAAAATCTAAGGTCGATGCTTGATAGATGCATAAAATATCATATATCATTAAATTTGAAGAAGTGTATTTTATGCGCATCGTTTGGGATATTGTTAGGCCATGTGGTATGCAATAAGGGTTTTGTTGGTTGATCCTTCCAAGATCAAACAAATTGTTAATTTTCCACCTCCTAAATCAGTGAGATAGTTGAGAACATCATTGCGTCAAACAAGATATTACAGGAAATTTATTAAAGGCTATGCGCAGATTATAACTCGGATGGAAAAGTTATTGAATAAAGAAGATAACATTCAGTCGAATGAACACTGTGATTAGGGTTTGGAAATATTGATGTAGAAGTTAGTAATTGTTCCCATTATGGTGTTCCTGGATTGGTAGAAATAGTTTCACATTCATGTGGACGCATCGTCGATAGTGTTTGGTGTAGTATTAGAAAAACTATGAGAGTGAGAGTTGTACCATCCAATTTCCTTTGCTAGTAGGAAGTTGTCGACTACTGAGAAGAATTACATGATAATAGAAAGGGAAGGCTTGGAAATGGTTTATGCCTTGCAGAGGTTCATACACTATTTGTTGCGGTCCCATTTCAATATGTATACAACTCACTCTGTGATTAAATACCTAGTTAACAAGCCAGTGTTGGGGGGGTAATTTACAAATGGCTATTATTGTTCCAGGAGTATGAATTCAAAGTTATTGTGAAGCCATGGAAATTGAATGTAGGAATAGATCATGTGTCACAAATATTGATAAGAGAAGACGCAAGAAACCTACACAATAGTTTACTAGATGCACATTTATTTTCAGTTCAAATGGTAGATGACCACTTTACAAAAATTGTCCATTTTTTGAGTACATGTATTTCTCCATACAATATGAAAGTAGTAGACAAGAAGAAACTAGTGGTTAAATCATCAGATTATTAGTTGATTGCATGAAACTTATATAAGTTAGGGATGAATGGGATACTACGATTGTGTGTGTTGGAACGTGAAAGACCAATGATCCTAGCAGATCCACATGATGGAATTGCAGGAGGACATTATGCAGGAAACGAGACAACACAAAAGACCTTTCATTTAGGCATATGGTGGCCTACCCTCCACAAGAACGTGAAGGACTATTTTCATAGCTACGATGTTTGTCATAGGATAGGAAGTTTGTCATGAAGGGATGAGATGGATTTGAATATGAAAGTCACTTTGCAGGAATTTGACAAATGGGAAATGGATTTTATTGGACCAATTAATCCACCAGTGAGCAGAACAAGAGCCAGGTACATAATTACCGCAACAGAACACATGACAAGATGGGAAGAGGAAGAAAAACACACAGATTGCAACATGGAGAGAACTACATGATTCATATTTGAGAAAATAGTTACCAAGTTTTGGTGTCCTAATGTACTTATGAGATACCAAGGGACTCACATTTTGAACAAGACAATTGGAGCATTGACAAAAGAGTTCCCAATTCAGCATCGAATGATCATTGCATATCACTCATGGGCTAATGGAACTGTGGAGGCCTTCAATAAGATACTAGAGAATGTATTGACCAAGGTTTGTAGTGTATGAAGACATGAATGGGACCTAAGGATTCCTGTAGTGATATTGGATTATAGAACTACATGAAAACAAAATTTAGGTCAGACACCCTTTAGATTAGAATATGGTTAAGAAGAATTCATGCCCATGGAATTTCTAGTACCGAGTCTGTGCATTGCTGCAATGGAAGAACTTAAGAATTATGATGCAACAAAAGAAAGACTATCACAATTACAAAAGGCACATGAAAAATCATGGCATGATAGATGAATCTAGAAAAATAAGTTCTAGGAAGGAGATTTAGTATTGCTCTATGACAATAAGTTCTTACAACACCCAGGGAAGTTCAGGATGCACTGGCTAGTGGTATACATGATCAGTTATGTGACTAAAGCAAGTGTTGTGAAACTATAATAGTTGTATGGAAGTCATGGAAGGAATAGTGAATGGGAGTTAGTTGAAACTGTATAGGGATGACCTTCCTTCCATGCACTAGGAGAACTACATAGAATAATTTGTATCATTGTCTACTATAGAGAGAAAAGGTAGAAAAAGAAATAAAAAGCAAGTAAATCAACAAAAACCAAGGAAATAGTTGAGGGAAGAAGTTGAAAGTTGAAATTAAAAGAATTTAAGATTAGCAGGTAAACAAGAAAAAAAGGAAATTGTTGCAGAAGAGAAAGAAGCAAGAATAAGAGCAAACAGGAGAAGGAAGAAGAAATTGCGCAGAGAGAAGAGATCGCACAGATGATAGATGAGAGCATTGAATACAATCCATGATAGGACGTGCCATAAAAGGATACAATAATGACAATATTGTGGCGTTGTGTAATAATAAATGTAGAATGGACAAAATATATTGACAGATTGTATAATCGAACGAAGAATTTTACAAAGATATGGAGTCGATGGAGAATTAAAGCATGCAGCTAATGTAAAGAACTAGTGGATTAGATGGGAAGTTTATGCATGAAGGGAAGCTCACAGTCGGCGATGAAGTATAAAAGAAAGAAAAGGATGGATGGATGAAGGTTATTATCATTTAGAATTCATATAGAGAGTTGAGTTGCAAAGACGAAGTTACAGAGGCGAAGTTAGAGTCGAGTTACAAAACCGGGTTGGATGTAGATATTAGTTGCAGAGGAAGATGGAACCACCTAAGGATGCAACAAATTCAACATCAATACCGAAGAAATAATATGGCCAGCCCGCCATGATGCCTGTAGTAAAAGAGACATACGAGGAATCATCCTTAGAATCAATATTCCCCAGGGCTTATATCCTACTAAGAAATCAATCCACAAAATAGGTCAATTTACAAAAGGACACAAAGTACCCACTCATGGAGCCACCAATTCTATAAAGATTGATCGTGTAAGGGGACATGTTAGCCCTAATACCCATGTTAAAATATGTCGACCATGAAATTAAATATGAAAATAAGTTTCATGAGTTATTACCTAGAAATTTCCTACATAAGTACATTAGTTTCGAGACTCATATGATAGTCATATAACCACAGGTGTGGGCTAAAGGATTGCAGAAGGAAAGAATTCTCAACCTCTTTGATATAGCCCACTTTGGATGGAGCCAAGAGATTAATGCATGTGTAAAGATGCTACACATTTATGTGCATGGGGGATACTTGTGACTCAATAGGCTAGTCTCCATCGATACAAATTTAATAGTGTGCATTATTGGTCTTCCATTACAAGGGGAGGACCCATCAATATTGTTTTTCAAAAAAAAGAATGAGAAAACTCTAGATGAGAGAATGAAGGAGAAATTCCATACAATTCGTGGACAACATGGATTGGATGTCGTAAGAATATGCGACCCGAAATTAAGGTTTGTGACGCGAGACTTAGCATTTAAGTTGTTAATAAAATGCAGAAAGGATCAAGTGTCAACAACAGTGATAGCGACAACAGAAAGATGCGTCGAAGGAATCCAGATGAATAGGGTGATGTTTTTATTAAACCAATTTTTTGATTGATTGTGACAAAGCATAGGATAAAGGGACTGAGTTACATTATCCCTAGTTATTAATTCTCATAGTGCTATCACCTTAGAGGGAGGCAGATGATAGTCAATTTTTGGGGGTCACAGAGAAGCCTTGTCTAGCTACGCAGTATCATAACCTATGGTATACAATGCACAAGGAACAAAAAATGGAAAACAATGTCACATTTTACATTTATAAAGAAAATATTAGGGACAACATTGAGAGTACACCATGCATACCAACACAAGTGGTCTAGGTATATAAGGCAGTGGCACGTTTTAAGGTAGGGCGTCACCACATGTATGTACAAGCAAAGAAGGTGATCCAGATTATTTTAGGAATGATATGAGGGAAGAGATATAATAGAGATATAATGAATAATTACACAGATATATTGAAAGGAACACAATAATATAGTAAATCTCATATTCTATTAATGACTATCTGAAATATAAAAGACTATAAAATGAAAAAGCACATAAGAAAACTAGAATGGTGGTAGCTTATCTCTGATAAGAGATGTATTGGCTATGCTCCTTCATACGAATATGGTTACAATGAGGTTCCAAAGGAATTTTTAACATAAAGAATAAATGAGAAAACCCTAAACATCCAAAAACCTAACCCTAGGAGATGAAGCACCAAAACTCATGTGGGCCCCGATGGGGTAAGTTGGTACATCAACTTCCTGGGGTTGTAACATTTGCATACAATCTTCATTTTAGGTGCACAATTTCTCATTGGAAAGAACAATCCGAGGAATACACATGTTTTCGTCACACTCTAACTAAAGCCTACAATATGATTGTGGGGGGCCCAAAAAACGTTGTTTAGGGCCTCAAAACAACCCCAGAAGTTTAGGACCCAAAAAACTAGAAAAACAACTGCCAAAACAGAAATCGGTCTTTGAGCTAGTGGAATAGGTGGGTGGCCACCGATATCCACCTAGATCATTCCTCCCCCCTTATTAATTAAATTCATTGTGTAAAGTTCTTTCATCATATGAGGAAACTTCTACTGAACTTGACTCTTGGTGAGCCACTTCCCTGATGAAGAAACTTCCATGCTTTGACAACCTGATAGAGTTTGATAGTCTATTAGAAGGTATCCTTTATCTTGGTGTCTATGATATTATCAATTGTCTCATGTTCGATGCAGTAAGGATTGATTTCTATAGGGGCCAACTGCTCAGTTGCATCTAAAGTGTCGATGAGAGGTGGAAAATATGGTCGGAGCACTTCCATATTAAATATTGGGTGCAATCCAACGAAAGGAGGAATACTTAATTAAAAATCATTCTCACCCATATCCCTAGTGATGGTTTAAGGATCGTATCGGAGTGGGTGAAGCTTCTAATGGGGTATTTTGAGGCTCTCTTTCTGCAAGTGCAACCAGACCTTATCTACCACCTGAACTTTTGTGGTACCTGATATTGATTGTGGTGCTACTTGTATTTGGTATTGGCTTTCTGTAAAATATCATGAACTTGTCATTGGATTTGTTCAATGCACTTAACAAATTTGGTTTCTCGATCAACCTTTTTCGGAGCCTGGGGGGACTCTTCTTATGCAGTTGCAATGGGAAGAGTTATGTCAATGGGGGCCAATGGTTGGAACCCCAAGCACACCTTAAAAGGGTTTTTGCCAATAGAGTTGTGGAGGGATATATTGTAGCTATGTTGAACATAAGGAAGGATTTCATCTCATGTGTGTGGATGTTTGGAATTATACATTGGCAGGATATGAAAAATCATCATATTGACTACATTTGTTTGTCCATTAGTCTGTGGGTGGAAGGTAATCGATTTGGTCATCTTGGTGTCCATCATGGACCATAGGCTGGAACAAAAGGTGCTCAGGAACCTACTATCATTGTCGGATATTATAGTTTGTGGTAGCCAAAAATGATCCCAAACATGTGTTAAGAATAGCTTGGTAGTGGCCTCAGTTGTGATGCTCTTCTTGCAGGGTGTCAAAATTGCCATTTTACAGAATCGATCGATGACCCCGAAGACACAGTCATTCCCATTCTTGGTTGAAGGAAGACCGGACATGTATTCGATGTATATGGACTCCCAAGGCCTATTCGGAGCAGGAAGAGGGGTGTATAGCCCATGTTTTTTTATGGCGAGCTTGGAAATGGCAAAGTAAGTGAAGGATATAATGTACTTGTGAACATGTTTTTGAATATTTGGCTAATAAAAATGCTTCTGCAGTACTACCACTTTCTTTTGTACACTAAAAAGTCTTGTTTCCCGACTGTAATGAGCTTCCTAAATAAGATTTGCATGCTTTCTTTAAGGAACAAATAGGTGGCTCAGATGGCATAATAATCCATCTTGGAGATGAAATTTGGAATCTATTTTTCCCGTTCTCAATGTATGATAGGAAGTATCAAATTAAGAGTCATTATTGTATAATTGAGGCCATCCAGATGTTTCATGTCAACAAGAGTTAAGAACTATGGTTAGCACTTCCCCTGGGGGTTGACTAAGTAAATCCATGACATGGTTGGTGCTACCATTCTTGGAATTTATATTCAAGTGGAATTGTTACAATTACATGGACCAATTATCATGGCGGTCATTTTGTAACATTCCTTATGTTTTCATGAATTTCATAGGCCTGTGGTCAGTGTGGATGATCGTTTCCTTCCCCATAATGTAATTAATCCATTGTCGTCATGTCTACACAATGGAGTACATCTCTTTTTCATAGGTCGGGTATCTTCAAACAACATCAAATAGATTTTCATTGTGATAGGCTAGCATATGCCCATGATGAGTGACGACTGCACTGATAGAATAATCAGAAGCATTTGTCTGAGTATCAATTGGTCATTGTAGGTTTGGAAGAATGAGGATCAATGCTAAGAAGAGGCCTGATTTCAAATCCTCGAATGTTTTCTACTAGGGATAAGAACACACAAAGTTGTCCTTCATTCCACCCTTGGTCACCTAGCTTAGGGCCCAAGTGATATGAGAGAACCCCAACACAAACCACTAGTAGAAGTTATCAAGGCCCAAAAATCTATGGAGGTTGGTCATTGTTTTTAGGGCCGACCAATCACAGATGACTTGGATCTGGGATGGATCCAAATGTACACCCTTTTCATCCACAATGTATCCCAAATAATGGATTATATGCATGTTGAAGGAACACTTCTCTAAATTCGCATATAACCTGTGGTGTCGTAGGGTTCCCAATACCTGTTGAATATGATCCAAATGTTCCTCCAAAGTTTTGTTGAATATGAGGATGTCATCCAAATATAAAACCACAAAAGAGTTTTTGAATGGCCATAATATATCATCCATAATCTGCATGAATGTGTTTGGGGCATTAATCAAGATGAAAGGCATGACCAACCACTCAAAGAGACCTTCTCTGGACTTGAAGGTTGTCTTCCACACATCAATTTGCTCAATTGGCACCTGGTGGTAACTTGACTTTAGACCAATCTTATCGAAAAATGTGGATCCCTTGATCTGATCGAGAAGATCATAAATCTATGAAATTGGGTAGCAATTTTTGAATATGGTCTTGTTCAAGGCTTTGTAATCAATACAAATTCACCATGTCCCATCCTTCTTCTATACAAGAATAATTGGGCTCCCGCAAGGTGAGGAGATTGATCTGATGTGGCCCTTTAGAATTATCTCTTGGATCTGGTGTTTGATTTCTTCATTCTCCATAACATAATTATTCTATATAGGGTCATTAGGAAGAGGAGCATTGAGTGTAATATTAATTGAGTTCTTTACTTGACAGTGCATAGAAAATCCAGTAGGTGAGGCTAATATGTCTTTGTACTCCTCGATTTTTTCATCCACTTGTTGTTGTTGGGAAGAGAAACATCATGCAGAGGTTTTGGTGTTTGCAGTGACCTTCTGTTCCCCTTCTGATCGAGCCATATAGAGGAAAAATCCCCTGATCTAAGAAACCACCTTTCTTCATTACTTATCTTAGATCAAAGAGACCGTAGTATTTGGGACTACCTTTGGTACCCTATAGAGTTGATATCTGAAAGTAATAATGAGACTATAGGGCCTATACTCATAAAAAACATAATGCCTCCACATATATGGTTGTCCTTGAAAAACATCACAAACTTCAAGTCAGGAAACATCACACAATAGCTCGTCTTTTAAAGGCTTTGATGTCATAGTACAAGTGACATTGTTGGTTGATGCAGATTTCAAGTCCTCGGTTGAGCCAACCCATGGTGAATGGTTGAGGATGTTGCATAATTTTCAAGTTCAACCTCTTGAAAAACTCTCCTAACATCAATTTCTTTTGGCTACCACTATCAATAATGAAAAAGAGTGGGGTTCATTTCACCCACATCTATGAGTGGAAAAGATGATCCCCTTCTTTAGGCTCTGTTGGTTCCTCTGGCTAGACTTTTGTGGTAATGATGGTGACACTAGGTTATGTACCAATGATCTATCTTCCCTTTTCTAGCTCAGAATTAGAGTCCGAGTCAACATCTAACCCTGGGGATTTCACCTCATCCAACAATGATTGTTTGGAGTGACATTCATCAGTAGTGTACCAAGGGATTTTGTGTAACTCATACCATTTTCTAGTGCCCTTCTTCAAATTCCCATTACCCTTATTTGTTGGTGGCTTGGGATAGTTATCCTAGGGTTGTCCATCCTTGCTATGTCCTTTAGCCTGGGAGTTAGGTCCACCCTTACCATAATTTGGTTGTTGCATATTTTCAGACCTGAACTCCTACTTGTTTTGTTGCTTGATTTTGACTACATATCGATAAGAGGCTCCCAATGATGAGATGTCTAGAAATTCCATTTCGGTTTGGATGTATTTTTGAAGAGTCCCATGATATTTTAGGACCATATGCCACTTAGATTATTTGATACCCCGATTGGTGTGTAAGTTATGGAAAGTATTTTTGACCTCTGGTATCGTTTGGCCCCTCTCTTGGCGCGATGTGATCCATCTTGTGTATTGTTCATCATAACTTCCAATAGGGTAATATTGTTCCTTGATGGAATCAACAAAATTCTCAAGTGGGTTCTCGCCCAAAATTATAGACCCATCCTCGACATTTTTCTCACAGTAAGTCTTCCACCAATCTCTGACATGGGGAAGGGCCTTAAGGAGCACAAAGGTGATATTTTCACTATTAGATAAATTGTGGACAGAGAAATAACCCTCTATTACATTTAACCATTTTTCCAAAGTGTCGACATCTATATGGAATTAAAATAAAGGAATATAAAATTTAACTTTTACCTTGAATGGTGTCTCACCTCTGAAATGATTTTTTATTGAAGGTTCCTTCGTTGTTTCCAACAACCGTCGAATGATCTACGATAAATTGTACATCATCTCATTCCTTTGTCGAACGAGGGATTCCTCGAGCAACAATTTGAAAGGATATTTTGTCCCAATGTCCCTATTTTCTTCTATCGTGGAAGGTCGCTTGGGATGCAAGAGTGGTTTTCCTTAAGAGATAATATATTGAGACCCAACTCTCTATACCCTGACCTCATTGGGGAAATGCAATAAAGACGACAAGGAGTAGACCGCTCTGATACCACTAATCCGGATAATTTTAGGAATGATATGAAGGCAGAGATATAATAGAGATATAAAAAATAAGTGCAGAGATATATGGCAAGGAACACAGTAAGACAATAAATATCAAATTATGTTAATGATTATCTGAAATACAAAATATTGTGAAATGTAAAAGCACACAAGCTATCTAGAATGGTGGTAGCTTATCTCTGAAAACATATTTGTCGGGTATGTTCATTCGTAAGAAGTTGATTATAATGAGGCTCCAAAGCAATTTTTAACATAAATAATAAATGAGAAAAACCTAAACATCCAAAAAACTAACGCTGGGAGATGAATCGCCAAAAGTCATGTGGGCCTCGATGGGGTAAGTTAGTACATCAACTTCTTGAGGTCATAACTTTTGCATATGATATTTGTTTTAGGTGCACGATAGCTAGTTGGAAAGAACTATTTGAGGACTACACATGTTTCCATCACACTCTGTCTAAATCCTACAATGTGACTATGGAGGGCCCAAAAAACTCTGCTTAGGGTCTCAAAACAACCCCAAACATTTAGGACTCGAAAAACTAGAAAAAAACTACCAAAATGGATATTGGTCTTTGAACTAGTGGAATAGGTGGGTGGCCACCGATATCCACTCGGATCAGAAGGAACTATATCAGTAATCATTTCCATTACAATAAATATTGACTGAAGATGAGATGGGACATATTATGGTTGATTGGGACGATGAGTGGAAGATTCTACCAATAGAAGCAGGGCCATCAAAGAAGAAAAACATAATAGTACACAATATCGATGAGGATGATGAAGAAGGAGATGCACCATAAATAGGAAAGGTCCCAAAGGAGACAACCCAAGAGACAACACCACACACAGACATGAAGAACAAAGAACCAGATACAGGGAGATCTAGCCCATAATGGTCAAGGCAAAAAATCGTCAAGGAAGTGGCTATCTAGGCATTGACAGAAGAATATTTAGAAAAGATATGTGATCAAGTGAACAGACAAATGTAGGAGTCGATGGTTGAACTGTGTCAACTACTAGAATCAAAAACATCACATCAGGGTGATAGATAGAGGAGGAACCAAAAACAAGTACTACAAAGACTGGGGAGGCAGGGCCATTGATCTCTTAGTAATTAACAGTCACAAGAGAATGAAGATTGATCAAATTAGCAATAGGGGTGATAGATTTTCCCATGACAAAGATGTAGCAAAAAGAAAGGGAACTTGGTCACATTGACTTAGTGCTATCACAAATTCCAATATAAGTATTGGAGGAATTACATATGAGCATGACACAAGAGATGAAATCATGCATAGAGAATACATCTAATGAGTTGGTGAAGGTTACCATAGAAATGTCACATTGGAGATGGAGTACATCAAATTTAAATAGGAACGTGATGAGGCTGAACAAAAGGTTGAAAGAACATAGAAGGAATTTGAGAATGTATACCAAAACTTCTTGGAGGCTAAGAAAGAGAAGGAGGCCCCGGTGGAAGACTAAGTAACGAAGATAATTTAATCCATTCATGGCTTCCATGCATGAATAGTTTTTTTAGAAACGTGCTTGACATCGAGCACTCCTCCTGAAGAAAGGGATAAAAGGGATAAAACAATGGAAACTGTGGTGGAGAGAATAAATACTCTAGAAGTAGAGAGTGTTCTCATCTTTATACAAAAACCATGGGGATTTAGACAGAACTCAATGAGGATAAGGAGAAACAAGAGGTCAGTCAGAATATCCAGGTTGTGCAGGAAAATGCACATAATTTCAAAGTAGTGATGGACACATTACCACCACTGTAGGTGGTAAGAACAATGAATGAGAACATAAAGTTGTATTCTGAAATGAATAAGCTAAGGGTGTATCATCAAGATCACACACAATAGATAGAAGTACTACATGATGAAGCATGCAGAGTGACAACATCCTTAGCAACAAATAAAGGTATAATCAAACAGGGAATTGATGAAAGTGAGGAGAAGATGCAGGTTTGGTTCACTACTAAAACAATTGACCAAATTTTGCAGAAGGAAATAAAAGTAAACAAGAAACCTATGATAACAAAGGAGACCTTATAAAAATTCATGACACACTGAAAGAAGGCCTCAATCGATTGGGACAAGCCACATGTGAGTTTTGGGGGCCTATTGGATAGGAATTTTGGTTAGCCTTTTGCATCTGCCCCAGAATAAGTCAAGGAATAAAAGGAAGTTAGAAGATGGACTAGAGTGCATGACAAGAGCAGACTCTAAGGAGTCAAAGTGCCTGACAGGGGGAAGCGCTATGTAGCGATGCACAAAAGGAGGAAAGTAGTTAGGATTTTGGGACACTTTTTCTACATTTTAATGGGCTTAGCCCTATTTTGATATATAAATATGTAATTGATTTTTGGGTAGAGGGGTGCCTAATGTTTGACATGTGAGAAGTGTTTAGTGATTTTTGCAGTAAGTTGAATTGATTTTTTGAGAAGTTTTGAGGTATGACTGAGGAGTGAATCCCACACTGCACTGGAATGACTGGGAAGGTTTGGGTAATATTATGGTTTTATATTTTGTAGTGTAGTGCAAAACTGTAAGAAGATTATCATGACTAATAAAAGAAGCCATTCGTTGTGGATGTAGCCCACGTTGGGTGAACCATGTTAAACCTGTGTGTCATGATGTGTTGTCTTTGCATGTTATGATTATTTATGTTATGGTACAATGATGGTAAAGTTTAATTATGTTGAATTTCTTATTTATATATGATGTTGTAATGTCGCGCACTGTAGTAACTCGTAATTGAATGAATGTTAAGTGGGAGAATGTCACACATAGAATATATTGAGTGTTAAGTAATTGTTAGCTAATGGAAATTGTTCATATGATTAGATGGTTAGTAAGAACATGTTGAATTCCTTACTTCCCCTCATCACTATAGAACCTTAGTTCATGCAACCCCTCTAGATGCCTCGAGTGAGACTTAACTTTCTTATAGGTGATTCCAAAAGGGCCCGTGATTAAGGGTTTTGTTGATCTATTGATGATTAACCTCGGGTCTACCCAATGGGCACCAAAAGACATATGGGATCCTTTACAACCTTTAACTCCCTAATATTGTTTTGCAAAAATCAAACTTCCCAAGACTGTGAAAAGACAAGTACAATTGTGGTCCTTCTAATTCTTTAAACTTCCTAGTGTTTTATTAGCAAATAAATAATTAATATGCACACATGTATGGGTGTTTTTACTCAATCGAATTATTTGTATATGTTGGACTGAAACAACTTTAAAAGAGAAAAACAAAAAAAATGTGTGCACTCTTGGGGGTGCTTACTTTCATATTTTAGTGTAATCCCTATGTTTTTAGAAATGAAAAAGGGAGGAGGAGAAATATTTCTTTAGGCATTTTATAATCTATCAAGATCACTCAATGAGTGTGAGGTAGATATAATAATAAGGTAAAAATATTGAATCATAGTCCCAAAACAAAAAGTAAATTGATTGATTAAACAAAAACTAAACTAACAAGCTCATGTGATCAAGGATCCATCCACATGGCAATGAAAATGGAAAATGTGGTTCCTTCTATTTTCTTTACCTCTATAGTGTGGCTTATCTTTTATGCAAGAATGAACTCAAAAGTAGATTTTTGATGTTTATAAAGTGAAATAAAATAAACCCTTTCCTCCCATCAGCTAGCTAATGTGAAAATCATCCACGGCCTAAGAAAAAAAGGTGATCTACGTCAGTCCCTTTAGAAATAGAGGCACATAATGTGTAGACTATGTAGGAAGAAAATGTTGTGATAGGAGAGACTTGCATGGCTCCACTCAACCATTCCTTCAAAAGTCGTGCATTACAGAAAAATAAAATTCTACACAAATTCCCACATGGATGGGGGTGTAAAGACTTGGTTTAAACCCATTATTGGGTCGATTTCGCAACCTACAACACAATAACAATGAGAGAAAAAGATTCACAAGCCTAAAGAATTAGAATTGTGAATTCTATTTGTCTAAGAAAAAATAGACCATTAAGTGTAAACTAGGATGAAGTTGTTATATTTTCATTAGTTTTCAGTATTAAAATATTTTCCTGAGCATTTTAGATATTCTTTTAACATTCAATAACCATGTACTAAAATACACAAGCAATAGATAAACAAGAACAAGAAGACACAAATATTTAACCTAGGAAACCCCCGAACTCAGGGAAAAACGAAACCAACTTTTCTTAGAGAATATTTTTGATAATACAACCATGAACAAGATCTATCCACAAGAAAAATCCAACAATGAAGAAACCTCGATAACAAATACTTATCTCTCCTTCTTGTCAAACCCTAGCAAGGGTAGACAATTGAGGAGCAAAACATAACTGGTGCAAGATAGGCACATCACTAAATAAATATAGCACACCATAGAACTAGCACAACTAGTAACTACAATTATAACTGCAACTGCAACTATAACTTCAACTATAACTGCAACTACAACTGTAATTGCAACTTTAAATGGAACAAATCAATTGGGTAGCACCACACAACCTTGGTGCAACTCTTCCAGAGGTAGCGCACAAGAGATATCACCAAAAACTGCCAAGAATATCCATCTACAAGTGGGGCACACTCTCCAAGAGAACCAGAAACCATAAATAGTGAAATTTACATAGTTGGTAGTTGCATAGTGTTCACTGCAGAAGGAGATTTTCCTCACTGTACAAATGAAATGATCCATTCCTCTATTTATATTGTTCTAGGTTCCTATCTAGAGTTGACTTCTTATTCTGGGTCTTCAAATTTACTTTATTATTTATGTGGGCCAACTTCTCTTCCTAGAAATCATAATTCCACTTTATTATTTTCCCATGGGACGACTTATCATCCTGGAAAGTATATTTCCACTTTATTATTTTCTTGTGGGTCGAATTCTCTTCTAGGGTGTTCTTCAACTATTCAATGGTCTTCCTTTTACTTCTTTGAGTCTTCTTCTTTTCTAATAAAAATTTTCTACGAGGGAATACCTCCCACTGCTACGAAAACATCAACACTCCCTCTTAGCTAAGAAGGTATTCTTCCAATATTTTTTCTTCTAGTAGTCCCAAGACTACCACCATAGTCTCATGACTATGTTGAAATTATCTAGTAGACCCAAAGCTACTACCATGCTATCTATTAGTACAAGACTACTACCATAGTCTCTACGACTACGCTAAAATCAACTAGTATCCCCAAGGTACTAAAATAAACTAGTATCTCCAAGGCTACTACCATGATATCCAGTAGTACAATACTACTTACATAGTCTCCATGACTATGCTACAATAAAAAAATATCCTCAAGGATACTAGCATGCCATCCAGTAATACAAGACTACTTCCATAGTCTACATAACTATGAATCTAGTATCGCAAAGCTACTACCATAGTCTTCACGACTATGAATCTAGTAGAATGAAGGTACTACCATAGTCTCTACGACTATCCTGCATTGTTTCTCCTCTCCTAGTAGTCTCATTCAAACCCATCCTCTGGGAAATACTAATACCATATCCCCAAGGATACGCCATGGTCCTAGGAACACGCTACAAGTCCCATTCACACCTAGCCACTTCACATGGAATAGGAAAGACTTGTTCCTAGATACATTTTACTCCCTCAATCACTTCACATGACTGATCTGGGACACCCATAGCCAAAGGGAGACCCCGCTGGAGGAGAAGCATCACACCTCCCTCTTAATGAGGGTGGACATTCTGCATCACGCCAAGCTTGTCTCTGAAATGATCATACTTCACTCTAGACAAAGGTTGGGTGAGAATGTCCTCTATATTCTCATCTGTGGATATGTATCGGAGCTCCAATCCTCCTCTCTACACCATGTCTTGGATGTAATGGTATTTTATCTCTATGTTCTTTGAATTGTCATTAAATACTAGATTCTATGAAAGCTTCACACAACTTTGATTATCACAATATATCAAACTTGGTTCAAACTCTAGATCAAGTAATCCTACAAGTAAATTCCAAAGCCACACTTCTTCATGGCTTGAAACACTGGCTACTATATACTCTTGTTCTACTGTAATGAGTTCCACTGATGTTTTCTTTCTTCTTAACCATGAGATCATACATGATCCCAAACTGAATCAACATTCTGACGTGCTTTTCCTGTCCACTGCACTCTCCACCCAGTTAGAGTTTGTATAACCTTGCATCTTTACTGCACTATATGAGACATATATGAGTCCCTATCCATCTCTACCATGTAGGTACCTCAACACATGCTTTGATGTTATCCAATATACATGTCTAGGCTCAACCATGTACTAACTCAATATGTTCACTCCAAAGCATATATCTAGACTGGTGTTAACCAAATACATCAAGGATCTAATCAATTGTCTATACATCATGGGATCAACCAAATATGAAGATGAATCACTCAAGAGTTTCATATTCATAACCATATGTGTGTCCATGGACTTGAATTCCATCATCATAACCATTGGTGTGGCCATGGTCTCTACCACACTTCTGATCCTAAGAACCCAGATCCATCATTTTGAACTCTGAAGTGAGTTCCCTCTTGCACCCATGTGTGAGCTTCTCATCCCCTGTACGAAATAGGTCATCTACATATATTACCAAAACCATATTCAAATTTATAGTATAGTTTTGGATCTACATCACTCTTGGTAAACCCAAAGCTGATCATATAACTATATATTCTATCATACCATGCCCTAGGTGCCTGCTTAATCCTGTACAAATATTTCTTCAACATGGGATTGCTTCCCATGTATCACAAAACCATGTTGTTTCTTTGTGTACTCCACTCGCTACTAGAGAAAGTATCTCATCATAATATTATCCCTCTTACCGGGAGAATCCTCCATCAACAAATATCACTTTGTACTTCTATATGCTACCATCTACAACATGCTTCATCTTTTAGATCCACTTGGAATTCATCACTAACTTCCCTTCTGGTCTTGGAACCACTTCCCACACATCATTCTTTGTTATATTCTCATAAGTGGAAGGTTCTGAATCAATGATCTTACTTATCAGTTCCACATAGCTTGGTAAACTTATGTGGT
>ML779907.1:0-23122 GCA_009831015.1 Picea engelmannii | reverse complement strand
CTTCTCCCTCTACATCTATTGACTTCCTTTGAAGTTTGATATCATATGAACTGTATTGGGAGGTTTCTCCTCCCTACTGGATCCTAAGGGATGACTCCCTATAAAATCTAGCTCCTTGTGAGATGATACTTGGTGGGCCCACCTAACTCACTACTAGTGGAATCATTTTCTCCTCCTCATGATATGGCTCATCAATTCCATATAATTGCATGCCCTTTTCATCCTGCAAAGTATCATAAGACCATGTTGGTCTCTTCCTAGTCACTACAATGTTTTTGACTAGGCCCTTCTAGCTCTACTGAATCTTCTTGATGATTTAAAGAGTGATCAACTGAACTATAGGGATATATGTGGTCATCCTTTGGAGCCTTCTGATCCTCACAATAAATCTCCATATCAGATACTTTGTATCTTGAAAAAGTACCCTTCTTTACAAAAGGTTCTCACTTCATCTTCTTCTCCTTCGTTACATGGATGTGTATGGTCATGTACACAACTCTATTTTTAGATATTCTACTCCATGTCTCAGCTAGAGACCATCTAATTTGTTTCCTTCTGCAACCGTTATTATAGCTCCCTCTCAGAGCCATCACCTGTGACCTACCCAGAACAAGAGAAACAACGAGGGAAAATAGAAGACCAGAACAACATTCTTATGATAAGAATAATAATAAAATTAATAACGGGAACAACCATCACAGTAGCGCCTTATTAGAGCTATCACTTGTGACATGTCTAGGACAAGAGTGAAAAAAAAATACAATAACAAGAAATAAGAACAACACTCTTCTAGTGTTGGGACCAATCATTCCTCCATAGTAACCTGCCCAGAATAAGAAAAAAGAACAACAACATATCTGTTGTTCCAGAGTTTATGTTTTAAGGCTATAAAACATACCATCAAGGCATCCGTAAATGATTTAAAGAAAAGATTTGGAATTAAGGAATTAAAGAAAGATCAGAACAGATTCAGTTTCTCAACTATCTCTATCTTTCTTCCTGTTTCTCTTGGATGCTAATGTCTCACTCAATAGCAGCCCATGATCGTTCTAACTCAGCCCTATTAGTCGTTTTTTGTAAAATAGTATTAAATAAACTTAGGGCAATGTTGGTTTGATCCTGAAGGCCCGGTTCTACGTTAGGTTGTATGCTACTGAGGACATTCATGGATGATAAAGCTTAAAAGGTTTGTAAATAGATTTTTAATCAATTGGTTACTTCAGACTTCCAGAGATGAGATCAATGAAAACAATTTTAAAATCTAAAACAGTAATGTAAAACACATTTAAGGCTGTTTCCTGGTTTCATAAAAATTTCGAGAATTATAAACAACAAATAAACAATGCAGAGAAATATAGGTCTTTAATCAGGAAAGAATCTTATATTTCAACTAGACACTGATAGAAAAAAAAAGAAAAAAAAAATCATTTCTAACAAGGATTAAAAATTAAGGAACAAAAGCCTTACAGGTCTTAAAATTGCTAAAGCAATTTCAGAGGAAAAACTATAAAACATTTAACATCCAAACCAACTTGAAAATATAAATCAATGATGTATATAACTCCAAATTGATTACTTGTTAGAACAACATTTAAAAGGAAAATTTAACAAAGCATGATAAATAGGGGAAGACACATAGTTACAAAGTTGCAGGATCCAGAATCTCGTTTGTGATTTATATTCCGATGAACTTCAAAACTGAAATTACAAAAATGGCTCTCTCCAAAAATTTTGAAGCCCTTTCTTAGCCTTTTGAAATTATATTTATACCTTTTCTTCAAAGTTTCACTTTGGTAACTAACCAACTCCCTAATATTACGGTTACATAAAATAATGTCAACCGTTTACAATTTTCTTTTAAAATTCTAATAAAAACATTTTAAAAAGTTTTAAGTTTGCGTTGACGAACTTTCTTTCTCTGTTTGAACGCACTGAACACATTTTCCCAAACAATTTACTAAGATCCTGGGAGCCTCGGGTATCTCATTTGCTTCAAATGAGAAAAATCTCCTCTGTAATTCGGGCAACCGATTTTCTATCATACTTTCTGTGAATTTAATTGTTTTCAACTTTAAACTCGAAGTCACCATCCACTTGTTAATCTCTATGATGTTGATCGATTTGATGTTCGAAATTTCTACTTTTTTTTCCTCGAGCTCTTCTCTAAACCTCAGTTGATGCTTGGCTATATTGACTTCACCTAAAAACCCAGAACAACCATCTGTTCCGATATTCAATGAATCTTTTTCAACGAGATCGAAGATTTCTTGGCAATCTTCGTTAACTTCTTTTGTGATTCTTTTATATTCAGCCAATTTTGATTCCCATACTTTTATCATTATATCCCCTTTTACCTGTTCAAAAATAGATAATTTCTGATTTTTTCCAATTTCTTCTTTTAATGAGGAAGCCACTGCCTTCTGAAAAGTAGTCCTTGTTGCCTTCGCTTATCTTTCTTTCTGGAACACATTTTCCATGGACTTATTTGATTCCTGAAAATAATTCTGAATTATTTCCAGATTCCATAATACTTTTTTTTGTTCCTCCTCTATTCTTTCATATATTTTTGATGCCTGTGTCCTAAAATGTCCAAGTTCAACTACCTGGTTAGTAATAAAATTAATCTTATCATGCAACTGTTTATTTTCTTCTCCTAGCTTTTGAACTTGTTCCTATGTGACCTATATTAGATGTTTTTCCTCATCTAAATCTTTATTTAATTTTTGGATTTCTTGCATATCTTTGAGTCTAGCTTGTTCTAGACCCTTCTGTATTCCCCAACCAATATTTCTTTCATCTTCCTTCAGTCTGTCTTGCAACTGGGTTATTTCTTGATCCGTCTGTTCAAACATAGTTGTTAGGTTTCTCACAGAATATATATTGGTTGATGCTATAGAACCCATTGTTCCTGCTAACTCTGTAGCAAACTCTCCATCCTTGAGTTTCTTTCCATCTATGATAACTCTATGCTTCTTAATCGATCCTTCTCCTCTAGGATGAATTTCATGTTTCAAGACAACTCTTCGTTTTTTGCTAAAACAGTAATCCGAATTGAAATCGGCTCTAGGTCACTGACATATAGAACTCCTTCATGAGGGGTTCCAAAAGTAGACTGTAATGGGGTTAATGAGGTGATAGGACTACCAAGCTCTTTTGAAGCAATTCCACCTATCTTTTTTGGAACATCATCAAGAATTATTGGACTTTTTTCCAGTCCTTTTCCTTTCTCTGTCCCTGTTTCCTTTATCTAAGAATCTTATGTTTTTTTAGGAGGTATTTCAACATCGTTCAACTTATCTTTATCATTGGCTTTACTCTGATTATTAGTTTCAAACCCTGGAGGGGTTTCTTCCTATTTTGGAAATGAGATTGAAATATCACCCTGTAAAATCTTCGGCAGACAACTCCTCCTATGGCTTTGAAAAGATGCAAACCCATCCTATGAGTCAGGTGGTAAGGCTTGTACCCTGTTCTGCACTTCCTGATAAGATTTAACATCTTTGAAAATATCATCATAAACTGAAACTTCATGTTCATATGCTTTTAAATTACAATGTATGTAATGCCGACTAATTATTTGGTAAGGGTCATGTTTTCTGTGCTTGATGTCTACTAACTCCACTTCCTCCAATGACTTGGCCTCCACCTTAGAATGTCCTAATTTTAATAAAGTCAACTTCCCGACATGAACAGGGAAAGATGGCCATGCTTTTTTCTGAAGGGATTTTAATTCTAACCCAATACCACCCTTGGCTAATTGATGAGCTACTTCTCTGCATAATAATCTGTCTCGTAAGAATTCCGGGAGTGTGTGAGGCGGAATGGAACAGCCATAAACCCTAACATAGGGAAAAATTTCTTCAATAAACCAGTCGGAAACCGACTTGAGGCTTTCTATGACTGCATCAGAAATGCGAGGGGGTTCGCATCCAAAAAATATTTTGTGTAGAGGAATAATGACATAATGACAAACATCATAAAAAACATCTTTAACATTTTCTTTCCAGAGAGCTGAGTGGTATTTATGAACAGGCTCTCGGTAGGAAACATTCCAACTCCAATTCATTAATGGAAAAGGAGTCATAAAACAAATGGCATCCATAATATATGCAGACATATAAAAAGACATCGGTTGTCCTTTTGACTTGGTTGCTTTATAATTTACAACCTCTTGTGTTAGGTTATCTGACAAAATTTTATGCCAGTTAAAACTACGTCCTTCTGAAACTTCCTCTAAGAAGGGTACCCAGTCTGCATGAAAGTGACAGGGATCTTTTCTCCTGAAAAGTATGCATAACATCATGGCTATGTAAACCATATATTCATTTAAGGAGGCCGAAGCATAAATTCCATGAGAATCGGCCCTAAACTTTGCTTCGGGCCTCACCCATCCTCTAATCATATCGGGATATGTCTAGCCTGCTTCAACACATTCCTTTCTTTGAAACTCAGCTAAAAATTCAGCATTAAAGGTGTGTCGATAATTCGGCGAGAGTTTATACATTACTTGAATGTGCTCAGGCCTGAATGAACCGACGATAGCTCCTTGCTCATTCTGAATGCTTCTTGTTGGGATATCTACCCTATCCAGAGCCTAGCCGATCATATCGGTATATGTTACCAACCTTGGACGCGCAACAACCTTATGAAGTTCAGACTCAACAATGTCTCGGATATGATTTTCCAAATCGGGGTCTGCATATTTAAGCTCATCCTCTAGCAATTCAAAAATTCCAATCCACGATTTGACGGAGTGTACGCCATGTGGAGTAGTATCATAGATAATATCGCCTTCTTGTTGGTCTTCATTTTTCTTCGATGCTTTTTTGGGTGGCATAGCTCTACGTTTAACTTGAAAACCTGTCACAGAGAGTGGATGAAAAGACTTAACTTTGAAATGAAAATACAGACGTTCGATCTTTTAATTTGAATATATCTTACACATAGTGAGAATCGTACATCTGTCACAAAATAAAAGCTCGTAATGCAGAAAATATTTTCGGAGATATGCATTTAATGTGCGTACTTAAGTTTTCTCATCATTTTCAAATAAAAGAGAAACATATTTAATCGGACCACGATGCATGAATAAACACTTCAAAAAAGTATTAACTTTAAAACTGTTTAGAAAGTGGATTATTAGTGTTAATTTTGAGTTAAATTTGAAAACCTGATTTTCGGGGTTTCGTCAGTCTTGATGTCGAAAAAATATGTCATCGAAGAAACCCGATTTCCGAAATCGCGATGTATTAATTTAAGTTAAAACGTTTTTAGTATGTTAATTAATTGAGATTTGATCTTTTCAGGATTTCGTTAATCAGAAAATCGGAAATCGGGATTTTGGGAAATATGATGACAAGAAACACGCTTCTCATAGAACCACGAATCCTGAAATCGCGATGTATTTATTTAACTCTTAATCATTCTTAGAATAGATTAGATTAATTTGTATCTTTACTTAAGGATCAAATGCATCGTCAAATCGGGTATCGGGGTTTCGTAAATCGGGAATTCGGGAAACACAATGACAATGATATATGATCTTATTGAACCGCGAATCCCGATATCCCGATGTGATTAACTTAATTTTTAAACGCTCTTAAATGAAAATTAAGTAATTTGTGTTTTAATTAACTCTTAAAGTATCGGGAGATCGGGGATCGGGGTTTCACAATTTGATTTGCATTTAAATTTGTCTACGGCAAACCCCGAATCCCAATTTCTTTAACATTTGACTGAAAAACTCGCAAATTTAAAATTATACTCCTTTTAAATAATTTTTCGAAAAGTGTTGGAAAATTTATATGTTTGTAAACCTTTATCCGTTCTTTATTCAAAAATAAATAAAAAGGTATCGCGAATTTCAGAAATGGTGAAATGTTTCTTTGAGGAAAGTCGAAACCTTAAAAATAAAAATCTAGACCTTAGGGACGAAAAATTTAAGCTTTGTTTCAACAATCTCCATGGTAACCTCCATGGAATTTAACAAGATAAATTTCCTAGGATAAAGTCTACAACCAAGAACATCTCCTAGAAGAGTTCATCATTAGTACATGTGTTGACACTGAGAGGGGGGGTGAATCAGTATCAAGTACAATTTCAAAACTTTTTCAACTTATACTTCAACTAGATTATATATTCGATTATATCCAATTAGCAATGAACAATAGTAGAAGATTTACACCAATACACCACAATACAACATGCACAATATATGAGAAATAATCAATAGTTATCATTCAAGGGAGGTAATGACTTCCAAAGGTAGCTACAATGTCCAAATATAAAGGGAGAGATATACCTCCAAAATGAAGATACAATCCTCCAATATCAAGAGAGGCTTGACCTCTCCATCCTTGCCCCTTCCTTCCACCCAAGAATATATGAGAGATAATAAAACTTTACATTATATTATCACCATCAACCAACCATAAAATAAAACCTGATAATGTTTCCCGAGAATTCATCAACTTCTGAAATTATTCACTTCGTGGAATACTCTAATCCTGTATATAATATTACTCAATGTATTCTTTGAAACTCCTCCAATTTTCATTTCTTAAATCCTTCCAGAAAAGGAGTTATAGATAAAATGGTAGACCTTACTCAATTTTGGTTTATTCAGGAGAGCTAACTTGTACAACATTCCTCGTGCTCAATATTTAACATAATATTATGAAATCCGTACATAGTACACTACATCCCATACTCTTTCCAATGAAATTAGTCTCACTTCATTTGGATTCTCTATGAAGACGTTATGACTATTTTACCTGGAACACTTGTTTATGACTAGTTTCAAGACTAATCAAAAGTCGTATCTTCCACAAAGTGTATCTCCAAAATTATAGCGAATAAGAGATGAAATTTTTACCACATGTACCTAGATATGTCTTCTCAATAGCATACAAATTTTACCATTTGAATCATTCCAAAAACAAATTTATAGAGAAAATGGTAAGATGACCTATAAATAACACACCTTAGAACACATCACCAAAAGACTTCATCCTCCCTTGAAATTCAACCTTCTTTACTTCAAATTTCCTCTGAAATTCGATTTATATCTCCTTCTTCATTAACAAACTTGTGTGTGTTCAAAAATGAATGTATAATGAGATGTATTTATACCCTTTATGTCACTTCCTTTTAACATTAGGGCTGACATGTAGTTTCTTCTTCAATTCACATTGTCATCTTCAAAAATTCATTTCTCCTTAATCGTGAGGATCCACGTGATGTGCCACATACCACCAGAAATGTCATGAATTATACTATCCATCCATTGGTGTTGTATCTACTTGTGTAATTTCCTTCGTGTCTATATACTTCGATCAACTGTTGGGTCCAAAATCCAATTGCTAGGGTTGACAACAATGACTACAACCAATGACTAGGGTTGACATCAATGACAACAATACATCTTCCAACAATCTCCCCCTTTGTCATTGATGGCAACACTCATGTTCCCCCTTTCATCATGATACCAATTTCTCTCCACCTTTGACATCAATGGAAAAGGGTGGGGCTCCTCCCCTTGAGTTCAATGACATAAGGTGACCTTCTTCTTTAGGGATTCTCCCCTTGAACATGTGGCACTCAGTAATACTTCATTCTTATTTTTGGTCTTTGGGACTTTTTCTTCCTTGGAATCTTTTTTTGTGGCTTATGTATTCTTTCTCTTCTTCATGTCTAGGATGTATATGTTGTTTGGTCTTCTTGTTGTAGTTGCAACCAATCTTCCTGAGTTCTTTTCTCTAATCTTACATTTTCAGGAGTCAAACGTAAGAGTGTATCCTTGATCACATATTTTGCTGACACTAAGGATATTATACTTCATAGATTAAATCAATAGGACTTTTCATGGTTTTACATTTTCACTTCCAAGATTTACAATTCCTTTTCCAAGTATTTTGGTAGATGAGTCATCTCCAAATGCAACATTTCCACTCTTTTTCTTCAAGATGACAATTTTTCTTTGATCTCTGGTCATATGAGATGAGCACCCACTGTCTATAAACCATTCATCTTCTTATTTGCATTCTTTAGTGATCAATGCTATTCAAAAATTTTCATTGTGTGGAGTTTCTTTCCTTTTCCATGTTGTAGTTGCCAAGTTGGTATAGGGGCATTTGGCATAGGATTATCTTCCTTCATCTCTCTGCAATCTAGTGCTTTGTGACCAAGATTATTGCACTTGTAGAATACAATATTTTGATACATTAGTGGGTCAAATGGATTATAATTTTTGTTGGTAGGTTTGCGGACATTTCCATATCTACTATTTGCACCATTCATGTATCTTGCGTAGTTATTCCTTTCATTGATTCTAAAATCCTTGTGTCCAAAATTTCCACAAGCATAACAATGTCCAAGAAAGAAATTTGTATACCTGGGAGTAAGTGATCTTGTTTTTGGAGTAGTCCATATCGGTTCACAATCTATTCTTTTGTAGTTTCCTTCATAATGGTTGCTTTCATACCTGATGGGAGATGATCTTCTTGATGTCTCATTCATTCTTAATTCTAGTCTTCTATCTTGTTTTTCAACTTTCTCTAGAGTGTTGGTTTCATCCTTTTCATCTTCCTTCTCTTGTTTTGTTTTCTTCAAACTGTCATTGTATCCTAGTCCTGTCTTGTCGTTTGGAAATCTTTGACTGCTAAGGATCTCATCTAATTTTTCAGTGTTTTTTTCGAACTTCTTCAACTTTTCTATTGTCAATAGTAGCTCCCCTTTTGTGTTCTCTAGTTCTTCTTTCAATTTATCATAATCTTCTAATTGTTCCTTCAAGCTACCAATGGTATTTTCAAGCCTGTAATTCTCTTATTCACAACTACTCAATTCACCTTTTAGTATTATGTTTGTGTTTTTAAGCTTGTTATTTTTAGTTTCAACATACTTAAACTTTTCAAGTTCCTCATATTCTTGTTCACTCTCTACGTTGTCTTTGTATCCCCAAAAGGAATCAAGGTTGGTTTATTAATCTAAATCTTCTTCATAAATGATTTCTTCTTCTTTAGGACTCTTTTGATCATCATCCTGGGTTTCTTGGGTTATGAAGAGAACTCCTCATCATTATCTTCTTCATCACTCTCATCTGAGGATATGTCATCATCCTTGGAGTAGAAGATCCTTTTATTGTTGAAACTTCTCTTTTTATAGTAGCAGTTTTCAACAATATGTTTTATTCTACCATAGTTAAAGCATTTGAGAGGAGTCCTACCTTTGTATCTTCCAGTTCCCTCTGAAACCTTCTTACAAATTTGCCATTTCTTCATCAAGGTCATTATCCTTGTCTTTTGTCTTCTTTATGGATTTAAAGGCTACTTCATTGTTTGGTTGGTCACTTTTTGTACCTGTTCTCATTTCATATGCTATAAGAGACCCATATAATTCATCCATTGTCATTTTGGTCAAGTCTGTAGTTTCTTCAATGGCATAGACCTTAGCATAATACTTCAAGAGAAGTGATCTCAACACTTTTTGTACAACCAAGGATTCATTGAGCTCTTCACCTAATCCTATGATAACATTAACGACTTCATCAACTCTAAGAAAATAGTTTGCAATATCTTCCTTTTCATTCATCTTCAAATTTTCAAATTCTTCTCTATGTCGTTGAAGCTTGACCTACTTCACTTTTGGATCACCTTCATAGATACTCTTGAGTTTTTCCTGTGCCTCTTTAGTAGTGTTGCATCCCATCACTTTGTTGGCAATGGTTGGTGCCAATGCTCCTAGAATAACATGTATGACTTTTGAATTACATCTCATAAGATTCTTCTCATTTGGATTGGTTGGAGCATTCTTTGGAATTACATAGCCATTTACAATTGAGTACTAAATGTCTACTCCCCAAGATGTTAGGTAAGTTTTCACTCTATCACTCCATTATTCATAATTTATTCCATCAAATCGTTGAATCCCATTTGGAATGTGCTCATGGTCATCCATATCTACTCAGGATTTTCCTTCCAGTGGTTAAATTGTTCTGAAGGCAATCAATTCTGATACCAATTGATGATACTGAGAGGGGGTTGAATCAATATCAAGTACAATATAAAAAAAAATTCAAATTATACTTCAACCAGATTATATATTCAATTATATCCAATGAGAAATGAACAATAGTAGAAGAGTTACACCAATACACCACAATACAACATGCACAATATATGAGAAATAATCAATAGTTATTGTTCAAGGGAAGTAATGACTTCCAAAGGTAGCTACACCTTCCAAATATGAAGGGAGGGATAAAAATCCAAAAGGAAGATACAATCCTCGACTATCAAGAGAGGTTTGACCTCTCCATCCTTTCCCCTTCCTTCAACCCAAAAATATATGAGCGATAATAAAACTTTACATTAAATTATTACCATCAACCAACCATCACATAGAACCTAATAATGCTTCCTAAGAATTCTTCAAATTCTGCAATTCTTCACTTCTTGGAATACTCTGATCCTATAGATAATATTACTCAATGTATTCTATGAAACTCCTCCAAGTTTCACTCCTTGAATCCTCCCAGAAAACGAGTTATAGAGAAAATGGTAGACCTTATTCAATTTTGGTTTATTCGGGATAGATAAATTGCACAGCATGACCCGTGCTCAATATTTAAAATAATATTATGAACTTGATACATAGGAAACTACATCTCGTATTCATTCCAATGCAATTGGTCTCACTTAATTTTGATTCTCTATGAAGACACTATGATTGTTTTACCCGGAACACTTGCTTATGACTAGCTTCAGGACTAGTTAAAAACCCTATCTTCCACAGAGTGTATCTCCAAAATTTTAGCGAATAAAGAGATGGAATTTTTACCACAGGTACCTAGATATTTATTCTCAATAGAATACAAATTTCACTATCTGAATCGTTCTACAAACAAAGTTATAGCGAAAAATGGTAAGATGACCTATAAATAATATACCTTAGAACACATCACCAAAAGACTTCATCCTCCCTTGAAATTCAGCCTTCTTTACTTCAGATTTCCTCTGAAATTCGACTTATATCTCCTTGTTCATTAAAAAAATTATGTGTGTTCAAAAATGAATGTATAATGAGATGTATTTATACCATTTATGTCACTTCCTTTTCACATTAAGGCCTACATGTAGTTTATGCTTCAATTCACATTGTCATCTTCAAAAAATCAGTTCTCCTAAATCGTGAGGATCCACGTGATGTGACACATACCATCGAAAATGGCATGACTTATAATATCCACCAATGGATGTTTTACCTGCATGTATAATTTCCTTCATGTCTATCTACTTTCATCAACTATTGGTTCCAAAATCTAATTGCTAGGGTTAACATCAATGACTATAACCAATGACTAGGGTTGACATCAATGACAACAAGAAATATTCCAACAACATGATGGTCATTGTACTAAGAATATTCAAGTTTTACTAACCAAAAGTAATCAATAATAATAGAACTCTAAAGACTGTTGTTCTAGTTACAACATTTACTTAATATGCAACAAAATAAAATATCAAAAATGATATGAAAAGTTGAAGTCTAATTGCTTCCTTGTCCCATTTGTTTTTTCATATACTGTAGGAGACATCATCACTACTATCTCCAACTCTTGGGATTACTTTGAGTCAATTATATATAAGATCCCTTTGGATCTACTATCAGAGCTTGGACAAGTTCCTTTTGCCAAGTGTACAGTTCTTGCAAACACCCTCATGCTCTGCCAAATGATATAGATTGAAAAAACATATAAGTGCATACCTATGATATTTGTAACACCATCCATCTTGTATTCTAATCTGATATATTACATCAAAAATAATACGTTAGAAATCTAAATCAGTAGGTTCAATGTCAAGGAAAATGTCAACATGCCTAAAGCCCTAAAAAATTAATTTTGACGGAATGTTAATATGAGAAGTGAAGTAGGTGCACTAGAGTAGGGTGAGTTGATAAGTGGTGGATTTTGTCCCAATCAAATTTATTGTAAGCGTTCAATGAGTTTTACAAATAAAATTGTGCAGTGGGAAATTGCATCTGCAGTAGAAAGTCTAAGCAATGTGAAAAATCTCAATATCTTTCTTCCAGCGGTTAGACTATTTTTAAGGTAACCAACTCTAATACCATCTTAGATTTTCATTAGTTTTCAGTAGTAATATATTTTCTAGATTATTTTAGATCTTGTTTTAACATTCAATAACCACATACTGAAATGTATAAGAAACAAACAAACAAGCACAAGAAGACACAAATATTTATCCTGGAAAAACCCCAATCTCAGAGAAAATCCCAACCAACTTTGCTTAGAGAATATTTCTAATAATACAACCATGAAAAATCTATATCCACAAGAGCAATCCAACAATGAACAAACCATGATAACAAATACTTATATCTTCTTCTTGTTAAACCCTTGAGAGAGTAGACAACCGAGGAGCACCACAAAACTGGTGCAAGATAGGTGCATCACTAGAGAAAGATAACACACCACAGGACTGGAAAAAATGGTAACTGCAACAATAATTATATCTACAACTGTAAATGCAACTGAAACTAGCACGAAGCAACTGGGAAACAAAACAGAACCTTAGAGAAACTCTTCCATAGGTATCACACAAGAGAGATCACTAAGAGCCACCAATAATATACTTACCCAAGTGGAGCACACTCTCCAAGATAAACAAAAACCAAAAATAGTAAACTTTCCACAACTATAGAAGGAGAACTATCTGAATGTACAAATGAAATGATCTAGTCTTGTATTTGTATTGATCTCGATGCCTTTCTAGGGCCGACTTCTTATTCTGGGTCTTCAAATTTACTTTAATATTTTTGTAGGCTGACTTCTCTTCCTGGAAATTATATTTCCACTTTATTATTTTCGTGTGGGATAAATTCTCTTACTAGAAAGTATATTTCCACTTTATTATTTTCTTGTGAGCTAACTTCTTTTCCAAGGTGCTCTTCAACTATTCAATGGTCTTCCTTTGAATTCTCAGAGTCTTCTTCTTCTCTAAAAAAATTTGTCCAAGAGGCAATACCTCCCATTGCTACCAAAACATCAACAAAAGTTACACCATAATTATAATGTTAGAGTTAGTCCATTAGTACAAATCATCAATGCTAGACAGAAAAAGAAAAAGAACTAGAAATGGAAGGACCATGGAAATAAAACATAAAACAATGAAATGTAAGAAAGGATGAAATGTATACCCAAATGGAAAGACCAATGAAATGTAGATTTTGACCTTGTACAATTATTTATTGCAAACAGATTTTCAATAAAAACATAAAAGATACAATGACACACAAACACACACACACATTACACAAATATTTTTACACTAGATACCCAAACTGGGAAAACCAACAACCTGTTTAGAGTCAAACCTCTAATATTCTATTCATCATATTCTTAATTGTTTACAATACAATATACATATAGGATCCCATGGAATCCAAATCCATAATCCATTGACCCAGATTAGTCAACAACCCTAATTCCTTAACCGGAATTAGAAATCCATTGAAAAAAACCTTGTGTCGAAAAACCACCAAAAATCAGACCAAAAGAAAAATTCTTGGGGGATGCCCCCCCCCAAACCCTAGAAAACCTCTCGATTGGGGGGTGCTAAGCACCCGCCAAAATCTATTTGCTCCCATATCAGTGTATAGTACATCAGATCAATTTTGCAAAGAATATAAAACATAGCCAACATTCTTCCACTTGTTGCTTTCTTTGCATAAAAAGGGTTATACGATTACATGGTGAAAAACCTAGGGTAACAATGCCCATATATCCTCTACACCAAGAGAAATTCTTAGTGCTCATATATTTTGTTAATGAATCTGCAATATTCTCCAAAGTGTCCACCTTCATCAGCAACACCTTCTTGTCTTCAACCATGTCTCTCACAAAGTGATATTGAACATCAACATGCTTTGTATTTGAATGATAAGCCAGGTTCTTCGTCAATAATATTTCACTATGACTGTGACAATCTATCCTTACAACTTATTTTACCAAACCCAATACCTGTACACAATATCTGTAACCATGCTACTTCCTTGATTGCATTAGTGGTTGTCAGGTATTCTATAACAAACATAAATATATATAATATGTAAATATCTAGTATAAATAGGACAGTACGCAATAATCCATTAAGGACAGTAAATATATTAAATAATAATGTATAAGAATATGAATAAGATAATAAGATGATTACAAATGAGGAATGAGGGCTTGTATATATATCTCGCACAAGGGTGCCCTTTCATAAGAGACATGACCTTTCATATGTCATGTATGTTCATAATTAATTATCAGTTATTAGTTATTTATATTTACATATTATATATATTTATGTTTGTTACATATTCAACTTTTGTATTTGAGAGTGTCACTACAAACTGTCTTTTGCTCATCCAACTAATTTCTCCTCCAAACAAGTTATACACGTACCCACTTGTAAATATTCTATGGTCCAAATCTCCAACCCAATCTACATTCACAAATCCATGTATGTCCAACACTTTGTCCAATCCTAATCTTCCATGGTAGCACAATACATAAATTGTAGTTCCACACAAATATATGAAAACCCTATTTACTTTTGTCCAATTCTCATTCCCTGGTTTTGACATATACCTACTCAAAACTCCCATTGAATGTGTAATGTTTGATCTAGTACAAACCATTACGTACATCAAATTTCCAACCACACTCGCATATGGAACACAAGACCTTCCCTCTTCCTCTTCCATGTCTTGGGACACTGATCCACATATAACTTTACGCCTACATGAATATGAACCTTGACCGATTTACATTCCTACATAATAAGGCTCTTCAATATTGTCTCGACATATTTCCTCTAATTTAACCAGAGTTTCTTGTTTTTCTGACCAATTTTAATTTCCATGCCCAAAATGAAATTTGTGGCACCAATATTCTTCATGTAATATTTAGAGGACAATGGAATTTTCACATCCTAGATAACCTAGTTGTTTCCTATCAAAAAAATATCATCGACATACAATACCAAATAAATAACACAATCACCGATTAATTTGAAATATATACAATGATTTGTTTTTATCCTTGTGAATCCAAGCCCCAACATATAAGTATCAAAATTTTGATACCACATCCTTAGTGATTTATTTAACTCATGCATAGACTTTTTTATCCTACATACCCACTATTTATTTCCCTTCACATCAAATCCTTTTGGTTGCTTCATGTATATTTTTTCTTCCATATCCCCATGTAGAAATGTTGTCTTCACATCCATATTTTCTAATTCAAAATCAAATGCAACAACAATAGATAAAAAAATCTAATTGAATTTAACTTGAAAACATGAGAAAAAATATCAACAAAGTCAATTCCCTCTGCCCGGGAATAACCTTTTGTTACTAACTAAGCTTTGTATTTCTCCACTTTGCCTTCTGCATTCAACTTCTACTTTAGCACCCGTTTTCTTCCAATGTGATTTTTTCCAGTCAACAACTCCACTAGATCCCAATCCTCATTCTTGTCCAAGGTTGTCATTTCTTCAACTGTGACCTTTTCCCATAGTTTTCAATCCTCTGAATCCACTTCCCCCCTAACAGTTCTAGGATCATCATCAGTAATAGACAAAGAAAACTTTGAACATAAATCAAGTGGATAATACCTTTCTATTTTCCTTCTTTACTGAACCGATCTCCTCAATACTAGAGTGTGATGATCTTTTTCTTCTGATTTATGTTCCTTTGTAGAGTCTAATTCATCATCCGTTAACTCAAACTCTATTTTCTCTGGTTCTTCCTTCCTTGGTAGGACTTCTTGTTTTACAACATCTTTGATTTCTTTAAATACCATATCTCATCTATACACTACCTTCTTAGTTTCTTGGTTCCAAATATTATACCCTTCCAGACCATCTTTATACCCAATAAAGATACAGGTTTCATCATTTTTATCTAGCTTACTCATGTTTTCTTTTGGACGTGAACATAGACCTCACATCCAAATACTCTAAGATATGTGAGAGGGGCTTTCTTACCATTCCATACCTTGTGTGGAGTGTTTTCATCTAGTGTTGATGAGGGTGATTGATTGACTAGGTAACATGCAGTACCCACTACATGTGCTCAAAATTCCTTTCCTAACCCAAAACCACTAAGAATTCACCTTGATTTTCTGATTAGCGCATGTTCATATTTTTTGTGACTCTATTATGTTGAAGTGTATATGGAGTAATCTTCTACCTAGTTATACCACACTTCTTACAAAATTATTCGAATTCATTTACGAAAACTCTCCACCATTATTCGTCCTCAGCACCTTAATTATTTTCTCTATTTGATTCTCCACAAGAGCATTAAACTCTTTAAACCTATCAAAGACTTCATATTTATTCCTAAGGAAATATATCCAAGTATTCCTCAAGAAGTCATCTATAAATGAGACATAGTACATATATTTTTCTAGTGATGGAACCAAAACATGTCCAAACACATCACTGTCCACCAACTACAAAAACAAATTTTCCCTCATTGCACCATAAGGGAATCTTACCTGATTATGCTTCCCATATACACAATGTTCACATAAATTAAAATCTAGAGAGAAGTTAGACATACCTTCAACCATACCTTTACTGTTTAATAGTTTAAATCCTTTCTCTCAAATATGCCCTAGTCTTTGATACCACAACATAACCTTTTCTCTGGGGACTATAGGATTTTTTTCTTCTTCATATCCAATATCAAGAACAATAGAACTATTACACCCATAACTAATAGTGTTTCCCTGCAACTTATACAGAGTTTCAAACTGAACTCCCTTCAACAACATCATTGCTCCTTGAACCATCCTATATAGGTTTCTTTCTTAAACATTTTTTTTACTCTCCATCATTCATTTTGCTTACATAAATCAAAATTTTGGCCAAACTTGGGATGTGCAGAACACCATGGAATGTTATGATTCTTTTGTCCATGAGATTCAACTTGAATCTTCCTTGTCCTATGATTTTAGCTCCCGATTCATCACCCAAGAAAACATCACCTCCATCATACATTTCATACTCGCAAAACCACTCACTGTGCGGAGTCATATGAAAGGATGCACCTAATTTAACCAACCATTCCTCATGATCTATGCGTGTTCTTGAAGAAGCCAAGTACACATACCCTTCTTCTTCCTTGGAGGTTTTTTATTCGGTAGAAGGAGAATCTTAAGATTCCTTTTCTCTCTCAACACTTTTGGATCTACATTGCTTTTTGTAGTGCCCTTCTTTTCCACATCTCCAGAATACTCTTACAAACTTTATAAGAGATTTAGATCTTCCCTTAGATTTAGATCTCACACTTGAGGAGTTAGATCTATTTATATCTTGGAAGCGTCCTATTGCAAATAATCCATCTACGCTCTGTCCTTCCCTGTTCTTCTGCCTCATCTCCTTCGACAAAAAGGATGAGACCACATAATCGAAAATTAAAGTATTTGTATTACTACCTATGGCCACAACTAGACTATCCCACAAGTCTGGTAAAGATCATAATAAACTAATATATTTGTCTTCATCAGAAATCTTAATATCAACAGATAATAACTGACTTACCAGTGTATTGAAGGAATTCAAATGCTCTGTCACCAAGTGTCTGTCTTTCATCCTCAAGTTATACAACTTCTTCCACAGGAACAGTTTAATTACCAAGGACTTAGACTAATGAAAATTCCTCAACTTATCCCATAGTGACTTGGTTGTAGCTTCCCCTGACACATTTAGTAATACTAAATTTGAGAGACATGACCAAATTGTGCTCTTCACCTTCCAATACAACCTTTTCCAATCTTCAGCAACATATCTTCCATCTTGAGCTTCCACATCTAAAAACTTTTCCCATTAAATTTTCCAATCTCTATTTTCGAACTGCTCGCCATTTCTTTTCACATAAAGAATCAATACCACATATCTCCCACTATAACAAGGTTGATCATAGACCCGATCCAAAAAACCTAAGCACAAAGGCATCCCCCTGAAGCCAATAATTGATGTGATACCAAATGTAGATTTTAACCTTGTACAACTATTTACTACAAATAGATTCTCAATAAAAATGGAAAAGATACAATGACACACACACACACACTACACATATATTTTTACCGTGGAAATCCAAACTGACAAAACCAACAACTTGTTTAGAGTTGCACCTCTAATCTTCTATTCATCATATTCTTTATTCTTTACAATATAGTATACATATAGTATCTCATGGAGTCCAAATCCCTAATCCGTTGCACCATAACTAAAGTCAACAACCCTAATTCCTTAACAAGAATTAGAAAACGATCGAAAAAAACCATGTGTCGAAAAAATACCAAAACATTGACAAAAAAATAAATTCTTAGGGGCTTCCTCCCTCAAACCCCCTAGACCCCATTTTCTCCCATATTAGTGTACAATACATGGGATCATTTTATCAAAGAATATAATGCATACCCAACATGAAATACACCATATAGGATTGGAATGAGTAGGTGGGCTCTCCTCTTCTCTCCTCCTTGGAAGGGTCCTTTGTTGTTCCTTGAGGCCTTCTCTCCCTCTCATTATGAATAAGAAGGGTGTAAAAATCTCTCCAAGGGGAGAGATCAATGCACAAAGATTTGAGCTTTGGGTGCAAGAGTGATATCTTGAGTAACATGATTCTCCAAGACTCATCCAAGCAACATAATAATGTTTAACCTTCTATCTTTGAACTACATACCCATGGCCTCTATTTAGAGGCTTTGATCAAGCTCCATAACAACTAGATTCGAGTGTGAAAGAGATGTGAATTTGATGTGGTTTTCCATGTCTGAGTGGGCATGGAACAAACTAAGGTACCAAAGTTGAATGATCTAGAGCTCAAGACCTCCTTGTACATCATTTTCATGAGTATTGTGATGGGATTTTTTGTAATAAATGTGTCAAATGTTGGTGATATTTCACTTCAAGTGGATCTACATGGGTTTTGAATAAAATACTTGAAAACACATGCAGATCGTGTAAAATCCACGTTGTTGAATCAAACAGATGACTTAAAAGCCCACTTTCCATAGTTTTGGTGCTCTGTTAAGTATAGTGTAATAATTTCATGAGTATGCACTTTGTTGTATTGTATCGATGACTCTCTGAATTATTTTTAGGTGATAACACAACCCTTCCTTGCGATCCCCACCAACATGAATACTATGCTTGAAGAAGTTTCCACAAAATCCCCATCAATGAAAATACTAAGTTGGAGGAAGGGTGAGCCAATTGTTCCCTAGTCTCCTCTCAATGGGAAAACTAATCTAGAGCAGGGTTAGTTGACCCTTCGCTAAGAGATCGCTTACGAGAGTAAAATCTCAAGGATAATAGTATTTTATTTGGTATAAGTTTCTATAAATGTTGTGAAATATCATTATTGATTGGTGGCATCACTTTAACATTGACCAACCTCATACTAAGTGCCATTAAACTAGAGTGAATGCTCTAAACTAGTCAAAAACTTATTTCTATAATTATGCTTTGTAAGCATTTTTTTGATGTTGTCACATCAAAAAAAATATGCAGGCCTCCTCTATCATGGTAAGAAACCTCTCCGGAAGACTAAATTCCCAATTAATAAAAAAAATGGCTCACACCTTACATCACTGGCATTGTAATATTTACCAACACAACAATTCAAACACCAAACCAAAATCACATCTAGTTAACACTAACAACATATACACAAACATAAAAAAAAATAATAATCAACCCAATCACTTTCTATAAACTATTTAAATATTGAATTCAAATTAATAATATTTTACATTTAGTTAACACTAACAACATTTACAAAAACATAAAAAATTAATCAACCCAATCACTTTCTATAAACTATTTAAATCTTGAATTCAAATTAATACTATGTTACATTTTAAAAATGTATAAATAAAATCAAGTATATACAAAAAAAATAAAAATTAATATATATCTTTTTATTTGTTTACAAATAAATTAACTACCGAGATTCAAAAGATAATAAACCAATTCATATTAAAATAACCATCAATAATAACTCTTTTTACTTCCAATAATAACTCTTCTTACTACAATGGACAACTAACTTTACTACCCAATGTTATATCATTGTTGTTACTATTAATAAATTTTACTACCCAAAAAAATACTACAATAATAGAGAAAGAAGATAATCTTAAAAGTTTTCACTGCAAAAGATGAAATATAACCATGACTACAACGATTATGACATATTAGCTAATGATAAAAAGGCTGCCCAGGCTATCCTCCAAGGTAATGTTCCATAAAGCTCCTATCATGTATGTTGGCCATGGCATCGACTATGCACTGGTTTATAGGCGTAAATGACAGACCCATATCCTTCATCTTTCGGTTGGGGAACTTGTATGGCCGATTCCTTGGATTTTTCTCGTCTGAACACTTGCGTGCATGAAGTTGGCTTCATTTATTATTTATTTTTCCACAGATATTATAGTTTGAGCATAAGTGTAATTACGCCGATAGGGTCTTCCTATGGGAACAAATTCTAATCTAATAGCTAACAATCAAAGATATTGGTATATTTTTCATCTTACATCCAAATCAATGAATGCAATTTAATATTCATAACTTTCTAGTATTTTTAAAAGTTTTTATTAACCTCTGTTAACTTTTTAACATTTACTTAATATGATTAAAAAATCATTGTGTGCCTATCTAATTACCACATTCAAATGATTAACAAACTTACTTAAAATTACAAATTTACTTCATTCTATTTTACTATATTAAATTTAGGTTTCTTCCACATTTTTCATATCTAACATACACCTACAATGACCGATTTACACCTAAAATGCCAGCCGCCATAATTTTAATTTTAATAATTATCGTTTCATATTCGTTTGTTGTCAAGAAATCATGGCTACCTTAAGTCTTCATTCCATTAATGGCCCGCGCCTCTTCATACCTCCGACCGTTTCATTCCATTAATGCCCCGCGCCTATTCATACCTCCGACCTGTTGATGCCCCTGACCGTTTCTTGCCTGACTTACGATGCATAATACAAGGGAGAATAATACAACAACCAATAAATACAGCCATGTGTTTTGTTGATGGAATTAGATGGGTTTTTTTTGCTGCTATGCGTGATTTTTTCGTAATGATCGAAATCATGAATTTTCAATCGATAGAGACCCCAGTCCCACTAACAGCCAGCTGGTTACTTCTGCCCATATCCATGGCAACCTAGATTTTATGTGTACCACTTTCCTTGGTGTAGAAGTTTCCCTGCCTTGACAACCCGATAAACATGGATCTGTTGTTGGCGAGTGCCCATGACCTATGTGTCCATGATCTGATCGGTGGATGCTTGTTCCATGCATTCAGGGTTGAGATATGTTGGTGTTAGTTGTTATAATATCTCAGAGGTGTCCATTAATGGTGGAAAATATGGCCTAAGTAGGTCCATATTGAATACTAGATGCAGACTAAGGAAGGGTGGAGTGTTGAGCTCAAAATCATTTCTACCCACAACCTTGGTGATAGTGTAAGGTCGATAACGGAGTGGACGAAGCTTCTGATGGGGCATGGTGAGACACTCCTTCTGAAAAATGTAACCATAGTTTGTTTCCAACTTGAAACTGGTGTGGTACTCTATGTTTATTGTGGCGTTGTTTGTACATCGCATTGGATTTCTACAAAATATCATGGACCTATTGGTAGATGTGCTGAATCTACTCAATGAATTTGGTGGATTTGTTGATCGCAGAATAATCATGGTAAGATTTTGTATGGGTGGTGGCAAGAGGAAGTGCAACATCAATGGGTCCCAAGGGTTGGAATCCCAGACCCACCTGAAATGGGATGTGGTTGGTGGAACTATGGAGAGACCTGTTGTAGTTGTGTTGGACATATGGAAGACTCTTGTCCAATGTACCGGGATGCTTAGAATTGTACATGCGGAGGATGTGCACAATAATCTGATTGACGAACTCGGTTTGGCCATCTGTTTGGGGGTGGAAAGCGGTGGAAAGCGGTGGATGTTCTGCGGTATCCCAAAGTGGACCCAGAATCATTCGAAGAAGGACTTGGAAGTATCAGTCACTATGACATTCTTCTTATACGCTGTGAGAATGGCCATCTTCAAAAATAGTTCAACGACCACAAACACACATTCATTTATGTGCTTGGTGGACGACAAACCATACATGTAATCCATTGATATGGATTCCCATGGCTTCTCGAGAATAGGAAGAGGATTGTATAAGCCTTGCTTCTTGATGGCTGGATTGGCAATGGTGCAGGAAGTACAATGTCGGATATACTTGCCGATGTCCTATCAAATTTTTGGCCAATAAAAATGTTTCTGAAGAATGACCACAATTTTCTCTACACCAAAATGTCATGCCACCTAACTATAGTGGGATTCCAAAATAATCTTTGCACACTCACTTGTAGGAACATAGAGATGGCCCAAGTGGCATAAGAGTTCGTCCTTAGTGTGAAAATTAGTTAAAGTGGCACATGTACCCAAGAGATGATATGTGCTGGAGAAGTCTGGATCTTGCTGATAAAGTTGAGGCCACTCGAATGATTCATGTCCACAGGATTGGAGCACCATGGTGAGTGCATCCACAGGATGTCGACTGAGACAGTCAGTGACACAAATGGAGATACTTGTCTTATACTTGATGTTCATATGGAAATATTGCAGGTAGGTGGACCACTTATGATGGCAATCATTCTGTAATTTCCCCTATGTATGTATGATCAGTGTGTATGATCATCTCTTTCCCCATAATGTAATGTTTCCATTAACAAAAGGCTTGTCATCAGTGTGTATGATCGTCATCAGTGTGTATGATCATCTCTTTCCCCATAATGTAATGTTTCCATTAACAAAAGGCTTGTACAATGGAATACATTTCCTTTTCATAGGTGAGTTATTTCCAGACAGCAGCAGAGAATGTCTCACTATGGTATGCCACAAGATGCTCATGGTGAGTGAGAACTGGACCCACAACATAGTCAGATGCATCAGTCTCAATCTCAAATGGTTGTTGCATATCGGGAAAGGAGAGTATGGGAT
>ML779906.1:2045036-2089857 GCA_009831015.1 Picea engelmannii | reverse complement strand
TATGTAATGTTTCCGCTGCATATTATTTTTTGATTTGGTGGCTGCTAGGGTCAACACAAACAACCTCCTTAGAATAAGATCACACAACTCAAGTAGAGATTGACTCTACTTCTCAATACATTAGCAAGTATATTAGATAAATATGAATTATATATTCCAACACCAAATTGCAGATTTTCACATTTTGATTTATTTGTCTTGACTTCAAATCTTTGAGGTTGACATGTTGACATATTTGGGTGAATACTATTATTTATAGTTTCTCAGTTTAAAATAAAAACCCCATGGTAATGGAGACTAAACCCACGTAGGCCAATACACCAACCCATAGTCAACAAACTTAGCGAGACTTATAAAAGCTATCTCACTTCTTCAACGCAATCGAAATTGTGATGTCGAAACAAAGTCATTTGGAGATCAAACGTTTATCGTCGAGTTAACGTTCTAGAAAACCAGAAAGTAAATTCTTCTAGAATAAAAAGTCAAACTTGCTCCATGACAAAAGCATGTTTAAATATTAATATTTAAAGATTGAATTTGTTTATGATATAAGGGGTACATGATTGTGGAATTCATCGTCTAGATTGTTGTGTTCAAAGGCACGTGTTAAATTTGTTTCATTTACTAATTTGGATGTTATGACGTTGGATAGATGGGTTTTTGCGTTAACAATATAATATAATTTGTTTAAAATATCTCCCTTCATTAAAAAAAAATTATGTTTAAAATATATGTGGTTAACCTATCCAACCAAATATCTAGGTTATTCTTTGCTATATCTCGATATAAAATATATATAATAAAAATATAAATTTTGTTCGAGTATGATGATGTTGAATTTGTCCGTTAGGATTTTTTTTATTTGGTGTTTACTTGAGTTAGGACTTTGCATAGTTGCTGTATTTTTCTAGTGGCTTTTCCTTCCTCTTCGATTACAATGACTAACGTGCCTCTCTCTTGGTTGCTGACCGTGGGCCAAGAGTTGTTGTTAGAAAGCTTTTTCGGTTCTGTCTTCCCGTCTTGATTGTGAAGATTTCAATTACTTTAACCGAGGCGGAAATCGAATCCTTCAAGCACGTCTTCACTACTTTGAGCTTTATTTTCCCTTCTTCTTTCCAGGAAAGCTACTTTATTGCCGAGAAGGTTTTCATCTTCCCCAAAATATCTCTGGGATAAGAATTTGCATATGCGGCATCCTTTCTTCAAGGTCATGCTTCACCATCATATTTGCCAAAATATCTCTGGGATAAGAATTTGCATATGCGGCATCCTTTCTTCAAGGTCATGCTTCACCATCATATTTGACAAGCATGGAACCCCTTGAACTTAAAGCTCTTTTTTCTTCCTAATTATCATGCTTTTGGTATGATATTTTAAAACTTCATCATCGGATTTAATGAATCACTTTCTTAAGGAACAAACCATTTGCTTTGTGCTCTCAAGGTTTTTTCAGTGTGAAGTCAAATTTTACGAATAGCATAACATAGCAAGTATTCTTTCATCACCAATCAAGCCTTTGGTTGAAGGGTAGGAAGGCCTATGTTTTAAACCTTGGTCTATGTCTTTAAGTCTTTCCACAAACTAGATAACTAGATTTTTTTTAGCAACATTATGGGTAAGTTTTTCAACTCTAATATTACATTTATGGGGAATGTAAATGATATGGGAAATTTCACTACCAAAAACCAATAATAGATCTATCACAACACATGCCAAGTTGTGTATAGAAATCGAATTTGCATCTAGTTTGTTGCGAGAAGACATCTTGATAGTAGTAATAGGTATGAGGGAGGAAAGCCCATAAAAAATAAAACCCACTTAGTGGAATGGAGTTCAAGACCACCACCCTTTAATCAAAGTAAATGACCCACCAACAAAAGTGGGCATTGAAGTTGTCAAAGATAAACCTCTCTCATTTCATGGGATGGAGGCTCCTAGACATTCTTCCCCTGTAGAGGATGACCGCCAAGGGGGTGGATCAAAGTAAAAAAGTGCAAAAAAAGGTTTCTAGAGAATCCTTTTCTTTCGAGGATGTGTAGAGAAGATACATACATAACACAACTTAGTTTAGAAAAATGTTTTTTTTTTTTAATAATTTGTCCAATTATTAAATAATGGAAACATTTACTTCCATATTATTATTGAAAAAATGTATCTAAATTTATTATATATTTTTATATATAATAAAAATATATAAAAACTTAAAAAAAAAATCATTTTCTTTCCTAAGCGTGGAGAAGATGCACACAAAAGACAAAGTTGAGAAAAGTTAAACTTGAAGATGTACACATAAGGCAACTTAGTTTAGAAAAGTAAAACTTAACAAGAATATTAAGAAAATATTGAAAAAATACATAAAAATATAACAATGATTTAATTTCCACTTTATTATTATTTAAAAAAATTATTTAAAATATTAAAATTTATTTTATGATTTAGTTTTTACTTTATTATTATTTTAAAAAAATATTTAAAATATTAAAATTTATTTTATATATATTAGTAGTTAATTTTTCCCAATTTTCAATATTATCTTTAATTTTTACAATTATTTTAATAATTTTTTATAACTTAAAATAAATTATTGATCACAAACACTTAAACATTGCATAACTGGGAAACAAAACACAAACTCTTCATCGACCACCATCCAGAAATCAGAGTGGTAAACTAACGGAAGGGACCTTCTAAAGTCGCAAAGTGGCCCCCACCCCAAAAAAATCAGTTCGGAAGAACCATCTCAGTTATAAACTTAAAGTCAACTTTGATCACGTCATCAACTCAATATCTTTCTATAAATAAACAAAAACTTAGAGAGGTTTTGTCCATGGTCGTGACAATCCGAATCCACGTCACTCACCCACTCACGCTCGCTAGACTTGGCACACCACACTAGGGAAGGGTAGACCACCACGTAAATAGGACACGTGTACAGTGGAAGACGTTGTGCATTTATCCATCCAAATTTGAAACGGAATTCCACACACAAGCAAACTGCAATTCCAACGTGGACGAGATGAAGTGAGGTCACGCCATGGACAATCTTGTCACTTGGATATCTTATTTTCTGGTAGGCGAGCACTATAAAAACACCATGCGTTTGTGTTTGCAGTCGCACATTTTGAAGCCCAAAGAGTTGTAATTCTATTCCACATTTAGGAGGAGGAGAATGTTGGAATGTGACAATGAATTCATTCACCTCCAAGATTAGGATACAACACTTTCATTCCTATTATTATGATTGTTGTTGTAACAAATCATTCTTGGAATAGAATATGGATATCCTTGTAATTAATACAGTTAGTTTCAATGTACCTAGGAGGATTGCTTAAATATGTAGGCCTAAGAGGTAGATATAGAGCAAGGGGCTTCAATCCTTCTCCTGGGTTGTTGGTTGTAATCTCCTATTGAGCAATATAATGTCATTGCCATTGTCACTACTCGATCTGCCTCCCATTTATAAGAGCTCTACTACATGTAACAACCATATTCAAGCAAATGAAAGGATGTGAAAAGAAGAAGTTCAAAGGTAAGGGGGTTGGCATCATCTCTGTTAGAGATCTCATCTGTAACGACCCTAGTAGAATATATACTTAGGGATTATTAAGTAAAAGATTTATTAGGTAATTTAAATTGTGTATTTGTTTTATTTTGCTATAAAATTTTATTATTTGTTGAACAATTTATATGTGAATGTGCTCAAAATAAGGAATCTTTTAATTTTACTGTTTTGCTCAATTAAAGGAAATTAGTGAATTTTCTAAAATCAATATTGTTACAATTTATGTAATTATCTGACGTAAAATCTATTCGGCCCCTACATCATCTTCACTATACCCGTTGCAAAAGGAATGGGTCACATGAAGCGATTTACTACAAAGTTCCATAGGAGAAGATCAAAGAGAGACAAAATCAGAAAGAAGACAAAGTTAAAACATCAAATCGGGTGAAAGATAAAGCACCTTCTCATTACATTGTTGCCAATTGCAATATAGGAGTAACTGAAGATTTGTTTAACACTTTATTTTCTTCTTGGAGAGATGCATGGCTTATTGAAATAGGTGCAACCTCCCACATGACATTCCAAAGAGACTTCTTTGAAGACTTCAATGACAATGTAGTGGCATAGTGTATTTTGCAGATAGATCAAGTCTCAAACCTCCGAGAATGGGCACCATCGGGCTTAAGTTGCCTGGAATCTTGTATTTTCTTCTATGTGATGTGCTCTATCTTCCTAAGCTACAAAGGAACTTGTTTTCCCTTGTGCACATCCGACAACAAGGCCGCACTGTTAATATGTTCGGTGGAAAAATTGAAATAAGGAAGGATTCTGACAACATGGTTGTCATGACCGGAATGGAAGATGGAAGACTATTGAATTTGAAAGGGACATCTTCTCATGCACAAAATGTTTCATACCTCTTTCATCACGGTGAAGGTACAATGCCATCTTGTATTTTGTGGCATGCTAGATGTGGTCATATTAATTATGACAATCTTTGTTTGTTGAAAAAGAATCATGTTTTTGGTTTACCTACTATTCCAAGGAAATTGAAGCAATGTGATGCTTGTATCATTGGAAAACATAGCAAACAACCATTTCATGATTCTAATTCCAAAGCATGTATAAAACTTGAACTGGTTCATTCTTATTTTTGTGGCCCTATGCCTATTCTTTCTAGAAATGACAATAGATATACCATGACTTTTTTTTGATGATTACACCAAGATGTGTTAGGTGTGCTTTCTGAAAGAAAAATCACAAGATTTTGAAACTTTTAAAAATTTCATGTATGGATTCAAAATGAAGCCCAGTCTTGTATTGGCTCCCTTTGCACTGATAATGGAAGAGAATATACATCTAACAAATTTGAAAGCTACCTTCGCCAACACAAGATCAAACATCAAACCACAGTTCCATACAATCCTCAATAGAATGGTGTAGCTAAAAGAATGAACATGACTCTCCTAAATATGGTTTGTTCCATGATGTTTTTCAAGAATGCAAAATTGATGTTTTGGGCTAACGCTATTCTATGTGCAGCTTGTGTGAAAAATAGGTTCCCATCTCATGCTCTTGAAAAAAAGACTCCTTATGAAATGTGGTATGGCTACAATCCTTTAGTGAGGCATCTTAGGGTCTTTAGTTCCACCTACTATGCCTTGATCCTTAAGGAGTAAAGAAGCAAACTTGAAGCAAGGAATCATAAGTGCATCTTCTTGGGGTACTGAAATACCACCAAGGGATATCGTATTCACGATGAGGAAAAAAAAATCATCCTTTCTAGAGATGTAATCTTTCTTGAATCCTCCAAGAATGACAAAACCATTGAGAGACAGTTTGATCATTTGGACAAATTCACTTGAGTAAAGAGATATCATGAATTTGATAATGAGATTCCACATATTGAAGGGGGGATCTCTATCTTCGGTCAATATATGGAATCTCCTTTTTTTCTGTTGAAGCACCATCTTCCCCTCATGAAGAAGTTCCAGCCACTTCATCATAACCTAAAGTTCATTTGGATGATGTGATTGAGAGGAGCCTAAAGCTGAGTATTGATGAGAATTCAATACCATCTCAATCAGCTAAGCCACTTGGACCATCTCATAAAGGTCCACCAAAATGGATCATAAAAACACTTGAAAGTGTTCATCTTAATGAGGTTGGAAAGACGAGAACTAGAAGTTCCTCAAGAGAAGATGAAGATGATGTAGATAATTCAAACTCAGGTGATGTAGATGACATGGATGTTTCATATGATTGTGATTTGAATTTATCTACTATTTTTTAACCAACTTCCTTTGAAGAAGCCACTTTTGATGATGAGTGGAAAGAAGACATGTAGAAGGAATATGATGCTCTCATCAAGAATGGGACATGGAAGTTGGTGGACCCTCCATTCAGAACCAAAACAATCGGCTACAAGTGGGTATTCAAGGACAAGTACAAATCAGATGCCTCACTTGACAAGAACAAAGCAAGGCTCATGGAAAAAGGATTTGCACAAAAAGAAGGTGTTGATTATGAGGAGACTTTTTCCCCCACAACAAAATGGGCTACCATATGTACTATATTTTCCATGACAACACATAATGGAGGGAAAATTCATCAAATGGATGAGAAGATTGGTTTCTTGAATGGAGACTTGAAAGAGAATTTTTTTATGTCTCAACCATAAGGTTTTGTTGTGAAGGGACAACAACATAAAGTATGCAATCTCATCAAATGCTTATATGGCTTGAAACAAGCACCACGAGCCTGGTATGAAAAGTTGACTGAGCATCTTCTGAAATTGAATTTCAAGCACTACAATCTCGATCCTGCAACTTTGTTTGTCAAGAAAGTTGGCAAAATTTTTGTATATCTTGTAGTATATGTAGATGATCTGTTGATAACAGAGAAAAATGAAAGCTATATTGCATCCATAAAGAGAGACTTGAAGAAATGATTTGAGATGAAAAACTCAAGACATCTTCACTACTATTTGGGCATTGAAGTGAATCAAAATCCAAAGTACATATTCATCTCCCAAAATAAGTATGTTGGATAATTGTTGAACAAGTTTGGTATTGCTGAGTATAATCATGTTTCTACTCCAATGGAACAAAATTTGAAGCTCACATAAAAAGAAGAAAATGAATTTGAGGGTGCAACCTGTTGAAATTTAATGATGAGCTCATGCACATGTAGTTTATTTCATTTAGCATGTACTTTAACCATAAACAATGCAACAATACCATACACAAGTGATGCAATAACCAAGATCACAAGAAGAATAACCATGCACAAGAACATAATAAGTATCTCGGGAAAACCCTTCTCAAACAAGGGAAAAACCCAACAATCCTTTGTTATATTCTCAAGAGAAGATACCCCACACCATAGACACTATCACACAAGAGGGTGCTTACCAAAACCTAGAAACTTGCACCCAAGAGAGGTGCGCACTTCAGTCGTACAACTGCTTGCTGAAATTCTGAGATGACAAGTGAGTGAGTGTGATCCACAATGGGGATCCATTCTTATTTATACAAGAACTAACAGAACAAAAGGTGGGCTATTGGCACAATAGGGCCGACCTCATTAACTTAATAATATAATTAATCATTACAAAATATTAATTATCTTTCACATGGTGGGGCCGACTTGTACCCTTTACAACATAATTAGGGTTACAAGTAAATCTTACTCTCAGACAATATAGCAAGGATCTCTCTCATCCACTAGTGCTCAACCACTAGTGACATTTCCACCTGTGCTCATCCATAGGGACATCACACTCAAGAGATCACTCAACTGAGTCCATGGGAGTACCATTTGGAGCACCATATCAAGCTGACTCAACTAAGTCCATATGAGTACAAGGCAGGAAACCATCTCAAGCCGACTCAACTCAATCCAAAGGAGTACAAGGCAGGAGACCATCTCAAGTCGTCTCAACTGAGTCTAGAGGAGTAGACAAGAGACCAGACATCATAAAAACTTAGTCCAGATTCTGACGCACACCCATCACATGGGCACACCCAACACACGGGCACACATTGTCTCAACTCAGTCTAGAGGAGAATGACACACCCATCACATGGGCCCTCTCATAGATCGACTCAATTCAGTGTAGAGGAGAAAGACCTGGAGAATGTCACACGACGTTGCAATCATCACCACTCCCTCTCAGCTAGGGAGGCATTATCCACCAGGTCAAGTCTCTCTCGGAAGTACTCAAACTTCGTCCTGGCAAGCAGTTTGGTGAAGACATCTGCAACCTGCTCATGTGTAGAAAGGTACTGCACGTGTACTGCTTTCCTCTGCACCATATCTTTGATATAATGATATTTGATCTCAATGTGTTTCGATTTATCATGAAACACATGATTCTCAGAGAGCTTCCCACAAATTTGGTTATCACAATGGATAACAATGGAATCCATCTCATGACCAAATAAATATGCAAGGAGCTTGTGAAGCCACACTGCTTTGTAGACTTCCACACATAACGTTATGTACTCTAATTTTGCGGTACTCAAAGCCATGGAGCTTTGTTTCCTACTGCACCAGGAAACCATGGACGATCCCAAAGTAAAACAACAACCGAATGTGCTCTTTTGGTCCACTACGCTCCCTTCCCAATCTGCATTGACATATCCCTGCAATCTCATGTCTACACCGGAGGCATATCTCAGGCCATATCCAACTATGCCTCGTAGATATCTCAACACATGCTTCACTACTATCCAATGAGTCTGTCTCAGCTGACTCATAAACTGATTGATTACATTCATTGCATAGCATATATCAGGTCCGGTGTTAACCAGATACATCAATGATCCAATCAGTTGTTGGTAAAGATGTGGATCAATCTCGCCTGAATTAGTAGAAGCCTCGTTCATTTTCTTTATATCCATCACCATCAATGTAGGCATGGACTTGCATTCTGTCATACTGAATTTCTTCAATATCTCCACTATATATTTTCCTTGACTTGGGAAAATCTTATCAGTCCTCTGCCATACTTCTAATCCCAAGAAGTAGTGCATCATGCCCAGATCCTTCATCTCGAATTCCGAAGGCAATGCACGCTAGCATTCAACAATAAGACTTTCTGAACCGGTGAGGAATAAATCATCAACATACAGGACCAAAATCAGGGACTCGTCACCAACAATATGATAATATAGTTTGGATCAACAACACTCTTGCTGAATCCCAAACTCATCAGGAATCCATCCATCTTCTCGTACCAAGCACGAGGTGCCTACTTTAGTCCATACATGGCTTTCTTCAACCTGCACACATGAGATTTCTTCTCATGTATCACAAATCCATCTGGTCGTTGGATGTAAACTTTTTCCTCAATCTCACCATTGAGAAATGTTGTCTTTACATCCATATGATGTAGTCTCCAACCCATGGATGCAGCTATGGAAATGATCGTACAGATGGAAGTGTATCAGGATATAGGAGAAAATGTCTTCTCATAATCTATTCCCTCCACCTGAGAGAATCCTCTGGCCACAAATCTCGCTTTGTATTTCTCGACATTTCCATCAGCTGCATATTTGATCTTATAGATCCACTTGGAAGTCACTACAGACTTCCCTTCTGGTCTCAGAACAATATCCCACACATCATTCTTCATGATGGACCGATACTCTTCTGTCATGGCATATTGACATACCTAATGACCTACTACTTCTCCATGACAAGAAGGTTTAGTATCAATGATGTGGCTCATGGATGAAACATAGCTCAAAAATATCTGTGGTCTCTTGCTCTCTTGGAATGTGCCTCGAATAGCTGCATGTCCCTCTGCCTCCTACAGAGTTTGTCGAGCCCATGCATGCCTTTTATGGCCTACTGCAATGTCTCTAGGAACATCAACTGGAGCTACGGGATCAACTGGGTCAACTGGATCAATAATTGTCTCCCTATGAACTGTTGAAGGGGGAAAAGGTATTGTCTCTTCCTTCTTCTCAAATAGTTTGACTCCCTCTGAAGTCGAAAGGATAAACATATGTCTTGGAGGAATTGTGACATCATCATTTTTTCGTGTTGCTATCCTGGAGACATCCCATGTCTTCTCATGTCCTCTACTGCCTCTACAGTACTTTGTTTGCCTCCCATACTAGGATAATCACCAAGATGGCCTCACGTAGGGCTAACAACCAAAATGGCCTCCTGTACTAGGATAATAACCAACCAAGAAAATTTGGACTCCCGTACCAGGGATAATGGTCCAAGTCACGAGGGCTCCCATACTAGGGATAATACCCTTCATTATCAAAATGAAAGCAACTACAGAGTAATGATGAAATAAAATAAGGAATGTAGTACAAAACTTACCTTAGTCTACAATCACGCTCAATCTTGCTTTTCCTCCTAAGAAAGATGAGATATGAAGAAGAATGCCTCATCTTTTAGTTCTTCATCTCTCTGATGTGGTCCTGAATCGACATCTGCATTGGATGCATATTGTCTTCCTTTCTTCCTGGTAGGACAATTTCTCGCAATGTGTCCATACTTGTCACATCTGAAACATTGAATCCTTGAAATTTCTTTTCTATATTCATGACCTGAAGCTATTGAAGTTTTCTCGTCTTTAAATGCTTTGTTGAAACTTCTTCTATTTCTTCTTCCTTACTTTGTATGGAAGGCAAGAGCATGATTGTCATCATGAGGGGAGTCTTGCACTCCTCTGGCTATAAGTCTGGTTTCCTCCTGGGTGCAGTCTGTCCATAGACGATCAAATCCAAGTAGATCTGCTATACCACTGATACTTTGAAGAAATGGTTCCCAATATCTTGGAAGAGCATTGAGAGTAGTCAAGACAAGTTCTCAGTCTGATATGGTTTCTCTAATGGAACCCACTTGATCTCTGATCTTTGAAATCTTCATGAAGAAGGTGGCAACGGTGTCAGATTTTTTCATCTTTATATGTTGAAGTTGATTCTTCAATGTAAGAGCTCTAAGGTCGGTAGTTGTTTCTGGTAGAGTCTTTTGTATCAAACTCAATAGTTCATGTTCTTCCAGAGTAATATGTAATCTTGATTTCAAAGAAATGAAGTTGCTTGATCCATCACGCCCATCTTCCACCAAAGTTATGTTCCTTATGGTTTGCAGATTCTTCCACAAACCCTAACGACTAGGCTAGGCTCGTAACCTTAGGTTTTGTTGGATTTATGACTACCAACAATAATTCTTGAAGGTCAGAAGAACACTAGTGAGTTGCAAAGATCCTTCAATGAGCTGCAGAAACCCTAAAATCGAAATTATGCAGAAACCCTAGAAACCCTAGGGCCAAAAATCAAAAGTTCTCTGATTTGCAATCTGAGAGTCTCTGGAGGTGCGTTGAAGGAGGTCGTACACTCCTATGCAAAATTATCCCCAATGTTCCAATAGAAGGTGTTGAAACTAGCAAAAGAAGGGGATTCATTTTTGTAGTTACATCAAGAGTGGACGACTGGCTTCTTCAATGGATTGTGCAATGGTCTCTTTAGGAACTCTTCTCTGATACCATGTTGAATTTTAATGATGAGCTCATGCACATGTAGTTTATTTCATTTAGCATGTACTTGAACCATAAACAATGCAACAGTACCATACACAAGTGTTGGAACAACCAAGATCACAAGAAGAATAACCATGCAGAAGAACACAAGAAGTATCCTGGGAAAACCCTTCTCAAACAAGGGGAAAACTCAGTAATCCTTTGCTATATTCTCAAGAGAAGATCCCCCACACCATAGAACTTAGCACACAAGAGGGTTCTTACCAAAACCTAGAAACTTGCGCCCAAGAGAGGTGTGCACTTCAGCCGTACAAGTGCTTGCTGAAATTATGAGATGACAAGTGAGTGAGTGTGATCCACAATGGGGATCCATTCTTATTTATACAAGAACTGACACAACAAAAGATGTGTCTATTTTCACAATAGGGACAACCTCATTAACTCAATAATATAATTAATCATTACACAATATTAATTATCTTTTACATGGTTGGGTCAACTTGTACCCTTTACAACATAATTAGGGTTACAAGTAAATCTTACTCTCAGACAATATAACAAGGATATCTCTCATCCACTAGTGCTCAACCACTAGGGACACATCCACTTGTGCTCAACCACATGGACATCACACTCAACATATCACTCAACTGAGTCCACAGGAGTACCATCTGGAGCACCATCTCAAGCTGACTCAACTAAGTCCATAGGAGTACAAGGCAGGAGACCATCTCAAGCTGACTCAACTCAGTCCAGAGGAGTACAAGGAAGGAGACCATCTCAAGTCATCTCAACTCAGTCTAGAGGAGTAGACTTGACACCACACATCATAACAACTTAGTCCAGAGTCTGACGCACACCCATCACATGGGCACACCCAAGACATGGGCACACATCATCTCAACTCAGTCCAGAGGAGAACGACACACCCATCACATGGGCCCTCTCACAGATCGTCTCAACTCAGTCCAGAGGAGAATGGTCAGGATAATTTCACACGACATTGCAATCATCAACACAACCAAGTATAGACAACTTGTGGGAAGTCTTATCTATCTTACTACCACCAGACTAGACATTTCATTTGTCGTTGGAATTCTTTCCAGGTTCATGTTAAAACCTTGTGAAGGACATTAATCTGTTGCAAAAAGAGTTTTAAAATACTTTGAGGGAACTCAAGATTTTGACTCGGCTACTCTAAAGTGGATGACTTCAACTTGATTGGATGTTCTAATTTAGAATTTGTTGGGGATAAGGAAAATGGAGTGTCAACTTCAAGTTATCTCATGAGTCTAGGATCAAAGTTGTCTCCTAGAGATCACGCAAACAACTAGTTCCATCAGTTTCCACAACAGAGGAAGAATATCTGGTAGTTGTAGAAGCAATGAAATAGATTGTGTGGCTTAGGAAAATACTTGAAGATTTGTAGGAGAAACATGTGAATTCTACTCCTCTTCTAGTTGACAATACTTTTGCAATAAAGTTGGACAAGAATCTCAGATTCCATGATCGAACTAAGCACATCAACACAAAATATCACCTGATTCGATATCATGTAGAGGCCAATACTATTCACTTGATACATTGTTCCACAAATGAGCAAATTGTGGACATCTTCAGCAAAGCGCTCGGAAGAGAAAACTTTGAAAAGTCCAAAATGATGCTTGGACTCACAAACACTCCTTCAAATTAAGAGGGAAAATGTTGGACATGTAATCATTGGGATTGTGTTACTTGTAACATTATTGTAAATATGAAGAGTCATAAGTGATAGGAAGAGTCACCCGTTAGGGAGGACCAATGGTTGTTTGCATTGAATTTATGAACCTCTCATGTTAATGCAAATCACAAGTGTGGAGTTATGGTTTCTACCATGCCTAGCCTGACAGATTGCAATGACTAAGGTGCATCTTTATTAGCTATTAACCTTGTGTTGAGAGTTGTTGTTAGAAATCTTTCTCGACAATTTCTTCCTTTCTTGATTGTGAAGATTTCAACTAGTTCAACATATGCAAGAGTCAAATCTTTCAAGTAGGGCTTCACTACTTCGAGTTGTATTTTTCCTTGTTTTTTTGGAAAGCTACTTTATTTTCAAGAAGGTTTTTGTCTCCCCAACAATCTCTCTTGAACAAGAAGTTGTAGATTCAACATCGTTTCTTCAAGGTCATGTTTCACCATCTTATTGACGAGCATGGAACCCTTTGGATTTAAGCTCCTTTGTTTCCCTAATTATCATGGTTTTGGTGTGATATTTTAAGGCTTCACCATGGGATTTAACAAGCATGGAAACTTCACAAGAAACTAACCATTTACCCATGGTTTCAATGATTTTTCATTGTGAACTCGTCAGACCATTTACACATGGGTTCAATGATTTTTCATTGTGAACTCGTCAGATTCTATAAATAGCATAGCAAGTATTCTTCAATCATGAATCATGGCCTTGATTTAACGGTAGGAAGCCCTGTGTTTTAAACCTTGGTCTTCGTCTTTAAGTCTCTCCACGAATTAGTTTTCTTTAATGTCATTATGGATAAGGTTTCCAACTCCAACATTACATTTCTAAGGAGTCAATACCCTAATTTAAATAGGAAATAATGTGGGGAGATTTCACTACCGAAAATAAGTGTTAAATGTATCACAACACATGCCAAATTGTGTGTAGAGATGGACTTTGCATCAAATTTGTTATGAGAAGACATTTTGATAATGGTAGTGGGCATGCCCTAAAGGCAAAAGTTTAACTACAAGCGTGGGATATAGTAAATATATGGCACCAAAAGTTTAATTGTGCGATATAGTAAATATATCAAAGGCTACCCCTACTTGGTTTTGGAAGATATGGCACCAAAGGGAGTGGAGTAGGATTGTCGAAAGTTCGCTTTATGATGGTAAACTTTAGAATAAGTTAAAGGCCCATCTTAAGGGCAAAGGTCCACCTAACTATAGAGAAAGAGATCATGGATATAATTGGGAGAAAGATCTTCTTAGGCCCAGTTAGGCGTGTTGGAGTATCAACCAGTATTAGTGATCTTCCCCTACCCACCATGAAGTCAAGTGATAAATATTTAGGAAGAACCATCTCAGTTAAAGTTATTAATATGTACATAATAATTGAATGCTTTATATGATAATATATATATATATTTTCAGATCTTTTTTTTCCACAAGAAAAATTGCTCATTATATTTATAATGTATGGTATTAGCAAAATTACAAAGACTGCTTCCTAGATGGAAACTATATCACCAGTCCAAAATTACAAGATACTTTGTCTGGTTGTGAACTCATGCATTTCATAGATGAGACTTCAAAATATCTGCTATTCGACTCTGAGAGTTTTTTCAAAATAGATAGGAAAGCAAATAAAGGATTGCATTCTGATCAATAAATATACCAAACTAGTTATTGTATCTCTGAAAGCCTCTAAAAGAGATATAGATACCAAGCCGACCCCACTTGGCCATCTTTCCACTGGTAGAATGTTAGTTTCCCCTCCTGCTCTTGAAGAGCACTCTTGGAGAGAAGATCAACCTCCAAATTTAATTCCCGGTAAATGTGAGTGAAGTTGATCTGAGTAAAACCTTTGATGAGCTCGGAGATTTTGTCTTTCCATCATTCTAGGGCAATGACTTGAAGTTTGCCTTTGTTATTTAGCCAATCTATAATAATTCTGGAGTCTCCCAATATTTGTAAATCCAGTATGTGAAGTCTGGTAGCCAGAGTGAGTGTTTCCCAAGCACCAAGAAGTTCATCTTTGGAATTTGTGTCAACTCCACAGTTGTAGGTCCATTTAATTATGGTGTGATCAACAAACTTGATCAGACCTCCAACTCCACACTGTTGACTAAAGTTTTGTGATGCACCATCAAACCAAGTAGTAGTCCTACCCTGAAGTAAGGGAGGCTGTAAAAATCTCGGTGTAGGTTCTTTTATTGTCTTGTTACCTTCCAGTCCACCTAGAGACTTGTAATGAATAGCATGGGTAGAAGGAGGAAGTTGTTCGAAGATAGTCTTGTTGCGCTCCAACCAAATATGCCAACTAACTAGGGAGGGAAGATGTGGATACAGTGGCACCTCCTTTGCCTAGTCCTCCAGGCAAATACTCAGGGAGGAACCCATCTAAGTAGTCCTGAGTTTCAGTGCAATTATGATTATGCTCCAAACCTGCTAAGTAAAGGTACAACTAATAAAAATATGTGTTACAGATTCAGAGTCCAAACAACAAAGGTGGAAAAAGTTTGGTCCTTCCCAAGCACGATGTTGCAAGTTGTCCCAAGTCAGAATTTTGTTTGTTGCTGCTAACTAGGTGAAAAGTTTGTTTTTTAATTGGATATTCCAGTGCCAAAGGTTCGTCCTCCAACCAATACACTTCTGGTTCCAGATGGTTGAGGCTAAAGCCTCATATAATTTTTTTGCAGTAATGTTTCCGTATTTCTCTCCCCCATTCCAAAGCAACTCGTCGTTATGGTCTAGAAGTTGTATCCCCACTCCATGTAGTGCCCTATTGAATTGCTGCCATTCCAATGCCAGATTCCCCGAAAGGCCAAGGTCTGTGCAATCCTTCAAATGTGTAAAGAGAGACCCCTGGACTGTAGGACCCTTGGCCTGGAAGAGATAGAAGATGTGTTGATGGTGTAATACAACCAGGAGCTCTCGAGATAGGTAAGTTGTAGATCCCAATCCAAAAATGGCGTCCTGTCCCACATGGATAGAGTGGCCCGACCTAGGTTTCCAACAAAGCCAATGATAGATAATATGCAAGAATTTTAGAAGCGATTTCCAAATCGGGAACGCGTTAGGTGAGCTGGTACTAGTTTGTCTGAGCTAGTTTGAAACATAACTATGTGGTAGATATTTGCCAATAATAACTCGGTGCCAGATCCCGTCTTTCGTTAGCACACGCTAGAGTGTGTTAGTCACCAGATCTTTATTAAAGAGAAATACATTTCTCAACCCCCAACCACCTACTGGTTTTGGTTTAGCAATAGATTCCCAACTACAGAGATGTAGGTGCTTTTTGTTGCTGCCTCCCGACTAGAGAAACATCAAGATCAGATGTCGAATCATGTTTAGTATAGTTACTGGAATAGAAGCCAACACCATCCAGTAAATTGCCTAGCTTTCCAAGACAGATTTAATCAATACAAATCTCCCTCCAAGCGAAATCCACCTGTTGCACTAGAGCCCAATTTTGTTTTCAAATTTAATGAGTAGCCACCTCCAAACCCCCACTTTATAACTGTCTGGTTTGAGGAAATAACTGAGATATCTCAGGCCAATAGAGGTTTTAATGAAGTTGTACGAGAAGATGTCCTTGAAGGATTCTAAGTCCACGTATGAAAGACCAGAATAGTGAAAGGTAGATTTTGTCACATTGATCCAGAGCCCCGATGCTAGACAAAAGGTTTTGAGAATCGAGTCTATCTCCTTCCATTCCTGTAAGTTAGCTCTAGTCATTAAAAGAACATCATCCACGAAAAAGATGTAAAGTATCTTAACTAGCCTTGAAACTTTGATATCAGTAAGCCTCCCTTCGTGTTGACCATTTTTTAGAAGAATGATTAGACTTTCCATTGCCAGAATGAACAATAAGGGAGAGAGCGGGCAACCCTGCCTCAGACCTATTTCAATTTGGAAGAAAGGGGTTGCCTCCCCATTAACCAGGATCGCTATAGAAGCACTAGAGACACAACCCATAATCCACTTTGTGAAATGAATACCAAAACCAGATTGTAGGAGAATTAATCTCAGATAGTCCCAGTTAATACAATCGAAGGCTTTTTTTGAGATCTAAATTTAATATAAGTGCATGTACCTTTTTTAGTTTAATGTTGTGGAGAACTTCTTGTGCAGTACCAGTGGCGTCGAGGATTTTTTGCTCTTGAAGGGAACCCAACTGTTCTCCAGATAAAATTCTACATAAAAAAGGTTTGATCCTATTAGCTAGGATTTTTGTAATAATTTTGTAGCAAAGGTTGCACAATGCTATAGGCCTGTAGTCTCCTAGGGTAGTCGGATTGTTGGCTTTTGGAATAAGTGCCAAGAAAATTGATTTTATAGCTCGGTTAACCCTGTCTCTGTTCCTGGAATCTTCAACCAAATCTTGCAGATCATCACCAACAAGTTCAAAGAAGTGTAGATAGAACTCGACAGTCCATCCGTCGGGTCCAAGGCTTTTGTCCCTTTTGAAAGAATTAAGAACATTCCAGATATCCTCTTTAGTACAGGTTCTAGAAAGTTGCTCATCTTCCTCCTCACTGACAAGTCTAGGAAAATGTCTAATTATGGCCACTTGGTCAATATAATTTGTAAGTCCCAAATCACTGTAAGAGTTTTTGAAGTAACAATGGGCCTCATAAATAATGTTGTCTTGTCCCGAGATAATTACATCGCCATATGACTTTAATTCCCAAATATGCTTGTGGTTTCTTCTGTAGCTTGCAAAGTGGTGAAAAAATTTAGTATTTTGATCCCCACACTTTATCCAAATTGCTCTACTCTTCTTATGCCAAAGTTCTTCTTCGCCCAGAAGGAGAATGTTCCTCTCCCCCTCTAAATCTCTTAAGTTAAATTCCTGTTCGGTTGGCCTAGTCCCCGATGAGTGATCCAGGATCAAAGTCTGAATGCTTTCTTCTAGCTGTGCAATTCTATATGAGTTTTTAATTTTTTGAAGATTAGCCCAACTTTTAACTTTTTGTTTCAAGAGTTTCAATTTCCATGCTAACCGTCTCTATAAGTCTAATTCTTGGAGGAAGCTCTGGTCTGTCCAAACCTCAGTGACTAACCACGAAAACTCTGGATCTTGTAGCCACACCGAATTGAATTTGAAAGGGTAATACGGTCTATGAAAGTAGGTGTCAAGCTGCGGGAAGACAAGGGCATGGTTCGAGAGGAATAGGTATTCTACCCATGATCGGTACCTTCCTGAATGTTGTATGAGATCTTCAGAAATGAAAACATGGTCTAATCTCTTGGAGATACTCCCCAAACCCACTCTACTATTCCTCCAGGTAGGTACAACAACGACTGAAAGAATATCCACTAGTTTATTGCATAGGAAGATCGCTCTTAACTGAGCGGCCTTCTGGTCTTGTAATGTTGTATCCCCCCACACCTCATCTGCAGATAGTGTGAAGTTAAAGTTGCCCAGAACTATAAGGTTTGTTCCAGCTAGAAGGCCAAGTGCAGAGACTTTATCCCGAAAAGTGATCCAGTCTGTGCAGGGGCCATACACATTGAGTAGAGTAAATTGTCTTTTGTTTGCACAATAGGTACCTTTCATCAAAATACCGCCACAACATAATAAAGGTTCCATGTGAAATTTTATGGGATCCCATGCTACCAGTAACCCACCTGATTTGCCAACGAAGCTTACAACACTGACAAACCACTGTGGTCTTAAGCGTATGAGAAAAGCCCGAGCTCGTTGCTCGTCAACCAATGTTTCTTGTAGGAAAATGATGTCAGGTAAAGTTCTGTCAATAAGTCACCTCAAGGAAGCCTTCTTGAGGGTGCCTCCCACCCCTCTAATGTAAAGTGAGAGAAGTATCATGATCTTGACCTGACCAGGGCTTTAATGCCTCTAAGTGCCCCAAGATTAGAAGTGTCTAAAGTGGAAGTAATCGGGAGAGTAACAATAGAGCTAGCTTTTTTCCGTACACTGCGTGTTTTGATAGGTGAACTCTCCAGTCCCAATCCTCGCGACCAGGAGAAGTCTTTCCCGGAAGTAACACCAGAGTTATCACAGGGGGAAGAAGTGGAGGACGCCAAGCTCTCTCTGATGATAGGAGACCTTCCTTGAAAAGTGGGAAGGGGAACAGGTAATAGCATCTCTTTATAAGTAGGAACCAAAGAATTCATAATGTTCCCTAGAGTAGTAGCACCAGGAGCCGAGCTCCTTGAGTCTGTTGGAACATCCCCTACAAACTCGGAGTCTTCAGTGGGTATACCTGTGGCACAGAGGGCAGCTGGTCTAGTAGAGGGGATAAAGTTGGTAGGTATAGAGGCCCCATAGGGAGCCAGAGGGGGAGCCCTACAGTCTCGGGGGAAGACAACAACGACGAAGTATGTAAAGTCAGTGAACCTGCCCGTTCCAGGGGAGGATTATTATTAGAGGACGATACCGACGAAGGTTTGGTCAAAGTATCCCAAGTAGGCCCCATCCCCAGGATAACTGAAGAGTCCAAAGAATCTCTTTCCCAAGACGACAAGTGAAGTAAAAGGAAGGATAGAGGAGCTTGAGCTTACCCGTGAGTGTGTCCTGTGAAGTAGTCGGCCAATCCCCTTCAACCACATAGTCTCCAACTGCAACATCGACGAGTCTACACCTGGAGAGTCCTCCCGAGAGAGTTTTCAGAGATAGGAAGCTTCTGACTCTTCTGCTTCCATCTCACCAGTGCAATCATGACGAAGATGTCCAGTCCTACGACAACAAGTGCAACAAAAAAGAATTCCAAGATAGTCAAGGCGTTGAGTCACAGTGCGGCCTTGCCAGATGATTTCCAGAGTCTCCAGAAGTCCCAAATGTATATCAATCTCCACAAGGATCCTAGGCATCCTTCTGTCGGGGCCCTTAAGTAAGCTTTCATCCAAACTTATAAAACGCCCTAGTTCATTATCAATGGCGACTAGAGCTTTCTTTGTCCAAAGTTGTAGAGGAAGAACGGGCAACAAAACCCATAGGTGGCGAAAGCCAAAGTATTTTGTGGAAGGGTCAAAACTAACCCGCCATCTTTTGAGCATTAAACTGCAACCACTAATAGCCCGGAGTGAGTCTAAAATACGTTGTGAGTCCTCCAGTGTCTTGAAAAGTAGACCAAATCAACCATGAGAAATGTAAATAATCTCTAGGAGATAGCCCAACAAGGGAGACCATGCACTCGAAATCCAGGCCGGGAGAGAGCACTTACACAATGTGCAATAGGAAAGCCTACCCACGAGCACACATAGTGACAAGCACACACTCTCCACCAAACCAACATCGGACGCCATGATTAACTTGCATTTAGCCTTATTGGGTTTCTACACGCGCTTAGTTCCAGGGTTCTTAGGCAATCATTTCTGTGAAGGGGGATGACCAGTTCATATCCCCGCACTCCTGTTCAAATCAACAGGTGAAAACTTGAACGAGGAAACTAAACCAGGAAGGGAGGTGGGAGGCCACTGTGAAAGGGGTTCGGGGGGTGTAGAGGAGTCCAAAGGTGAAATTAAGTTGTGACCATCCGAGGAAGGAAGAGTAGTGGGTAAGACAACACCATAGCTGAGCTAGTTAGCCGCACTCATTAGTGCGCTGACCTCGGCCTCCATTGAGAAACCACTGGAAGAACTATTGACAGGTTGCCACCTCGCTCCTCTAAGCCTGCACCAAGACTTTGACAAGACCACCACTAAGCTAGAAATAAATAAGTATGCTCTGCAATAACTGGAGTCATGCTGGATGTCTCATCAGACATAGAAGAGTAAAGAGGGGAACCAAAGGTGCCTAGGTGTCTGCGTAGAGGTCAAACCTAACATGACTGGAACTAAACCAGGGTTCTATCCTATGTGTAAGGAAAAAGCTCTACGCTAGAAGGTTCAGTGCTTTGTCCACCGCCTAAGTGTCTGCGCAAAGGTCAAACCCGCCATAACCAGAGGTAAACCAGGGTTCTCTCCTATTTGTAATGAAGCCGTCCTAAGCTAGAAGGTTCAGTGCTCAATCCGCCATTGAAAAGCTTGAAATCGTCATCTCTCCCTGAGGGGATAGGTCTTCATGGATTTTTCATATCTAAAACACCTTTAAAATAACCACATATAAAATATTAAATACTCTATTGTTCACCTCTCATCCTTAAATTCAACAAAGAAGAATTAGAGGGGTTAAGTCCGTGGTCGTGGCATTCCAAATCCACGTCACTCAACCACATACGACAAAACACGCCCTCGCTAGACTTGGCACACCACAATAGGGAATGGTTGACCACCACGTAAACATGACACGTGTACAACGGAAGGCGTTGCGTGCATCAAAATTTGAAACGGAATTCCACACGTGGACGAGGCCAGTTGGTCCGGTAAAACTCATCTTGCGTCACGCCATAGACAATCTTGTCACTTTGATATCTTCTTACGCAATTCTTTTCTGGTAGGCGAGCACTATAAAAACGCCATGCATTTGTATTTGCAGTTGCACATTTTGAAGCCCAGAGAGTTGTAATTCTATTCAACATTTAGGAAGAGGAGAATCATTATTTCATTTCATATAATTGGCATTGGGATTGATCGAGTAGATATGAAGGAATCGATGTCGCAGGTGGAAATAGAGGCAGTAATGGAGCGATCTCAGCATCTGGAATGGTGGCAATATCTTCTCATCTTCATTATCGTGCAGGTGCTGGTGTTCGTCATCTTCAAGCAATCTTCCCACATATTCTGTCGGATGAAATCTTGTAATTCAGGCAGAATGAGTGCATCTGTTCCTCGACTTTCTCGACTCTTCTCGAGACTCCCTTCTTTTACTTCCCCTAACAATTCCCCCACTCCATTGAAAAGATATGAATGAACCTTCATACCCAAAGGTGGTCCATGTCATAATTGAAGGATGAGGCAGTCAAATGACCATTAGATCGAAATGGGATATGTTAGTATGGATGTGGATATGAGCGATTACTACTGCACCATATTTTAATTTTCTTCAAGGACGGTGAGAGAGACAGATTAATGTTTGTGTGGAGGTTGATTCTCGTACGATACAGCAGTATTGTAATATTGTATCTGTAGCTTTTGTATTCCATTGGGTATTTCCCTCGATTGGCTTTGTTGTTTCTGTTTTTTTTTTTCTCAAAATAAAGACAGCCTGCATATTGCACTGTGTGTAATCAATAAGATTCTATTTCTCAAAATATTTTTAAACGTTAGACAATGAAATAAATGTTTCACAAAGCAGATGTTCGCATGTCGACGTATTTATTTATTTTTTTACCTGAACATCATGTTTTTATACAGATTTGATCAGGTTTACATTTTGACATATTTATTTATGGCATGTTCGGTTTGGTTGAACACTATTCTTTATAATTTTTCTGTGGATGGATTATGAGAGTTGTGTCATAATATTTTTATCGATCTCCCTCTTAATTGTGCATTAAGGGTGCTGGTAACTTCTTACAAATAGTTTGCATATATTTTAAAATTTTGTCAAACATATTATATGCATCCATTACACACAATAAAACATATTACATGCATCCATTACACACAGATAACCATGGTATCTTATTATGGTTTGAAATCTCAAATCACAATAATACAAAGATCTCTAATGATGACAGCTGCAAAATCCTCCTAAACACACAGATTTAATCGATGCAAGGCCGCTGCAATGTCCACTAAACAGAAAACAAATCAAGAAAACTTGGTAATGATGCCAAAGGATCCTCCAATGATGCTGCTAGTTGTTCCAAGGCTCTCCTAGCCTCACTAAACCTCCTGCAAACCCCACGGCTCTGTCAAAGTACCCTACTAGGACCTCACGGTCCTACCAACCACCTAGATCTGCAAAGAGTGGGGATCGATCCCTTCCAAAAGGCTCCAATCTATCTGCTCCAAGCCCACAAACCTCCCAAACCCTCGCTCTGTTGTCAAATGGGAAGATCGATCCTCACAATGGCTCCACGTCTCTTCTAATTCCCTCATATCTGCAATGTAAATGATTCGGCTCTGCACAATAGCCTCCACGACTCTCTTATAAGTTCCGATCTGCATGGTTTTGGCATCGTTGAGTTGATTTGGCACAAAACAACACCTACAGGAAAGTTTGCAGCGCTTTTTTGTGGAGGAGCATGATTATGGCATTGACCTGATGATCAAAAATCAGCCTAACCCATTTTGGGATTTGAAAGATAAAATTAAAACACTAGGTACAACAAGTGCTCTGCAAACTCGTGCTGCTAACTCATTCCCTGTGAAGCTTCTTCTAAATATTTTATCATAAATCCCAAATGGTGATGTGGGTTCTTATGAAATATTTTGTGGAGGAGCGTGATTATGGCATTGACATGATGACCAAAAATCAGCATGACCCATTTCAACATTTGAAAGATAAAATTAAAACACCAGGTACAACAAGTGTGTTTCAAACTGGCATTGCACCTTGTTTGGAGGTTTCCACCTGTCAAGAAGGGTTCAAATGACTTCTCAAAGATCAGTTAGATGCTAAAGGACACCTGCACCTATGATTTAGCTCCATAAAAACCTCATGCAATGCGTTGGCGACAAATTTATTAATGACTTTCATCAACTTCTTAAAATTTAGTAGTTTGTTGGATTTTTGTCTCTTTGATTGTTGCCACCTATCTCCAATGCCCATAATCCGATGAAAGAGATGGGTTGTGACCTCCTAAGGATATTTTAGATGTTATTTTCTATTTAATGAAGGAGGGATCTCTTGGAGAAGAGGGTTCATGACTAGAGAGAGCTTAAGAGAACTGTAGGGGGCAATTTATATGTATATTTGTAAGCCTAAGGACATGTGTTCTAGGCATTTATGCCATTAGAGATTCATGAAAGTTGTGATCCCAGACTGTTTTTCTCTTGTTCCATTCTTTCTTATCATCTTGCTTGAGTAATATTTACAGACTTTGAATATCAATAGCTTCCTTTGGTTAAGGGATTCATGAGTTGCAAAGGATTTGTGGTAATTTCATGTTAATCATTGATTATTGTTCAAACACTCTTTTATCTATATTTCAGAAAAGATCTATGTTAAGTGTATATTCTTCTTTTTGTTTACCTTCTATTTTTCTATCCATCCTTGCATAAGATTTTTGTCTGGTAGGTGGCCTGATTGCCTTTGATCAACATAATGTTATGACACCATGCCCAATAGAATGCATTTGCAAGTAGTCCGTTTCCCTCCCTTTTACTCTTCTCTTGTTGATCCACCAAGTATAACCTGTTTTAATCATTTAAATCAAATGGGTACTGGTCTTATCCTCTAGCAGTCTGAGGGTGACTCTCGGTGCTAACATATTTGGTGTCGTTGTCGGGGAGTGAAGAACGAAGTAATCTTCCTTGGGAGAACAACATAGAATAAATCCAACTCTTGATAGTAGAAAGGAGCAGGACACTAGTTTGACTGCAATCTTCTACCTGTCGACTCCAGCTTCATCACAGATGAATCTATTGACGACTTCACTAGTTTGAAATGGACAAGATACTTGCTAATAGTTATGCATTTTGTGATTATTCAAATATATCTGGTTTTCCAAACCATGTGCTCGATAGAAGCGAATGGGAAGGTCCTCTTCCTAGGTTTAGAGGAGAATATTAGGAAGTGTCGGTTGAGTTCTTATTAGATTTTCACGAGTGCATGCTTAAATTGAAAGTTATATATGAAGATGTCATGATCAAGTTGTTTAGATACTCTCTGGAGTGAAAATCCCGTGACTGGTGTAGATCTCTTCCCATTGCCAGTGTTAATTCTTTGAAAGGTTTTCATACAATCTTTCATTCATTTTGTAAAGAGAGATTTTCAGATGACTTCCTTTATCTAGAATGTTGTCATGAGGATTTGTGGTGTAAAGGATCTGACAGTGATCAAGAGGATGCTTGTATTGAAGAATATGTTGCAGTAGAAGAGGCTTTTCATGATGATCAAGAGGTTGTTACTCTTCAAAATGATATGCTTTCTCATGGATATGGAGTAGACGCAAATAAACAGGTTTATGAAAGTTCACCTGCTATAATTGTTTTTTATTATTATGAATATGAAGATGTGTTTTCTCTAGCTACAAATCACGTGGATCGATTGTATTTTTGTCAAATTGCACTTGCAATCAGTGAAACCATCCTGCAACAACCTTCATTTTTGCAAAAAAATGAAATTGGAAGCAGTTGTAAAGTTGGGCATATACAGAAACAATCCAATCTCCAGCTGGAACAACAAGAAAATGTATTTCTTTATGAATTTCAAGATCCTATGGATGATTATATGGAGTCTTTGAGCAATGCAGATGTCAAACCATTATTGTTTAGTGGATGTTGGTTCTGCTGTCTTTTTGAACTGCACTTTTCTATGCCATGGATTTCTTCTTTTTTCCGATCCAAATCAAGAGTTTCACCAGTCAATCAGTTCCTTACATGGCTTCATTGTAAAACTAATTATACTTGATCAAGCAACAATTCAACTGATTAGATGTAGGATGAATAAGCTCGACACTCAAGAATTTTGGTTTGCAATTGTTTTTGTTTTTAGTGGGTTAGTGTAGGAACAAATAAAAATAAGCTCACTCCATGGGCATCTGATTTTTAGCAACATTGTTTTTAGCTTGTGCATATTTCAGAGTGAATTTGATTGCAATAAGTTTACAGTACCGGTTTCAGTTTGCAGTGTGTTTGGTTAAGGAATTGGTCATAGGTCTTAGTTTTCAGGTTGTAAGAAAGAGCCTTGTTTATGCCCAATGGATAAGGCACTCGAACTGTAGAGGTTCTTAGAGCCTCACAAGGAGGTCTCCATCCCCTGTGGAGCCAATGTTAGCACATGATATTTATTGAAGCACATCATTAGTATTTGGTTTGCCCTCATTTTTAATTTTTTCTAAGTTTGTTCTCAGAAAGACCCCATTGGTCTTGGTAAGACATGTGATTAGTCTTTCTGATCTCAATCATGTTTTAAAAGCTTAGGTTTGAATCATAGGGGTATGGTCTCAAGGTTTTGAGTCATGTGTTCTATCAATAAATCATGGTCTTGGTTTGTCCTAAGTCTAGGAAGCTAATCTGAAACGCATGCACAAGTGTCATCATGTCATCATGATAGTAGTCATCATTTGTAAAGAAAGAAAGGTATCAAATTCATCTCCATTTTCATTAAAACACAACGTGCTACAAACTAGTTAGAAGCACTACGAACTCACAGTGCGTTGCAAACTATCACATACTACCACTTCTGGCGCTACGAACTCTCTGTAACAGCTTATGGTGGATTAAGAGCTTGAAGAACTGTTAGTGTAATGTTCAGCAACAAGAAGAGGATAAATAATTATGTTTGCAACTTTCAATCAATTTTTTTATGATATCTTATATATGCAGGCTTGTAAATCTAAGGAATGTTTTGTCCTATGCTGCTATAAATATGCTGTTTATGCAAATTATTTTCATTACTCAGAAGTTGTAGCAGGTTTATCAGAGGTTTTCAAGGCTTCTTGCATGGTTTTGGCATCAGTTGAGTTGATTTGGCACAAAACAACACCTATAGGAAAGTTCGCAGCACAGCTGTCAGAGGCATTGCAAACTCATTTCCTGTAACAACTTCTTCTAAAGATTTTATCATAACTCCCAAATGGTGATGTGGGTTCTTCTGAAATGTTTTATGGAGGAGCATGATTATGGCATTGACCTAATGAACAAAAATTATCTTGATCCATTTTGGCATTTGAAAGATAAAATTAAAACACCAGGTACAACAAGTGCGCTACAAACTCATTCCCTGTAGCAACTTCTTATAAATATTTTATCATAAATCCCAAATGGTGTTGTGGGTTCTTCTGAAATATTTTGTGGATGAGCATGATTATGGCATTGACTTGATGACCAAAAATCAGCCTGACCCATTTTGGCATTTGAAATATAAAATTAAAACACCAGGTACAACAAGTGTGCTGCAAACTGGCGCTGCTAACTCAGAAAAGTACTGGATATTCACCTTGTTTGGAGGTTTCCACCTATCAAGGAGGGTTTGAATGACTTCTCAAAGATCCGTTAGATGCTAAAGGACACCTACACCTAAGATTTAGCTCCATTAAAACCTCATGCAGTGAGTTGGCAATAAATTTATTAATGACTTCCAACAACTTCCTAAAATTTAGCAGTTTGTTGGATTTTTGTCTCTTTCACTGTTGCCACCTATATCCAAGGCCCAAAATCCAATGAAAGAGATGGGTTACGAACTCCTAAGGATATTTTGGATGTTATTTTCTATTTAATGAAGGAGAGAGCTCTTGGAGAAGAGGGTTCATGACTAGAGAGATCTTGAGAGAGCTTGAGAGAGCTGCAGGGGCAGCTTATCTGTGTATTTGTAAGCATGAGGGCATTTGTTGTAGGCATTTATGCCATTAGATATTCATGAAAGTTGTGATACCATATTGTTTTTCTCTTGTTCCATTCTTTCTTATCATCTTTCTTGAGTAATATTTACAGACTTTGAAGATCAAAATATGCCTTTGGTTAATGGATTCATGAGCTGCAAATGATTTGTGGTAATTTCCTGTTAATCATTGATTATTGTTCAAGCACTCTTTTATATATCTTTCAGAAAATATTCATGTTAAGTGGATATTCTTCTTTTTGTTTACATTCTATTCTTCTATCCATCCTTGCATAAGGTTTTTGTTTGGTAGGTAGCCCGATTGTCTTTGATCAACATAATGTTATGACTCCATACCCAAGAAAATGCATTTGCAAGCAGTATGTTTCCCTCCCTTTTACTCTTCTCTTGCTGATCCACCAAGTATAACATGTTTTAATCATTTAAATCAAATTGGTAGTGGGCTTATCCTCTAGCAGTCTGAGGGTGACTTTCAATGCTAACATAATGTTGAAAAGGTTTTGCTAAAACCCTAACAAAAACCTTGGATCCAAGAGCATATCAATAAGAGATCAAGACATAATGTTAAAGTGAAGGGCTACCCCTCCTTTTATTCTTCCTCCAGGCCTTCTAGATCTTTTCCTTTCTTAACCAAATCAAACTTCACCCTTATTCCTCCTTTAATTAGTACTTAAACATTAAAAATTATTTTTTATTGTTTAAGTGATCAATAATTTATTTTTATTTAATGTCACTCTTCCTTAATTTCTCATGGTATGACAGTGTCCTAATATGTGTCCATCTTTTCTTGCAAATGGAGATGAAACATTTATCACATCATTTAGAGTTTTGTAGTGAGAGTCTATGTATTCATAGTAGTGAATCATCTAGCTTATATCAACCATGGTTAACAGAGGTGACAACAAGCCCGGTTTTCGAGCAAGCAAATGAGTTTGAGATTGGATGGAGTGTGGGTTTAGTTGTCTCTGAAATTAGGTTTGATGAATAGTTTTTTATCGGGCACCTTTATTTCCATTGCAGATTGGGAGCATCCAACAAACATGGAGCAAAGTCATCAGTTGCCTTCACTCCATGCCTCTTGGATGCAGAATTTATAATCGAGACAAGCTCGTGAAAGCAAAGTCAATAGTTGACTTCGCTCCATGCCCCTTGGATTCAGAATTTATAATCGAGATAAGCTTGTGACTTTTTACCTTGGCCTTAGCCATTTTAAAGAACCTAACATAGTGTCATAGCCATCAACAATGTTCAATTTCACAAGACAAAAAAATATGATAGCTCATAGTTTAATAAAGAGGTTGTTTAATTGTTTTAGGTTTTGATCATTTTCCCGGTGAAAAATCTCAGAAATCACAAGTTTTTGTTGTTTAATTGTATTTCTGAATAATGGATTTAGTGTGCTATAAAAATCTTGGAACATTTGAATTATACATAATTAATCACTAAAATATGTAGATCCACAATTTTTTTTATAAGATTTCTAGTAAAATTAAACATAGAATATCCCCCAAAAAAACCAAAACCTAGAACAATTAGACTAAAGCTTTAATAAATAATAGAGACTCTAGACTTAATAAAGACTTAATAGGATGAAGAAAAACTTACTAAACTTTACTCATATGATTCATCATTTTTATATGAAAACTTTTTTAAAAATATTAATGTTAGGATGTTGTTTAGTCATACTTAAACTAAACTTTCATTTAATTAATAATTTGTTTATTTGTTTTAACATTGAAAAAGGTTGGGAGAAAAGCTTTCAAGTATTTTGAATTTTCTTAATTTCAAAAAAACCTTTAACTTCAATGTTAGAGAATTGAGATGTATCTGAAAAGATCTTCAATGTTAAGAATGTAGATGTATCTGGCAAAAAACCATCCACTTGAATGTTGAGAATGGAGATGTATCAAGAAAAGAAACAGATAATTGAAGTGCAGGGTTCCGTCCCGTGGCAATGCAAAACTCGCTTCTAGACGTAGAAGTGGGCAACGCTTTGTGGCCACGTAGCAATGCTTATCCATTAAAAAGTAGTTAACAGAGAAATAAAGTATAAGGAAGTTGATTCCACACGACTCTCAGAGTATTTTATTCGAACAAGCAAAACCCGGTCAGCTCCTGAATTCTCCCACTTGGCCCTGTCAAACCCTATAATGAGTCTTAGACTAAGTCTAAGGAGGAGGATACCCCGCCGACCTTAATCTTGCGTAACGCCTTGGACAACCATGTTAATAATTTTTATTGCAGCAAGTCGATAAGCGGATATATCTAAATATTTTTTAATCGAGTAGATTTTTTCTCTAAATTTCACTTAATTATTTGTAGAGTTTTGACAGTAAAACTTTTTAGCAATTATATTAATTATTTAATCAAAATTAAAGTGGAGGCGGCAGCATAGTTTCATTTGATATCATCGGAATTGGGATTGATTGATGATTGACTAGCTACTAAGGAATCAATGTTGCATGATGAAATATAGATTGTAATGGAGTCATTTCAATTAACATGGTGGCAATATTTTATCATTTTTATTATTATCTAATAATAATAATAATTTATTTTTAAAGACACCAAATTGATACATGAAATCTTATTTATAATAATATATATAAATATAAATTTATAAAAATAATATTTTATTATTTATACTATTTTCAAATTAATTTTACTGTATATTTTTCAAAAGTCTTAAATATATTATTTTTAATTTAATAATAAATATTAATAATTGGAATTTGAATTTGGTTAAAAAATACTAATTTGTTGTCATAATTAACTTAGTTATATTGAATTAATTAAAGTTACACTAAATTAATTAAAGTTTTATAATATAAAATAATAATATTTAATTAATTAAAAGTTTTAATAATATAAAATAATAATTTATAAAATATATTTTAATAAAATAAAATATATTTCAATAATTCATATGTATGTAAATGTGTTATATTTATAATATTTTAAAATAATTAATTTAAAAAAATCGATAATAATAATGTAACCTAAATTCATTTTCACCTTGTTCACAGCTGTCCTTATACAGTGGAGGCTTTTAATTATGTCTCGATCGAGTTCAACCAGCGGGGAACTTGGACGCATCACGGGTAGCATGCGGGCTTGGTTGGAAGATAAGTTGGTCAAACATTTTGAAGCTCTCCCTTGTGTTGTGGTTAATAGAAGCACGCAATAGCAGCATTTTAAAGAATATTTTATTCCGCAGATATGATATGGGTGTTTCATATATTATTAATTTAATGAAGGAATTTATGGTAAAAATTAAGGGAAAAAAACTTAGGATTCTGATCGTGCGGAATCACTTGGACATTCCATGGGGCTGCTTCTATGCGGCTAGCCATATAAAATAATTTCTAGTTTAATTTTCTCATATAAAAAAGTCTTTATTTCATTAAGAATATCCCAATGACTAAGTACTTAATATTCAATAACAAGATTTAAAGTTTAATGAAAACTCTTGGTTATTCAACTAAGTCTTAAATAAATGATTGAGATATTACTTCACAAAATAAAGATTTTATTAAAAATACTATCATACATAAATTTAAGAAGACATTGTAGTGCTATAAAGAACTATGAATAAGAGAAAATTAAAATACCTGTGAATAAGAGAAAATTAAAATACTGCAAGGTATTGATAAATCCTAATTTATCTTAGATCTACAATGCGCAATCAAACTTTGCGCAACACAATTATAAATACTATGCATCATAAAACTTTGTGGTTGAACTCTCAAGACTTACCATGCAGTTCACAGACTGCACGATTTACTGCGTGTTGTGATAGTAACATCAAATAAGCCAATTTCTTGACACAAAGTCAACACTATGCTATACTTAGCATATAAACTTAGAAATACTCATGAATTTATCAACACAAAATACTTGATATATATTAAGAACTTCGACGTAAAAATAACTTGACGAGCTTTTGCTCCAAATGACTTCTGAACAACTTCTACAACTATCAACATAGAGCTTGACCTCTGAGACTTCTTGGAGTCCTCACAGTTGCTGCTACTTGCTAACTCACAACTTTGTTCTCTCTACCTATCTATCTTGACTACCTATAGACTTAGACATATAAAGATGAAGACTGAAACTACCTGTAGAAGTAAAACTGACTCAAACAATTAAGACGACAATAAATTTTCACTGACTTCTATCCACTTAACAAGCTCGAAAAAGATAAAAATAGGCTCATTAAATAACTCCCCTGCTTGTCGACTGACAAAACTGAGTTTGTGTAAATGTAGAGCTCACGAACTTGAGACTTGAAAACTGACTGACTGACTAAATCAGAGGAGACGTAAAGATCACCGACTTGCAATTAATATCTCCAACACTCCCCCTTAATTATAAGTAGGCGAGTTTACAAAATACAAAATTTACATCAAAAATTTGAATTTACATGTACTATTAAACATCTGTTACTGCGCCGACTCCTAGACAACTGCACAATTTCTGAAATGCATCTCTTGCCAAAGATTTTGTGAAAATAACTGTGACTTGTTCTTTAGACTTACAAAATTCTAAACAAAATTCTTTGTTATTTACCAATTCTCTGATAAAATGATACCTTCTATCAATGTGCTTGGTTTTCTTGTGAAACACATGATTCTTTGATAACATCATGGCAGAATTGTTGTCACAAAACACTGTAGTTGGTTCCTGTTGTTCCTGCAACAAATATTTTAACATTCTTCTCATCCAAACTGCTTCAGAAGTTGCGCTAGTCGCGACGTACTCAGCTTCCACTGAAGAAAGTGTCATAATGGGTTGCTTCCTTAATGCCCATGATACTATACCAGTTCCAAAATGAAATGTGTACCTAGATGTACTTTTCCTGTCATCTATGTTGCCTCCACAATCACTGTCTGTGTATCCAATAAGTCTGAAATCTTTTGAAGTAGAATACATAATGCCAAAAGATTTTGTTCCATTCACATATCTTAGAATTCTTTTTCCTTCCTTCCAATGTGATTCTTTTGGAGTTTCCATGAACCTTGAAATCAGGCTCACTCCATACATAATATCAGGCCTTGTTGTTGTCAGTTACATAAGACTTCCTACCATTCTTTTAAACAATTTGGGATCCACTTTAGATCCTTCATCTTCTTTGCTTAACTTCAATTATGTTATAATAGGTGTTGGGGCTGCCTTGGAATTTATCATATTAAATATTTTCAAAATTTCATGCGCATACTTAGATTGAGAAATAAATATACCATCTTTGGACTGGTGAACTTCAATACCCAGAAAATATCTCATAAGCCCCAAATCAGTCATTTCAAATTCATCCTTCATGACAGACTTAAATTCTTCTATGCCAAAATCACCTGTAAAAATCAAATCATCTACATATAAGAAAACAATTAACATATTACCTTGTTGATTTGCTTTGATGCACAAAGTCGGCTCACATTCACTTCTCTGAAATCCATTATGTGTGAGGTAGGAATCTATGCGACTGTACCAAGCTCTAGGAGCTTTCTTTAACCCATACAATGCTTTCTTTAATCTATACACTTTGTTTTCTTGTCCTGCAATCTCATAGCCTTGTGGTTGTTCCACATATACTTCTTCTTCCAAATGTACATTAAACAATGCTAACTTTACATCCATTTGATAAACATGCCACTTGTTCTGCGAAGCAATGGCTAACACAATTCTCACTGTGTCCATGCTCCCAATTGGTGCAAATGTTTCATTGAAATCAATTCCAAGTTGTTGTGTAAAACCTCTTGCAACTAACCTTGCCTTGTGATTTTGCACATTTCCTTCTGCATCCTGTTTGGTTTTATAAATCTATTTGACACTTATCACATCCTTGTCTACAGGTACATTTACCAATTTCCATTTATGATTGTTTCCTATGCATTTGATTTCTTCATCCATGGCTTGTGCCCATACATCATCTTTGAAAACTTCTTCAAAAGTTAATGGATCATCTATTTGTGAAAACAAAGAAAAAATTGAAAATGAATTTGTTGTGTCAACATTATAGATGTCGCACGGACTTCTTGTCTTCATTAGTAACAAACTTGCTAATGTTGGATCTAGAGATGTAGAACTACTTGGATTGCTTTCTACAGTTTGTTGCGCTCTAGGTGTGGACTGTGCACCTGCAGATTGTTAATATTATGGTAGTTGCGGGAGGTATTTACCTCCACGTGTGAACCTGACGAGAATAGAAGACTCCGAAAAACAAGAGAAAACCCTAATGAGTTGGATAATAACCCTAGAAGTCTTGTCGGCTCAAGAAGATAATTTATATTAGGTTATTAGCCTCCAAGAGAAGAAATCGACCAGAAATAATAATAATATACTGAACAGAAACATATCCAAAAGGAGAAGTCGGCCCCAACAAATCTAGCAGACCCAGTATAAATACAGGGCGCCAGTTCTCATTTGACACATCTCAGAATTGCAGTTCCTAGTTTGGTGCGCACGTGTGGAGGAGAGCTGCAGGTGCAGCTGCAGCAACAACAAGTTTTTAGTATTGGCTTGAATATCTCTTGGCTAGGGTTTGGACTATCTGATCAACTTTTTGTGATGCACTATCCTTGGGGAAAGGTGCGCTACCCTTTGTTTGGCTATCTAGCCTAGGGTTTGCTTCCGATGGAATTCTTAGTCAAGGTTAAGGTGCTCGGAGGGTGGCTTCGGCCTATGGTTGGGTGACGAGGGTATTGTCAATGGTAAAACGAGCACACCATCTTGTATATTCTAACAAGTTATGGGCCCACACCTCCTTCAGTCAGTCTAAATGCTGGAAGGAAACATAGCCGCAAGGATATTGAGCTCGTTGAGGAACTGCCGCTAGGGTTAATAGCAGAAGCAAGTTCCAAGACACTACAGTTAGGGTTACTAGCAGGTGCAGTTGCAGAAACCCTAAACCTCTTGTTGAGGCACCTTAAGTGAATGGATTGACCTATTCTCTGGAAAGATCAGTGCTCCCTAGCCTAGCGCATCTCCTAGCACTCTCATAAGGCCAAGACATGAGTTTGGATTTCTGGTCAAATCTAGGGTTTGACCATGTCAAGCAAGCTATGACTAACTCTATGAAGTCTGAGAACAAGTTAGATGGAACCTCTAACTTCAGATCATGGAAGACAAGGATTGACCTCATCCTTGCTAAGAATAAAGTGCTGGATATCGTGAAAGGAAAGATCGTGAAGCCAGAGTTTGAAGAAGGAAAAGAGAAGGAACTGTAGAATGTTGCAGCTATGGAGAATTTCAAAGATGTTGACATCAATGCCATGAGTATCATAGTGGATTCCATAAAAGACCACTTGATACCCTACATCTCCCATATTAACTCATCAAAGAAGATGTATGATGCCCTAACAAATCTCTTCTCAGTCAGAAACATTGGACACATTATGAGTCTGAAGAATGAGCTCCGTAACATGAAGATGAATGACGACGACAACATAACATCATACTTTGTAAGGATCTCCCAGTTAAGAGATCAACTACAAGCTATTGAAGAGATCACTTCAGAAATGGAATTGGTGAACATAGTACTCAATGGTCTTCCCAAGACATGGGATGCATTTGCCGCAATCATGAACACAAGGAAGGAGTTTTGAAGAACTTTGGACTTGTTGTGCTCAAGAAGAATCAAGGATCAATGCAAAAGAGAAACCCCAAAAGAAGTACGATGATCAAGCCTTCACAACAAGATTCAAGAACTTCAGGAACAAAAGGAAGTTTGGTCTAAGGAGGAAGCCAAATCAAGAGAAAGACATTTCAAAAGTACAATGCTTCAACTGTCAAAAGTACGGTCACTACAAGAATCAGTGTCCCAAGCTAAAGAAAAGGAAGGAGAAACACAAAGCATTGATTTCCGAAGAAAAGGAACATACAAAGAAGACTAAGCAGGATGGAAGAGACGTCTTCTAAAAAGGTAACAACACTCTTTTTATTTCTTGTACATATTTTGTTTGCATCATCTCTGTACATATCTTGTATATCTATCTCTTGGAAGATAATGTGTTCCAAGAAGAACTATACCTATGAAAGAACAAACAAGATGAAAATGGATATCATTAGATAATACACGTGAAAGGATGAAATACAAATCATGAAGAATCTATTGCAAGATAAGCCGAATCAATCATGAAGAAACTTAGAAGAAGCAAAGACAGAAATAAGTCAACAATCGAGAAGAAATTGGAAAAAGACTCATGACATTTTGTAGAAAACAACAAGATGGAAGCATGGACTCTATTAGACAAGAGAGCCAATCATATATTGCAGAAGAAAATAAGGATGTAGATGAAAGCGTGGAATCTGTTAGACAGAGGGAGCCGATTATATGCACTCTTACATGAAGCAAGGGTTAGGAGGGAGCTAATCCTATGATCCATTGAAGATGATGATGATATATATATATATATATATATATATATATATATATCCATGGTAGCAACCATGAAAGAAAATACGTGTTCAGTTCAACCGGAGAAGAAGACTTCTTCGAAGAGAAGCCTTAAAGTATTCCTGGTTGTCCATCCAGATCCATGATCCTATGATGAAAAGAAGAAGTGGAATCTCTAGGGCATGGAGTCTATAAGAAACTCCATGGACCCAAGAGCTAAAGAAAAACATGAAGAAGAACATGAGGATTCCAAGAAAGAAAGAGGAACCAGAACAACCAGTCATTATATCAAGAATCACAAGATTACCAGCCTGAGATGAACTCACTAAAAGCAATCAAGCAAAAGAAATGAAAGTCGTGATGAAGAACAATGTATGGAAGACTTATGAATAAAAGCATTGCGAGATCTAGAACCAGAGGTTCTCCCAGATGGAGGGAGAATACTATGATGATTACTTGTTCCAGTAAACCAGACTTATCTCTACATAAGTCATTATATCATCCGCAACATCCATGAGTTGGAGTTCTACATCAGATGAATGCAAACAATGTTCTCCAGGGAAATTGAATAAAGAGCGTATGAAGAGCAATCTCAAGACTTTAAGGCATACCAGAAAGAGACTCCTATATGAAGATAAGAAGAAGATAACTTGGTGAAGAACCTCTAGTGCACAACAGAAGCGTGGTGAAGATTTCCTATAAACATCAAGATGACTACTCAGTAGATCAGATCTCATGATGACAAAAGAAGTGCCACATAGATATGTTCTAGCTTTCCAACTATGATATACTCTATTGTTCAGATCTACCTAAATCCTTCACAGTGTTCCAGACTAAAGTACATTTGAAATCAAGCATTACATTATCCATGACGAAGTCTAGAAAGGAGAAAATGATTCTCCAATACATATCTCCACAGATGAGCAGATAAGTAGACATTTTGGTAAAACTTCTATCGAAGATGAAAGAGTTTGCGTACTCAAGCTAGAGCTCGTGGAAACAACTTCCTTCTTATTGGAAAAGGAAGAAATGACTCTCCAAGTTAGGAGGGAGCACTGGAAACATTATTGAAGACATTCATCCATAAATTTGAAAAATAGTCCATCTTGGACAGATGCTTTCCTGTTCGGAAAGTGGATTGAGATTTCTGACGGACAATGACTTTCCATTGTGGTTAACATGGGAAGTAGTCTGATTGCTGATGTATCATAGACATCGACTACCCATTGTGGTTAACATGGGGAGTGGTATAGGGAAGTCTCTCTTCTTGAGGGTTAATCAAGAAGACTGGCCCGCCTCGCTAGACAACAATTTCTCATTGTGGTTAACATGAGGAATGGTCTGTTTTGGAGGTTGATGCAGGACAACCTTTTCCTCTTGTGGTTAACAGAGGAAATGGTTTGGACAGTCATTCCTTAGGGTTTATACATTCTCTCCAGGGCGCACTTTGATTAGTGTAGGAGGAATGGACTAGGGTGGGGAATGGTCCAGGACAGACATTCCTTAGGGTTTATACATTCTCTCCAGGGCGCACTTTGATTGGTGTAGGAGGAATGGCCCAGGGTGAGGAATGGTCTAGACTCAGACATTCCTTAGGGTTTATACATTCTGTCCAGGGTTCATTTTGATTAGTGTAGGAAGAATGGCCCAAGGTGAGGAATGGTCCATGCTCAGAAATCAAAAAAAATCATTTTTCCTTGTTTGAGAAGAATAGGGAAAATAGCCCATTGCTGATGAGGGTAGATATTCTTTCAAATCTCACAAACGTGAGTGAAAGATTGGCCCAGACAAATCAGTTTATATCATAACATTGTTTCTGTGCAGGTTGCTATCAGATGTTTGTTATGAAGACAATAGATATAGACTACCGTGGTGGATATGTTCCACTGTTCGTGAGGCATATATTCTTTCAAAGCTCACAGATGTGAGTGAAAGATTGGCCCAAATAATTCAACATATATCATAACATTGTTTCTATGTAGGTTTCTATCAGATGTTTGTTATGAAGATTGTATGACAATAGATGAGGACTATTGTAGTGGATATGTTCTACTATTCGCAACCTTACGTTGCTGATCAAGTACTTGTGTGTTACTTGGTGTGGTAGTGAACCACTGGATTGTAGTTATGTACTACTATGGATAGAAACAATTGTGTTCTATTTTTTCTCTATCTGCCTTGAAGACTATCAACAGTTTATTGGAAATAACCACCATCTAGACGAATGATGAACAAAAATTTTCCAGACGGAAATTGGTTCAGAGCATTTACTCCTCTAGATTATAAGAGTGGCTCTTGTATCACTCTATGGTGTGAGTGACTTATCCATCATCATGTCTAATTACTCAGATGAAGTATGGTTTCGAGAGATGATGCAGCTGATGGTGATGGTGATGCTCATGATCTAGTCATGAGATAGTCTAGATGACTATATTGATGCTACCTGGTAAATGGTATGTTTTTGTGCTCAAGTCCATTACCTGTAATACCTCCCTAGCTAGGAGGGAGTGTTAATATTATGGTAGCTGTGGGAGGTATTTACCTCCACATGTGAACCTGACAAGAATAGAAGACTCCGGAAAGCAAGAGAAAACCCTAATGAGTTGGCTAATAACCCTAGAAGTCTTGTCGGCTCAAGAAGATAATTTATATTAGGTTATTAGCCTCCAAGAGAAGAAGTCGGCCAGAAATAATAATAATATACTGAACAAACACATATCCAGAAGGAGAATTCGGCCCCAACAAATTTGGAAGAACCAGTATAAATACAGGGCGTCAGTTCTCATTTGACACATCTCAGAATTGTAGTTCCCAGTTTGGTGTGCACTACAGTTCCCAGTTCGGTGCGCACATGTGGAGGAGAGCTGCAGGTGCAGCTGCAACAACAACAAGTTTTCAGTATTGGCTTGAATATCTCTTGGCTAGGGTTTGGACTATCTGATCAACTTTTTGTGATGCACTATCCTTGGGGAAAGGTGCGCTACCCTTTGTTTGGATATCTAGCCTAGGGTTTACTTCCGGAGGAATTCTCAGTCAAGGTTAAGGTGCTCGGAGGGTGGCTTCAGCCTATGGTTGGGTGATGAGAGTATCATCAATGGTAAAACGAGCACACCATCTTCTATATTCTAACACAGATCTCATTGGAGTAGTTTGTGTTGGGATTTGTGTCGTTGTTCTAGGAGTGGAAGGAACTGTACACTAATTTGTGCATGGTGTTTGAACCACTTCTTCTTCTGTGTCATCATTCTCAATAGCATCAATAATTTTAACTGTATTTTCTATACTTCCATCCCATTATTCATTCTCCACAAATTGAACATCGCGACTAATTATGACCTTCCTTGCAATAGGATCATACAGTTTGTATGCTTTTGTATATTCAGAGTATCCAAAAAATATAAATTTATGTCCTTTGTTATCTAGCTTCTTTCTCAACTCATCTGGAACATGTGCGCATGCGACACAACCAAAAACTTTTAAGTGTGCTACATTATGCTTCATACATGTCTAGGCTTCCTAAGGAACTTTGTTCTTCACACTTTTTTTCAGACATATGTTCATGAAGTATACTGTAGTTGCTATTGCGTCAACCTAGTACTCATTTGACAAATGTTTGGTTGCTAACATACCGAATGCTATTTCCATGATGGTTCGATTCTTTCTCTCTGCGACACCATTCTGTTGTGGTGTATATCGCGCAGTGAATTGCTTGTAGATGCCATGAAATTTACAAAAGTTCTAAAACTCTCTTGAAATGTATTCACCTCCTCTTTCAGTTCTTAGAACCTTGATGTAATAACCACTTTGCTTCTCTACAAGTGATTTAAACTGTTGAAAACAACCCAATGCGTCATATTTGTGTTTTAAAAAATAAATCCATATTTTTCTTAAGAAATCATCCATAAATGTAAGAAAATAGGAACTTCCTCCTATAGATGATGTTTTCATTGGTCCACAAATATCTGAATGTACAATTTCCAATGGAGCTTTTTCTCTATATGACTTGCCAACTGGAAATGATTCTCTATGTTGCTTTCCAAAAATGCAGCCTTCACATATTCTTTCTCGTTTTTCAATCAATGGTAAACCTTTCACCATATCCTTTGTGTGTAGCAGCTTCAGACCTCCAAAGTTTAAATGTTTAAATATGAAATTCCATAGCGAGGAATAGCCTTGTGCTTCTGTTATAGCAAGATTTTCCACACCATTGCAATCTTGCATAGAGGGCCTTTTTCCATTTCCCTATGCAGACTTGCCATCCCTTTTTGATGAATCCAGAGCTATAAATAAATATTTTTCCACATATGCACCCTATCTACTATACAACATGCGTATACACAGGCTTCTCCACTACAACCCGCGTACATCGGGATTTGTGCCAGAAAATACAAAAATGAAGTCGGGTTTCCATGTCACGACAGGAGATCTCTGATCCTTGGCCTTCCATATACTGTAAACGTTCCAACTCGGCCCTTCAATTGCATTCTGAAGGCTATAAAAGAACAATTCCGAGCTATGGAAAAAAGGAGAAAGCATTCAACTTTAAGAGCAAAGTTACTATGGAGAAATTACTTTATATTGAGTCTGCATCCCTTTGTTCCTCAAGTTTGAACACAATGTTTAGCCCCCAAGATCTTTCCCTATTGTTGAGAGAACCTTATTGTCTCCCTTCTATGAGCTTGCCTTTGGTGGAGGATTGAAGTGGTGGCCAGTTGGAAGTCTATAATGTTTTCGCTTCTGCTGATCATTTATTAATAGAAATACTCCTTTCCCGTCCAATTGGTATTGTGCAAATATATGATTATTATCCATGGGCATGTTTGTTATGTTTATTAATGGATTATGCTATCTAATGTGCTAACCCCTTTATATTATCACTATATACTTGCTCTGCTTGTTTGTTGAGAACTTGTTGCAAGTATAAAGCTTTGGGTCGAAGTGCTCAATGGTGGAACATCATCAAATGTTGGACCGAGGTAGGCCTCTTTCTTATCTTGCATATTAGTTTATATGGCATATGTTGGAATTGAGTTGATTTCTGCAGTCATACCCGTCTGTTGTGGTTTAGCTTGGCCATAGAGAATTTTTCCCTCGTAACAGAATTGGCGAATCCACTGGGGAGAGATCTTCTTTCTAAGGGTTGAAGTACTTTTTCTCCTTGCATTGCTCTTTTTCCTTTTTGTTTCTTGTCGTACCACTGTTTGACAGATTCTGTTCACTCAGGGTCTGAGTCTTCAGCCTTTTACCCTTGCCTATCCTTGTTTTAAAGCTTGTACGTGCCTTTTGCCTGTACAGTCGCGTACATATGCGTGATGTCTCATTGCAAGCTGCGTATATACGTACTGTTTCCCTGAACAATCGTGTATACCACTTTTCCTTGCCCGTTTGCTTGGTTTTGTGATTGTTGGGGGGGATTTTATAGTTGTTGAGCCTTCTTAGGTCTCTATAGTGCTTGTTAAGTTTATCTATAGTGCTTGTTAAGTTTCTCTGGGATGACATGAAATCTGTTTGGAGTTGAATTTTTGGGTGGAGTCTTTCTCATTGTTTTTCATTTTTGATTTGTCCTTGAGCTCTGGGTTGTTTTCTTGGCTACTTGGTATTCTGCTTGAGTTATTTCATTTATACATAGTAGAATTTATACATCGAGTTGTTTATCAGTCCATGCATTTTCTTTTTAGTATATTGAAAATACAAAAAAATAGGCATTTTACATTGCTTGGCATTTTTGTCTTTTGAATCTTTATCATTAGCTTAGTGCATTTAGTGAAAGATTGAATTTTACTTCTGAATTGCAGAGTTGAAATTGAAAATTGCATTGTTTTTATTAACATATCATTCATTGAAAAAGTTAAAGTTAGACTTTGCATTATATTCATATTTATTTTCTTGCAGAGTCATAACATCATGAGTTTCACTTCCATACCTTTTTGAGTAATCATGGCCAATAAAATTTACACTTTAAATTAAAATTGATTAATTACGATTTTATTTTTTAGGGTGCACAAACTAGTCTAGGATTTAGTGCCTTGGAATAGGATTTTGTGAGTAAACTTTTCCAAGGCAATTAAATCAACATATGTGTCTGAGACAGGGAGTTGAGAAGTCCATTGTATAATTGGTAAGATCAGGAGGCTCCGCTCACACTGGAGTTAATCACGAGGTTGCGTGAAGTTAGTTGAAGGGACAAATCCCGGATACTCACCTAGCGTCAGAGATATTTCTGTGGATTTATTCGTATTTAGGGATCTTGCTAGTACCCTTACCTCTGTGAGAGGAGGTGCTTTCAAGGTTTCGGGCTTTGCTACCTTTCCCATACGATAATCTAGACTTACGACTGCTTGCCTGTGCATCGGTTATACAGTGGTTTATTAGTTGCTTGACTTAGGTATCTCATAGGTTACTTGCAGGGGTTATTCTTCTTGTATCCTGGGTCAGATAGGGGTCGGACAACACACAACCTTTATGGAGGATTACCTCTCCGAGGGGATCTGACCGACTGGTTGTTAATCCCACGAGGGTCCCTATAACTGATCTGTTACCTCCAAACTTTAGTGGGGAGTCTCAGATCCCTCTTGGACAAGACATACCTTCTTTAGCAAGGGAGGCCACTCAGCCAGTTTAGCCCGTTTGCATGCATATTGGCTGTTTGAATTTTTGTATGCTCTTTGACTACTAGTCAGCCTTAGGATATTTTTATTTTGTAGAATCATAAGTCATCGTGGAGTCGGACCAGCAGCCCCGCCAGTCCCGTCGGTTGTTACAGTTACCACTGGGTTTCGATTTCTTGCCTTCTAAAAGGCGTAGAGTTATTAGGTGTGGTACACACATATCCACCTTTCAGACTTGTGGTTCCACAAGGATGAGTACTGAATCTAGTCTTCAGAACACTGGGATCTCTTTAACTCCCATACCTACTATAGTTAATGGCACCCCTTCAAATTCTGCAACCACTACAGTTGCAGTGCTGGAGGCTTATACTGGTACTATGGCTCGACCTATAGTTAATGCTTCATCCTTTTCCTCAAACCCTTTTGGGGGTCTTGGTCATTCACCGGGCTACAATGTTCAGTCCATCCCTTTGGCTTCTAGTCCTTTTTCTTATGGTATGCCTAACTTCACTTCGCAGTTTTCGACTGCCATCCCAGCTGCTGGCCCTAATGCTATCATTGGACTCAAGGGCTTTACACCATTTTACACTCCATTTTTGTTTGGTGGTTCTCATATCCCTCAATCGAATCCTAATGTAGGAAGTGTCCCTGCTCTTAACCTCGGGTCTAATCCTTTTATGGCTGGATGGAATAACCAAGATGGCGGATAAGTTTCACCCCATATCCCTACCTCCTCAGTGCCGATTCCGACCAATAATTTTGGTATGACGAATCCACTTCAATCTTCCGGGTTCCCGCTCTGAGGAGGTCAGTCTTACCCTTTGGGAAACCCCCAACCCAGATCCAATCCAGTTGGGGGAAAATTTCATAACCCCCAACCTGGATCTTACTCTGTTGGGGGAAATTTTTATAATCCTCAATGGAACATTCCTTCTGGAATGATGCCCAACCCATCTTATACGAATCATCCCATAGGAGGGCCTTATAATCCCGGACAGGGCTATGGTTCTTACTAGAATCCTGGATGGGCTATAGTTCTGCACTCACAATCTTTCACGGGAGGTTGGGGCCATATGTCACAACCCCATCTCCCTTTTCTAGCCATGCTTAATTTGCCAGATTTCTCTAAGTTAATGAATGACCCGGTGAGTCATGATCCCACATGGCCCCCTGTCCCCACCAAACTTCCTCCGAACATCCCAAAGTTTGAAAGAAAGAATGGAGAGCAGCCTGGTGATCACGTCACTACCTTTCACCTTTGGTGCTCATCAAATTCCCTTAAAGAAAATTCTATTAGATTACGATTGTTTCAACACACTCTCATTGGAGTTGCTGCGCAATGGTATATTGAGCTACCTAGGGGGACATATGGGTCATTTAATTAGTTGGTGATGGTCTTCTTTAACCACTCGTTATGATGATGGCCTCGAACTTTTGTTGACTTTACGCCAGGACACCGCCACTCATATCTCAGATCATATCCAGGAGTGGCGTAGACGGAAGAGGTTGATTAAGACCCCTATACCCCCGACCTTTCTCTTAGAATGGTTCCTAAAGTATTTGCACCCTCCTATCTCGAAGGACGTTGCTACTTCCGGGGTCACCACTAAGGAAGAAGCTATGTTTAGAGCCCAATAGTTAGATTTGATATATGCTCAGTCTTGGATGTTATATCACCTTCTTCCAGAAGCACCGCGGTCAAGTTACGACCCTAGGTAAAAACCCAGACCTCATGCTGATGGCATTGTAGGATCCGCCATTGTAAAGTCCGCAGACTCGGCGATGAGCCACTTGAAGACTTTGTCTCTAAACTAGTCTACTAGAGGACCAACTTCATCTGTGTCCTCCAACCCCACTCAGTTGGTGGATGTACATTCCATGCAATCGTCGAAAAACCTAAATGGTGACCAATGACCAAATGGTAATAAAAGGAAAGGTAGAAACAATCGTAAGGGTGGGAAAAATGGTAATAAACCCAAGGACAAAGATAATTATGGGAAGCAGAATGATAACACTGGAGAGGGAAAGAAAGAGAAACGTAAGGTGAAGTTTCCTTGTAAACTTTGTACCAATGACCACCTTACGCATTTATGCCCCAAACTCGCGGAGGCTGTGAGGTGTTTGAATATACCACCCACTATGCTGACGAATCCATTCCCAAATAACCAACACTTAGCCTCGAGCTCTTCGAATGCCGGAAATGCGGCCGGTGGGAGTCAAAACCAACTGTCACAAGATGGCGACCGCGTATGTATCAATATGGTCGATGCGAAAATAAATGTAGCCACTCAATCTTGAAATTATAGATCTTCGAAAGCTAACTATGGTCTAGAAGCTTCCCTTCCCCCTCCGGAGACGAACTGTTAAGGTCCTAACCCGCACATAGGTAGATCAATGTATTCGGATGTAATAAAGGTCAATGTTAATAAGACCTTTCAATAAAATAGAATAAGGCGGATGTAAGAAGACCTAATAGAAGCTTTCGCTTCTAGAAGGATCTTCCCCTAGATGCTTCTCTTAATAGACATATTTAGTATAAATAAGGGTCGAGGGTATGAAAACCCTAGCTTGGATATTATTGTAACAGATCGCTGCTCGACTGGAGGTTGCCCCCTCGAAGAGGCCTGTGAACATTGCTATCTGATTCAAAGTGCTATTTCTGTTGCTATTTCGTATATCATTTCTGTGTATTGTGAAGATTATGCTGGATATTTTACTGTTATTCTGT
>ML779906.1:2001829-2039367 GCA_009831015.1 Picea engelmannii | reverse complement strand
TTCTCTTAATAGACATATTTAGTATAAATAAGGGTCGAGGGTATGAAAACCCTAGCTTGGATATTATTGTAACAGAGCGCTGCTCGACTGGAGGTTGCCCCCTCGAAGAGGCCTGCGAACATTGCTATCTGATTCAAAGTGCTATTTCTGTTGCTATTTCGTATATCATTTTTGTGTATTGTGAAGATTATGCTGGATATTTTACTGTTATTCTATTATTTCTAGCATTTCATTTCTGTTCTGCATATTTTATATATCTGGTATCTTGCACGAACTTACAGATTGAGAAACTAGAGCCACCACCTCGTATTCTGAAAGGAGTACTCAAGTGCTCTACCCACAACCCTAATGCTAGAGTCGCCCATAACTAATCTATTGTTGAGGACCTGGGCCAAACCCCTTGTGCGATGTCGGCTTTGGAGGTACTCCAGACGCGTCCTTCATAGAGGAATGCCTTAATCTTTTCTATAGGAGCTCTAGAACCCAGTGGCTCAAAAGTTATCAAGTTTGATGTCACAGATGTGAAGCCTCGCTTACCTTACCATGTGGCTTTCCAAATCCACATGGAGTATTCCAAGTATACCATTAAACGTGCGGTTGTTGATGAAGGTGTTTCCACCTGCGTGATGTCCCTGCTCTATTGGAAAGCTCTCGGTTCTCCGACCCTTTCCAGGTCATCGAACATGTTGACTGCATTTGACGGTCATTCCTTCCACCCTCATGGTATTCTCCCTGCCTTTCCGGTCCAGTTAGATGGGAATACGGTAGAGGTGGAGGTAGAGGTAGTTGATGCACCTCTTGATTATAACCTGTTACTAGGTCGTAGTTGGACCTATGCTATGGTCATTGTCGTATCGTTCGTCTTCCGTACACTTTGTTTCCCTCATCAAGGGAAGATCGTGAACATTGACCAGTTATCCTTTACGTACTCTAGTCCTAATGCATCTATCGGACCGTCGATCCATGTGATCGACAATTCTTAGCCGACAACTGAGAATATCAGTGTCAGAATGTATTCTTCCCTTGTGGGTACTTTTGACTTCTCGACACTGAATCACCACATTTACGCCATGTCTAGTAGGACCGCTTCAACAGAAAGGTCCATTCCTTTTTGAACTTCCTATTTTTGTGATCCATGGACCCTACCTTCCCCGAATTTGTCGTATGAAGGTCAGTCGCATGCTGACATGGCCATGCCACTATTGGCAACAAAGATTGTGTATCAAGATTTTCTTGACTCTTCCACCGATCCTGATCCTGTTACCTCACCGACAGATGAGGAGGATCTTGTTCTTAGGCCTGTATGGGCCACCTCATTGTCTTGTTCACATGATTTCTTGGATGAGACTTTTCCTTCGGATGAATCCATCCTCGAAGCCATGAATGGTTCCGAGAGACCTTGGGATGATATGCATCATCTATCTTATTTTCTCCCAAGTCTTGAAAGAATTGAGCAAGATGACTTTTGATCTACTTTGAGTAAGATAGTCGGTCACGTCGTAGTTCCACTTGATACGGATGACATTTATGTTGAAGGAAACATGGAGAGTATTTCTCCTACCATCACGGTCAATATCTCTTGTACCCCTGGCAAGGTTGAAAATGTAAATATAGGTGCGTATTGTTTTCCAGAATTTTTTTTGATCTACACCGAACTCTTCAAAGAATTTCGAGATGTATTTGCTTGGTCATATGAAGAGATGCCAGGGATCGAACCTCATATTGTCGAACATGTGATTATAACTTATCCAGATGCTAAACCTATTCGAAAATGTCTTAGAGCTGTAAATCCTAGGAAGGCCCCTGCTATTAAGGCAGAGGTGGAGAAGCTACTTAATGTTGGCTTCATCTACACAGTTCCTTTGACTGAATGGGTATCCAACCCCATTCATGTGAATAAAAAGAAAGGAACCATCCGTGTATGTATGGAATTTCGTGACCTGAACAAGGCTTGTCCTAAAGATAACTTCCCCACACCTTTCATCGATCATATTCTCGACGAGTGTGGGGGAAGCAAGATATTTTCTTTTATGGATGGATTTTTAGGGTAGAACCAAATCCATACCAACACAAGACGAAATGTATTTGTCCTTGGGGTACTTTTGCATACCAGAAAATGCCTTTCGGCCTTAATATGCCGGAGCAACCTTCCAATGTGCCATGACTTTCACTTTTCACGATCTTAAACACATAGTCGAAGCCTATCTTGATGATATTGCTTCTCACTCTCACAAGAGAGCGGTTCATGTTACACACCTTCGGCTTGTTTTTGAAAGATGTCGTTACTATAGAATCCGGTTGAACCCTCACAAATGCATCTTCTGTGTTAAGTTCGGTCATTTTTTGGGATTTTTAGTTTCCGAGACCGGGATCATGGTAGATCCTCTTAAGGTTGAGGCAATACTTCAATTGCCTCCCCCGCGCACGATTAGACAACTTTAAGTTTTACAGGGGAAAGCTAACTTTCTACGTCGGTTCGTAGTGAATTATGCCAATATCACGAAGGGTTTCATGCACCTCTTGAAGAAATACACCCCTTTTATCTAGGATGAGTGAGCCCAGGAGTCTTTCGATGCTTTGAAGAAAGCCTTGGTATCGGCCCCTCTGCTGAAGTATCCTGATTACAATAGAGATTACTTGCTGTATATCGCCGCGTATGAAGAGATGATTGGTATGGTTCTAGTTCAGTAGGATGATGAGCTCCATGACCATGTCATCTACTATCTTAGTCAAAATTTAGTTGGTCCTGAGCTTAATTAATCTCACGTTGAAAAGTTGGCTTTGGTTGTCGTTCACGCAGTCCAACGCTTACGTCACTATATATTACTTTGCAAGACTACGATGGTTGTCGATGTCAATCCATTTCAATATGTCCTTACTAGCCGTATCATAGGGGGAAAATATAATAAATGGATTGTCATCTTACAAGAGTTTGATCTCGACTTCGCTTCGGCCAAGTCCAAGAAATCACTAGTCTTCGCAGAGTTAATATATGATTTTCCATGATTATATGAGGATGTTATCCATGTTGATTCATTTGCAGACGAACATATTTTCCTTGTATTGTCGTCATACCCCTGGTATGGAGACATTGTTTTATATCTTCAAACCTTGAAGTTCACTCAACATCTCTCATGAGATGATCGACGACGTATTAGATACCAAGCCAAAAATTATACCATCGTCGGTGACACTTTGTATTGCCGAGGAATAGATGATATATTGCATCATTTCTTAACTCAAGAGGAAGCCAAGTCAGTCCTAAATGATTGTCACAAAGGGGCTTGTGGTGGTCACCTATCCAGGCTTGCGACAGCCCAAAAAATCTTGCGAGACGATTATTTTTGGCTTACTATCTTTAAATATTGTATCGAAGCGGTTAAGAAGTGTCACCCTTGTAGGGTGTTCACTCAAAAAATGCACTCGCATCCAACCCCTCTTTACCCAGTCATTACCGTCGGCCCCTTCGCTAAGTGGGGGGTAGATTTCGTCTATTGGAACCCAACTTCGGCTGGGGGGAATCAACACATTATCGTGGTCGTTGACTACTTTACTAAGTGGGATGAGGCCATGCCTACCATAAAATATGATGGGAATATTGTTGCCTTCTTTGTATTCAATCAAATTATCGCCCGGTTCGGTATCTCAAGTGAGATTGTCACTGACCATGGAAGTCACTTTCAGAATGAAATGATGGTAGAACTAGCATCTAAGATGGGGTTTAGACATGGTCATTCCTCCCCTTATTACCCCCAAGAAAATGGAGAAGTAGAGGCCATCAACAAGTCTCTCAAGACCATTTTTCCAAAAACTGTCAGTCAGAGTAAGTTCGATTGGCACATCATGTTGTATCCTGCGCTTTGGGCATACCGAACCATGGTTAAGACTGCCACCGGTTTTTCCCCTTTCCAGTTAGTTCATGGTGTGGAGTCGATTCTCCCTATTGAATGTGAAATCCCTTCTCTTAAGTTGGCAGTTGCGCTCCTACCTGACACTTCAGATCTAGAGCGACGCCTTGTGCACCTAGAGAATCTTGACGAGCAACGTTGGGATGCCTTTATGGCTATCGAGGCAAACAAAAAACGTGTCATGGTCCAATACGACAAGTCTGTCTGTCCTCGGTTGTACGCTAAGGGTGACTTAGTCCTCTTATATGACCAAGCCAAAGAACCTTTTGGGGAAGGCAAGTTTAAACCCATGTGGCACAGTCCTTATATCGTGAGACGTGTTCTAGAAAAAGGAGCCTATGAGTTAGAAGATTATGAAGGGAATGTGTTAGCCAAGCCTATAAATGGGCTCTACTTGAAAATATATTATGTTTGAGCCCTAGGCTTGAGCATAAATCTTTGTATACTACTGTAATTTAGTGTATATACATATCTTTTCCCTTTCTTTTTGTCTTTGGATTGCTTATCGAGTTTTCCCTTTATTGACAGATGTCAACGGAGTCTTCGGTCTACCTAGGATTTGCAGACGGATCCAATCGTCATACATGGAACTTGGCTTCCAACGCTTGGGTGATTTACTCACCCGAGGGTCTACTGGTGTCTTCAGGTGGCATATGCCTAGGTCCATCCATGAATAATGTGGCCGAATATAGTGCCATCATAGAACTTTTGCGCGATGCTATCTCACATGGTATTCACTCTTTAGAGGTTCGCATGGATTCCCAGTTAGTAGTATGTTAGTTGAACGATAGTTACCGTGTGCATGATCCTACTTTACTTTGTCGATTCCTATGGGTACGTATTTTAGAACAACAATTTGATTTTGTTACATATTATCACATTCCTAGGAGTTCTAATCATGTATCTGATGCCTATGCTAATTACGTTTTAGATTGGTATTTGTCACGTTAATAAAGCAAAGAAAACCATCACATCAATGTACACATTGTAATATATAAGTAAAGCCGAAGATCCCTTTTTATATATTTCAAAAATATGGTGTTTATATTACAAAAGTGGGGCTAAAACCCTCAATACACATATACAGCCGGTATACATATCCCACGACATCTACGCCTGTGGCGTTGGATGTGTGTCATGGTAGCAAACTATTGTGTTTGCGAGACGCCGGAAGAGTCGTACCCATGCTCTAGGTACACCAACCACCTGTTGCTGCATGGCTTCAGGTAGATCCTCTACCTGAACAATTGGAATCCTCTGTGTCAAACGAGACAGGTTGCCCTGCACGTTTTGGAGGACTCTCTCTGCTTCTCCTCCCACCGCCTCATCTCCTCGGTTCCTCCATCTATGTCAAGGGAATCCCTCTAGCCGTCGCAGACCCACATCTGCATTACACAAGTGTATAGTTAATATTTAAGCACCATCCAAAAATATTTTTATTCCTTATTACAAAAATACAAAAAAAAATTGAAATATTCAATGTTTTTTTACCTATGTCACCGTAGGCGGTCCCTGGTGGAAATGGCATATCTAGATCTCCTCTGAAATCGATTCCTGCATAGGGATAGTTGTCCAGAGAAATGACTTGTCACTACCACCAGAAGAAGAAATCCTCATTGTAGGGTGTTGGCACCCTACCGTCTCATGACCTCGGTCCACCGTGCCATGACTGGATCACGCGGTCCTCTAGGAAGGATCTCCACTCTAGGTCCCAGACCTGGAACTCGCTAGAAAAATAAACTGCAAAGAATAGAGGCAAACCCGAAGTTTCTCTTACTCCCCTGTTTGCACTTTGTCAACTGACCCTTCATATTGGTCAACAGTGAGGTACACCAGTCATAGACAATGGGTCTCATACACTGTATGCCATAGAACATGAGCGGTCTCGATGCTTGATGCAACAAGGCCGAACCTATGATCCTGGTAAGCATGAGCACAATGATCTTCAGACTGAGGTTATTTATTGCCCGGATGGGGAGTTGGCTTCCCACCTTTGGAGTCCCTGCTACACAGTGGGCATCGATATACTCCTTGATTTTCATCCCACTCCCTGCTTCGTGTGACTTGAGGTTTACAACCTCTCCTTGGCGTGATAGACCAGTCAAGAAGTAGATGTCCTCTACTTCGATCCTCAATGGTTTTCCATCGAGGATAAAGCTTTCGCTATCAGGATCCCAATAACCCACCCACATCTCCAACAACCTTACTTGGGCCCTCATTCCTTTGAGAGCCCAAAATTTGTACAAGCCACATCTTTTTAGAGCCACTTGAGCCACTGGATCTCGATCCACAGCTACATCAACATCCTCATGCTCTCATTCTGTCCATTCAAGAACCATCCTACAAAGGAAAAATCATTTTTTGAGTTAAAACCCTTCTTTTTGGTCATTTGCGTACTTGTACGCGATTTCCTTTGCATACAGTCGCGTGTAGGGCACAATACACTCCCCTTTTAGTTCACATAGAGGCATATACTTCGTCATATACACGACCTAAACAAAGGCATCCTACGTACACCGAAATTCCTAATTTACACCCTCAAAAACTAAAAAACTGAAACCTAATTCAAAAATGTAATCCACTGAATTTGAAGAGGATGAGAAGTAGAGTTACCTAATCCAGACGGTTCGTGATTTCGTTTCCTGATGCTCCTGCAATCATCGTTTGAATCCTGGAGGTATTTTGGTCCAAATAACACTATTTGGGTAAAAATCAAAATGGTATAGTAATTTTTTATTTTATTACTATTTATAAGCTATTTTTACCCACTTTATATAGTTTCATGCCATTTTCTCACCTAATGGACTACTACGAAGTGGTTTTGAGTTGGCTTTTGTAGTTTTGATCCAGATTTCTTGCAGATTTCAATGTTATGATTGGCCGTTCGTCACCTTGGGCAGGTATTTTCATAACCTAGCATATAGGATAGGTATCCACTCCATCGTGCATTTTTTCATTATCCTTCGACTACCTTTTTTTATGCCTTAGGTACAAACCCATTTGTTGCGACACAGAACCTTTCATCTACTATAAGTAGTGTCACTAATAAATGGTAGAGACTTACCAAACATGAGTGCCCTAGTTAGATCCTCTTTGTCATTTGGTTCCCATGCCGAGTTTTTCCTTAGGACCGGGAGTCCATTATAACTTGATACATGAATTTATGATGAGCCTCATTTCTCACTCATACACATGCGGCCTTATTCCCCACGAAATCCCAAAAACAAGTCTTAGTTAAGCTCTTTTCCGACTCGTCTAAAAAACCGAAAAGATTGCTGAGTGATTCATCCCTTTCACACTCGTTAAATTAGATTTGAAAGGTCATGAGTCTTAGTTAAGCTCTTTTCTGACTCGTTACCAAAAATAGAAGAGATCGTCGAGTGAACTTGTCTTTTTCACACTCGTAAATTGGATTTGAAAAAACATCTATTTGCACAAGTTTATTCCTTTTTTCACACCAAGTAGACTAGAAGACATAAAAAAGGGACATTTTTTAGCGTTAAGTTGTGATTGCATATCATGCCCTCGCTTGCAGTATTGAGCCTTTAGCCAGTTCTCGCTTTGTGTTATAAATCGTTGCCTAAGCAGTTTTTTCATCCTCAACCAAGAAGAGCCTTGTTTATATCCTTCGCAATTTGACACCCTATACCCTGGAGGAAACATCACCCCGAGTGTCCATCTCCCGCATGCATTTCCTTGTATCGAGCATAGGTATGTTCCACTGCTAGAACTAGTTTTGCTTACTTGCGACACTCATTTCCTCCTCTGTATCATAGCATTCATTTGTTATGAAAAAACAAAAAAAAGATGGGCAGGAAGGGAGTACTATATTATATTTGGCAGCAGTTGTGTCGCCTTTGAACATAGTGCAAAGTTATTGAGTCCTTGCGTTATCATAATTTTGGGTTTAGCATGAACTTAGGAAGCTGATCTCTTTATAGTGTTTTCTCTACCGACTGGTTACTCTTCCAGTCCCCATAGAGAACATTATCGATGCCTCCTGCATCTAATAGTTATATCATTGGGTCTATGCTGCCAGAGTCTACCATATGTCTCATGCTCTTGTTCAAAGGAAGTCTATCAACTTGTGTCAGTCATTCCTCAGAACTCTTGACTTTGCATGTTGACCATACCCTCAATTTGTCTCAGAATCACATGATACTATGGTATTATCATGCACCCTGGCCCTACTTTCATCATTGGTAGGTCACCTTGAACCCAACAGGCGACATTTCATCATTGGTCATTGACTGGGTGGTTTCCCTTGTGTTCGACGGCAAGATATCTATTCACACTTTGGGATTCGTGCAGTTTCTTGGATGCCATTAGCCTTATTGGTGGGTTCCTCACCTTTTTCAGTAGTTTTCAACATTGGCTACTATTCAGAGGGTGTTTTTCGTGTACCGCTTGCATTTGGCACACGCAAAAGACGCACAAGGTCGTTGGTTCATGAACATGTTCTTCATCTGATCTCCACCAAATTATGAAACTCCTGCTTTATTCCTCGTGCTGACTGATGAGAGATTCCTTAATGCTCTCCTTTCAGCGAGTCTCTTTCCATCGACTTCAGCTCATTTATTTTGGATATGGGACCTAGAGTTTTATGAGTACCTTGAGTCTTGCAGTCATTAGTGGTAGGCTCTCTAGCCATTGACAAATGGGAATACATCAATGTCTCCTGATCAATGGATTCCTTAAGTGTTTGACACCGACTCCTTTATTCACACTTGTAGGAATGTGCTCGGTGCCTTGATACCTAGTTTCATTATTGGTAGGATGTCTCGCATTTGTTAACAGTATACCTCAATGACCGGTAATCAAATGATGTCTCATTGTGTTCGACCTCAACTCCTTTATTCACATGATGTAGACTTGCACCCTTGCCGGATAGTGTATAAAACTTGAAGACATCACTATGTGGCTGCAGCTTTCCTGAGTTGTTGCTTCCTTTTCATTGGACCAATACCTATATGACTTCATTGATCATGGGAGAACAGATTGTACTCCATGGTATACAAATATCTTCAAATTGGTTTTGAGACTGGTTTCACTGGGCCTTGTTTGTGACTATGACAACTTTTGGCATGTAATCGCATTTATATTTTGCCTATTTTATGGCCACGGACACTTGTTTGGTATATTTTTCACATGGATCTGTAGTATATTCTTAGAAGCCATGTATGCAAAGTCAGTACATAATGTAATGAGAAATTGAGTTCGTCCAGTTGGTTCTCTAGCACTCCACTTCTGGGTTATTTATAATGTATTTCGACCATCGCAGATACTCCTCTGATCTCACACATTAGGGGGCATCTGTTATAGCAATATTTGCCACACCATTGCAATATTGCACAGAGGGACTTTTTCCATTTACGTATGTAGACTTGCCATCCTGTTTTGATGAATCCAGAGCTAAAAATAAATATGTTTCCACATATATGCGCCCTATCTACTATACATCATGCGTATACGCAGGCTACTCCACTACAGCCCGTGTACATCGAGATTTGTGCCAAAAAATACAAAATGAAGTCGGGTTTCCATGTCACGACAAGAGATCTCTGATCCTTGGCCTTCCATATACTGGAAACGTTCCGACTCGACCCTTCAGTTACATTCTAAAGGCTATAAAAGCGCAATTCCGAGCTATAGAAAAAAGGAGAAAGCATTCAAATTTAAGAGCAAAGTTTCTCTGGAGAAATTACTTCATATTGAGTCTGCATCCTTTTGTTCCTCAAGTCTAAACACAGTGTTCAACCGCCAAGATCTTTCCCTATTGTTGAGAGAACCTTATTGTCTCCCTTCTATGAGCTTGCCTTTGGTGGAGGATTGAAGTGGTGGAGGCCTAGTTGGAAGGAACTTGGTTTCTTGGTTTCAAACCATGTCGACACGAAAGTCTGTAATGTTTTCTCTTCCGCTGATCATTTATTAATAGAAATACTCCTTTCCCGTCCAATTAGTATCGTGCAAATATATGATTATTATCCATGGGCATGTTTGTTATGTTTATTAATGGATTATGCCATCTAATGTGCTAACCCCTTTATATTATCACTATATACTTGCTCTGCTTGTTTGTTGAGAACTTGTTGCAGGTATAAAGCTTTGGGTCGAAGTGCTCAACGGTGGAATATCATCAAGCGTTGGATCGAGGTAGGCCTCTTTCTTATCTTGCATATTAGTTTATATAGCATACGTTGGAATTGAGTTGATTTTTTCCGTCATAGCTCTCTATTGTGGTTTACCCTGTCCATAGAGAGTTTCCCTTGTAACAACTTCATATTGGAATGCTGCTTGCATCTCTGCGCCAATTTCTTGTTCTTTCTTGGTACTGCACGCACTACCTTTTCTTTCTTCAGAATTGTGTGCACTTTCTTCTTCACTTTCTGCTTTGAATGAAGTATCATACTGTGCATCTTTTGTTTCATAGACAACTTGTGTTTTTTTTCTCTTCACGGCTGGGCTTCAATGTCAATCGAAACATTATGTTGCTTGTCATTTGAATTCTTGCAATAAGTTGTTTGCTTGGATATTTGTCCATAATCACACATTGATTATCTTCCATGTAGATTATATATCCTTTCTGTAATAGATGTCTTGTCCTCATCAAATTATGCTTCAAACCAGAATAATAATATACATCAGGCATAACTATTTGTTCTCCTTGTTTAGTTAAAATGTTAATACTGCATTTTCCTAAGACAATAACTTGTATATCTGTTCCAAGTGGAACGTTAGTTTGGATGGACTTATCCAAACTAGGAAACAACTCTAAGTTTCATGTCATGTGATTACTGCAGCTTGAATCTAGATACCATATGTCACATGGACTTTCTTGAGCAACATTGCATTCCATTGGTGAGACTATAAGCATTGCTTCAGTGTGCACCATAAACATAGGACTTGAGGGATTATTTGTGTTGTTTGACTAATCTTGACCTTGCTTGTTTTGATTACACTGTCTCTTTATGCACTCGTATGCATAATGTCCAAACATTTTACAGTAATGGCATTGGATCTTTGATTTATCAAATTTATGATTACTTGGTTGACTGTTATTTGGGTTTTGACCTTCCACCAGTGTTTCCAGGACCGCTACTACGTCCACCTCTGGCATAAATTTTTCCTCTGCCTCTAGATTTAGCTCTCCCCCTACCTCTTCCATGGATTATAGATGATTGAGCCAAAAATGCATTCTCTAATGACATATTTGATTTATTTAATGCGTGTTCATAATTAATGGGGGAGGCTTGCAACTCACCTAGACTAAACTGACTCAGATCTTTGTTCTCTTCTAAAGTCACAACAAGGGTATCAAATTTAGGAGGAAGACTCCTAAGTACCTTCTCAACAACATTTATATCCTCTATGGTTTCTCCATGAGACTTAATCTGATTTATCAGGCCAATAACATGGGTATAAAATGAATCTGTTGAATCTGTGTCTTTCATTGACATAGTTTCAAAATCTCTTCTAAGAATTTGTAGTTTTGAATTCTTGACTTTGTCCATACCTTGATAATAAGTTTGTAATATGTCCCATGCCTCCTTGTCTTGTTTTTCTGATGCAACTCTTGGGAGTATGCTCTCATGCATGGCTCGATGAATGTAAAACATTGTCTTTCCATCCTTCTTCCTTTGATCTTTCAAAATATCCTTCTCAACTTGTGTGAGTGCATTGTATGTTGCCTGATCTGTTGGTTCCACATAACCATTTTCAACTATCTCCCATACATCTTGACCCCGAAATAATGCCTTCATGGTCAAGGACCATAACTCATAATTTTTGCTTGTAAAAGTGGGAGGTTGCATATTTGAAGTAGAGGCCATGATTTCTCCTTACAACCGAGCTGATGATCTGGTAAACGTACTCTGATAAAAATTGCGTTGATAGAACCTTCTCTGATACCAGATCTTGGATTTACAGTGTGCAGTCAAACTCTGCGCAACACAGTTACAAATACTGCACGCCACAAAACTTCGTGGATGAACTTTTAGGACTTATCACACAGTTCACAGACTACACGATTTACTGTGCGTTGTGATAGTAACACTAAATAAGCCGATTTTTTGACACGAAATCAATACTATGATATACTTAGCATATAAACTCAGAAATACTCATGAATTTGTCAACACAAAATACTTGATATATATTAAGAACTTCAACGCTGCGTGCTAAATACAATAACTTGACGAGCTTCTGCTCCAAACGACTTCTGGACAACTTATGCAACTTACAAACACAAAGCTTGAGCTCTGAGACTTCTTTGAATCCTCATAGTTGTTTTTTCTTGCTAACTCACAACTCTGTTCTCTCTACCTCTCTGTCTCGACTACCTACAGATTTAGACATATAAAGATGAAGACTGAAACTTCATGTAGAAGTAAAATTGACTCAAACAATTAAGACGACAATACATTTCGATTGACTTATATCCACTTAACAGAGCTCGAAAATGATAAAGATCGGCTAATTAAATAACTCCCCTGCTTACCAACTGACAAAACTGAGTTTACGTAAACGTAGAGATGACAAACTTGAGACTTGTAGACTAACTAACTGACTAAGTCGACAAATACGTAAACTTTACGGACTTGTAATTAATATCTCCAACAATTTAGAAGATTAAAAATGTCTCTTTATTTTAATTAACTTGAAGAAGAAAATCAATATTGTTACAGGCATTTATAAACCCTAATTTAAAAGATTAAAAATATCTCTTTGTTTTAATTAAAGTGAAAAGAAAAATCAACATTGTTAACAAACTCTAAATTATGGGTCAAAAGAATTTGTACGCTCTTATTTTTTTTTTTAACTTTTTAAACACAAAAATAAATATTTTAAGTAAATTAAACAATTACTTACATTTTTAAAAATTCAATATATCAATATTAATCTCATTAAACATTAATAACCACCATCATTATCATTAAATAATATAATATGATTGTTGAATTATTGAAAATATAAAAAATTTAAAATATATATATTTATAAAATGGTGATGGGTAAATATGAAACCTTTGTTACATTTTCTTATTCCATGTACTTTAAGTATCATCCATTTACAGTAATGCCTCATCAACTAAAAAAAAAAGGCGCTGCATTTCTCGGTCTGAAGTTGTAATTTTCATGACTGAAGCTACTTCAATCTAGATCTACACATTTGTATGTCGCCAAGAGTTTGCCTCTGTTTCGGCCATTAACGTCTGGTATCGTGAGAGGGAAAACATTGATTGTCGCCATCTACTCTGTTCGCCTGTAGTCCTTCTGAGAAATGAATACTTCGCATGGTTGGCTTCCTTAAATCCATACCATAGCATTTGCTTATGATAGCTAAGTGGATCCAACATAATGGCCTCTAAGGGGTTCTTGCTAATTGAGCATTGTTCCACTATTGAATGTGTAGGCTTCCTTTATGGTTTTCTAGGGAAACCTACCTTTTGGATATTGATACAGTGCATTGCAATGTGGCCTATTGCAAAACAATCCCTACACTCGAAGGTCACATCCACATAATTGAGTGGCTATGACCAAGTGTGATATTTTTCTACCGGCTTGATCTCCATCAAGAAGCCTTTATTGAAGTCTATGTGTACACAAATGTGAGAATATGTGGTGATGCACTTCATTTTATTTTCTACGCTCCTAAAATGGAATTTATATAATGTTTCAGGTCCTTGGTTACAAATTAAAACCCAAAAATTGTAATAGATGGTTTGGCATTCTTACTAAAACTAGTGTGTAGTGGAAAGAGAATTTGATAAAGGATTGAAAGTTGGGGTTCATAGGCCTAATTTTCCCCTAAACCAAGGGGTGAATTTGAGGATCATATCTTTGCCTTCTACTAAAATCGAATTTGATTACGAAGGATCAATTTTTGTGTAGTTAAATGAATGTTTTTTCCTTTATCTCCAACTTTAGGGATATGAGATCCATTGGTGTATATTTGATAACTTTGGTTGGAGGCCAATGAATCTACAAATGATCCCATTCTTCTTGAACTAGTCCACCTAATCCATTGTGTCCTCTACCACTATGATGGAAGGGGTCAAAGCTTCGTTCACCATTGAAACTTAGGAGAACTAGGTAATAGATTGAGTGGCCCCAATCATGCTTCCTTTTAGTATCACCTCTTTGAAGCAATCTCTTTGATCAACAATGGTCGAGGATGAAGGAATAGATCTAGGGTGGATCAAGGCCATTGGATCCCCATTTTCAAAGAGAACCATCTACCCATATGATTTCTAGATGTCGGGGAAAATGATCTCATAGTGAAAACTCGAGCCGATTTCAGTATGTGGGAGATTGGATGCTTTCCATTTCCAATAGATGGAGGAGTGAGAGAAGGCTTGAATATGTGCAACACCAGAATGGATAAGGTAGTTTTTGGGTCTGAACTGGAGGCCTTTGATGAGGTTGAAGTGACTTTAGGTATAATAGAATTCATAGTAGAAATTTCCAAGGGGACCATTGAATATGTTGTCCTCGAAGGGATGTACAGAGAGATTCAAAGCAAGAAAGCGAGATGGAGATCTTAGAAGAGGTTGTGGGTGTTAAAGGGGAGGTTGATTCTAGTTCGCGGCCAAAGAATCCATGGTAATGATAACAAAGAAACTAGGGATAAACCCTAACCATGTCACATAGAGCTCCTAGAGCATGACTTCTAAATTTTTCCATTAAATAAACTTCTAATTTTATGATTGTAATTAGAAATGATTATAAGTCATCATTTTTGTTGTGATCTAAATTAAATTTTGTGTTATTTATATTTGCTTTAAAGAAAGAAAACATATTGATGATGATGATGTCAAAAAACAAAAAAAAAATCAAAGTAAACATCAATATTCTTCAAAATGCCATTTTCTATATTTCAATATGGTAGAAATAAAAGTACCAAAGTGATAATGGTTTTCGTAATACAAAGAGGTCCTAAACAATGATAAATTTATGAAACTAGTTAAAGTTGTGTTTTATATTATTAAATGTAAGGTATGGTAAAAGGAAACGACGTTCATCATTAATTTCCTTTGTATCACAAATTTTACAAATTCCTTCATCCCAAAGTGTTTTTGGGTTAGTGGGTTAGTCGAGCAACCAATTTCAATGTGGAGGCCATGAACATTAGTCTTTATTTTAGAAAATATTCAATCTATTTTTTATATTCATAATGTTGGAAAATTAGTTTTGATCATAATTAATAAAACCTTTATAATATTTCAATTTCATCTTATTATGTTTATTTTATGGTTATTTTGTATATCCACTTGGAAGATACCACATCTTTGTTCTTTGGTCTGGGAACTACTTCCCACCAATCATTCGTTATAATGGACTGGTATTTTTTTGTCATGGCGTCCATCCATTCTTTCTTCTGAACGATTTCTTCAAAACAAGTAGGTTCATTTTCTACAAGATCACACATCAAGGCCATATAGCTGGAGAATGGCTTATGTTTCTTTCTTTGTCTCATGGTTCCTTCTGGGACACCATACTTCTCTGCATCTTGAATAATTTCTCTTGCCCAAGTTGGATTTCTCTTGTGAGAGATTTTCATACGGGGAGGTTCTTGAGATTCTATCATATCATGATCTTCTGGAATCTCATCATCAAGGGCAACTCTAACTTCCTTCTCGGGTTCTGCAACTCTGGGAGCTACGGTTTTTTTCTTCGTATACTTCTTCAAGCTGGAATTTCCTTGATCTTTTGAGTATTTCATCTTCATCAAAGGTTACATCTCTGTTGATATCAATATGATGGTAACTTGGTATGTAAATTATGAAGGCCTTAGCGACCTCAGAATATCCAACAAATATTCCCTTATTTCCTGAAGGATCCAACTTAGTTCTCTTTTCTTTTGGAATGTGTACAAATACTAGCCAACCAAATATTTTTAGATGGCTTACTTCTGGCTTCTTTCCAGTGAACATTTCTTCGGTAGTTTTGAATCCAAGTGCACTATGGGCTAATCTGTTTTGGACATATACTGATGTTCTTGCTGCTTTAGCCAATAAGTGCATTGGAAGATCTTGATCGTGAATTATAGTCTTTACTACTTCCATAATCGTTCTATTCATTCTTTCTGTTACACCATTTTGTTGAGGATTATAGGGAGTGGTGAGCTCCCTCTTAATCCCAACATCTCTACAAAATATTCCAAATTCATTTGAAGTGTATTCTCCTCCATTATCTGACCTGAGTATCTTGATTTTCCTTTCAGAGAGGTTTTCTACCAAGGATTTGAATTCCTTGAAATTTCCAAGTACTTCATCTTTTGACTTTAAGAAATAAACCCAAGTCTTACGAGAGTAATCATCAATAAAGGATACATAGTATACATACCCTCTTAGAGAGGTTGATGGCATTGGACCACATACATCTGAGTGGACAAGTTCCAAGATTCTTTCTGTTTTACTATCTCTCTTTGGAAAAGGATTATTTATGTTCTTTCCTTGTGCACATCCTTTGCATACACCTTCATGATCAACCTTTAATTCTGGTAAACCCGTGACTACTTTGCTTACATATGATAAGGATTTGTAGTTGATGTGAGCTAGTCTTCTATGCCAAAGTTTATAAGGACTTTCAGTAGAGTGAGTTAAGGCTACATCGAAGTGATCTTTTAACTTGTATAACCCACCTTCTTCTGTTCCAATAACAATTGCATCTTCTATATTTTTTCCTTTAGGCCACATAAGAACTTCACCATCTATGAATGCAACTGCTGTTCCTGAGATTAAACTTAAGTCTCAAAGAATAATGTCAGGCATCACAAATATAAAAGAATGTTTTTAAAATGTGTTTTTTCTTCCGTTAGTTATATAAGAATTAATCCTCAAATGAAATTAATGACAGAGCAGGATAGAGGTCTTAATTTGTTGTTTGAGTCGATATATAAAATTAGATGATGTGGGAGAAACTTACAAAACTGTGAAGCAAAATGAGGCATCAATGGAAGATGAATCTTACCCTGTTCACAGTAGAAGAAAATAAAGAATGCACCCTTGAAAGGATATGAGATACAATGATCCAAGTAGCTCACAGGTCTTGTATTTACTTATAGTGAATACAGAGGAAAAATTGTTTGCTTATCAAATAACCGGTTTAATGTGATTGTAGTCGCAGTAGTACTAAATTGAAAAGACTCACTTATTAGGGAATAACATAAAGAAAGCTAGATATATGAAATATAGGAGAAAAACATAACTCAAACTGCACAAAAGTTGGAATCCCTGTCTGCACTTGTATTAATACTCACAAAAGGAGAGTTTTCTCTATTACATCCGGCAAGAAGAAGCCTGAAATAAGTCTTTGATTTATAAATTTATACAAATGGTCTCAACCTGAAACGGTCAGACTTCACATAACCTAAAATGATAAATATTACAATATGTAAACTGAAAGGTCCCATAATCATTTACTCTGTCTCTTCGCCTGCAGGTAGGGACGCTTCTTCTTCATAACCTCTAGCTCGGAGTCAATTGGCATCTAATCATGACTCATGGAAATAGTGGGTGTAGGTTGTCTCATTTGTTTCCGGATGTGCTAGCTTTCCCGTGTTCGACACACTCGACACATCTGCTTACTAGCTTCACTACTAACCTGGAAGGTTCTGTTGTGTCATTCGCCTCAAAAAAATACATCTTATTTTCTATATGAGGCAACCTATCCTGTATTTTCCTTGCTTCCAAAGATATAGTATGTAGCTGTAAACTGGGATTTACTATCCACTTGTTAATCTGGATAAGGTCGATTTGTTTCAACTACTGGATGGTCGTCTAAGCCTCTTCTATGCTTTCCTTAGCATTGAGTTGATTTTTTTCTATGTCAATATGCCCCCGAGCCTCGAAGATACTATCTCTTTCAACGTCCAGTAACCTATTGTCGAGTGAAGACAATGATTCCTCACAAGCCTTATTTAATTCCCTGGCTAATCTTTTTCTTTCATCCATATTTGTCTCCCATGTCTTCAGGATTATGTCACCTCGAGTTTTCTCCAAAAGAGACAATCGAGGGATCTTTGCCATTTCATCCCTTGCTGCTATTAAAATGGCCTCCTGGAACGTAGCTCGAGCTGCAGTGGCTTCTCTCTCCTTAATGTAAATGTTTTTTAGAGAAACGTCTGCCACCCGAAAAAAACTTTGAACAACTTCCACTTTCGTAAAAAGGTTTTGCTAGGCTAATTCCAACTTCTCGTGCACCTCCAATGCTTGAGCTTGGAAAGCTGCCACCTCCACTAATGTAACTTCAACTAAATGTACTTTGGCCATAAGTTGTTTGATCAGTTCTTCTTGTTGAGAGGCTAATTCTTTATCAGCATGTGAATTCCTTTGAAACTCCTCAATGCTAGCTTGCATATGTTGAATTTGATGCCTCTCGTAAGCTCTGATTTGATCGAAATCCTGGTTCATATTATTTTTTACACTCTATTCCACAGTCTTTATTTGATTCTGCAACTGTCTCACTAACATATTATTCTGTTTCAGTTGTTCCTCTAGATTCCCTACTGAACATTGATTTGTCGTGGAAAAAGCCCCAAGTGAGCCTTCCATTTCCATAGCGAAGTCTAGATCATCTAAGGCTTGTCCATCATACAACACTCTGTGTCTTTTGACAGTGACACCCTCCCTTTGGTGCATTTCTATTTTAACTATAGCCCTCCTCATCTTGCTAAAAAAGAAGTCGGAAGGGGGCATTTCTTCAGTCAAAATAGGAGTAAGATATTCTATCAATATGACTTTTGCATTTGGGTTCCCCTGATTGGACTGTAAAGGTGTTACCGACTTGATAGGACTACGTATCTCGATGGATGGTTTTTTCCCTGCTGTGTTAGTAGCCGATTTATTTGGTGTGGATGATGGTGTTTCGTGTCCCCTTTTTAACAAAGCTTCAATTTGAGATTTATTTTGATTACCAGGTGAATTTGGTAATGCAGTATTTGCTTTCTGTGTCAAAACATAAGTTTTCTCCAAACTCTTTCGAGTGTCTTGTCCACTGGAACTTCCTATTTCTAAACCTTGAGTCGTAACTTCTTGTGTAGATGCAGGTGTCTGGGTTTCTCCCTGTAAGACTTTAGGTAAACTATTTCTTCTGTGTCTTTGCAAACTATAGAACTCGACTAATTTATCTGGATCCAGAGTTTGGACTCTTCTCAACACCTGCTAGTATGACCTTACTCCCCGGAATATTTCATCATGTGGGGAATCTTCATGCTCATATCTCTTTAGATTGTATAGAGCTAGGTGGTTTGACGCGATCTTGTGGGAATCATGCTTCTTAAATTCAATATCCACCGGCTTAATGTATTCTAGGGCTGCGACCTCCACTTTCGAGTGGCCAAAATCAAACAATGAGAACATAACAATTTGTAAAGGGGAGGTCGACCATACCTTTTTCTACACTGCTTTTAATTCTTTGTTGATTCCCCCAGTTACATTTTGATAGGCTATCTCTCGGCACACCAGCCGATCTGGCATAAATTTTGGTAAAGCATGTGGGGGAACTGAACACCCAAAAACCCTGATGTAGGAGAAATGCTCATCAATGTACCAGTTCACTATTTTCCCTAGGTTGGTCATGATCTTGTGTGAAATCCTGGGAGGTGGGAAACCGTAGAGAGCAATATGCATCGACACCACCACATAGTTGCAGATTTCGTAGAAGAAATATTTTTCTTTATCCTCCCACAACTTGGAATGATATAAATGTACGGGCTCAACGTTGGTCGGAGTCCAACTCCAGCTCATCAAAGGAAACGACGTCATAAAAAAAATGGAATCCATAATGTATGCCGACATGTAGAAAGGGGCAGGTTGTCCTTTGTCTTTTAATGACTGATATTCAGTGATTTCCTTGGCCAAACTGTCCAATAACATCTTGGCCCAATTGAAAGAAAAACCTTTTGCAACTTCATGCATGATTGTTACCCATGATAATAGGAAGTGAGCAGAGGTTTATTTCCTGAAAAGTATACATAACATCATGGCCACATACATCACATATGGGCGTCTAATGATGTAGTGTCATATATGTCATGGGTGTCTGCTCTGAACTTCTCAGGGCATGCCCACCATTTCTTGATTAAGTCATGGTAATTCTTTCCACCTTGCATGCACTCTTCTTCATAGAACTCTATTAAGAAAGAGGCATTGTAACTATATTTGAAATTCGGGGATAATTTGTACATCACCTGTATATGTTCCGGTCGAAAAGACCCAACAACAAATTTTTGTGAATTGTGGATGCTCTTGGTTGAGACGTCAACGTTCTCGAAGGCCCAACCTATCATGTCGTTATACGGTCTGAGTCTCGACTGCGTGGCTATTTTATGAATCTCTGATTGAGCTATGTATTTGAGCTTCGTCGTCTGAGTTTCAGTCACCTCATAGCTCGACTCTTCTGGGAAGTTAATCATCTCGTATTGCATGATATCAAACACTTGCATCCAGGTTTTCACTATATCTACAACTCTTAACGATGTGTCCGAGAGGACATCTGTATTCTGGCTCGTGCTTTCACCAATCGATTTAGCCATTTTCCGTGGAGGCATGATAGTAACAAGCTCAGGATTGTGCTACCTATTACAGGGAAACAAGTAAACTTCTTAGTCTGCTAAAGCTTGTTGTTTTGCGAGAAATGAAAATTAGAATTCAAACTCCAATATCGTTATTTACCTTAAGTGCATTGGTTTTATGAATACTTTTATGGACGATTTATTCACTTTCCTTAATGAAAAGATCTAGGCGGTGATCTGCGATCTTATTTGAAATCATTGTCGTAGATCCGTTATTAATTCCATTAATGTTTGGTGGTTCGCAATCGAGAGGTTGGATGGATAAAATTTGAATTTACCCGAGCTATGATTTAGCGAAAAATTAATCACGAGATAATAACATTTAACTCATTAATTAGTTGTGTTTATCGTTAAGTGTTTTCGGGTTTTCGGACTTCGGTATTTTGATAGTAGCTCGAGATAAGATTTCTGAAACTCGAAATCGCGAAGTGATTAATCATTTTCTAATTGTATTTAATATTTACTTAACCCTTCTTATTGTTCATGGTTTTTTGGGAGTTCGGACCTCGTGAAATTAACTTTATTACCTTTTCGACAGGCTATTACCCGTAATGATGTGTCAAAGCTCATTTGGGGTACACGTTTATTGGGACTAGGATCCTTAGAACACTTTTCAGACATCGGGACATTTGAGTTGCTACATGGTGAAACGCTCGAAGTGCGAAACTCCGAAGCAGTCTCTAGAGGCTTGACCTTTTTAACAATCAAGTGGCTCCAAAAACTCGGGGAAAAAGGGGTCGTTCGATCGACGGTGGACCTTGTATGCGCCTTAAGGCTTAAAATTTTAAAAGTTTTCCAACATAGGCTCCATCTGGGGATCACGTCTCCCTGCAAGGTGTGGAAGAACAATAGACCAAGTACCTCTATTGGGTTAATGGAGTCATCAATGGGTTTCCGGGAAACACCTTTGAAAAATCATACAGAAAAAAATTAGACTTCAGCCTTGTCTCAGAAAACTTTCAAAAACTTAATCATTCACCAATTTTGAGTTTAGGCTAATAATAGTTTCTTTTTTTTTTCTGAAACTGATTCCAGATTTGTTTAAGATAATCAAAAAACCTTAACCGATCTATCAGAGTCTGGTCGATTTTTTTCGCATCAAGGAAAAGTAAATTTAACGATTTAGTTTTGGGATTCCCTTGTTGGTTCAGGATGTAAATATTGTCAAAAAGAGGACTAGCTACCGGATTACATTATATACATGTATAACAACCTTGTAGATATCATAGACATTGCTTCATTGCCAACGAGCCTTTTCAGTACCCTGGTGAATTTATCTACATTTCCCATTGAATTTCCTTTCACCACTTCAATTTTCACTTTTTTGAGATGAGGACAATCATTTAAATGAATTTCCTTTCATCATCTCTTTTGGACGAGATGGGGGCAATCGAAGTTCGAATTTCCTTTCACCATCTGTCTTATATTTTAATATTTCTGAAGTGGGGGAAATCGATTTGTATGCATCATATAGGGGATGATATCTATTTATAATTTAGCATCAAAGGTCTGTCAAATCACTTTTATTTTCTCTAGACTAATCCTCTCTCGACCTTCAAAACACCTTATCATATAGGGAAGTTCTCACGGGAATTTTTTTATTTTCTAGGGATTTTCCTTGAGAGAAACTAATTAGTTTAAATCTGCTAGAAGGGCTAAAGTAGCCAGGATTAGCCTAGACATACTTTCTTCCAGTTAAAATCAGAGTAATCATAAATATTTTCTCCCACTCTCGTTTTGAAGATCTAGTATTTTAGGCTTCCCTAGTCAAGACGGAATCTATCTTATTGTGAAGATTTAAGATCTGGTAGTGAAAATTGGGATAGAATAAAATTTTTTAGAGGTGCTGGAAGGAAACCGAACGAGCAATTAGAGGTTTTGAAGGGGATCTCATTTTCACTCCAGCCTACTTCTTGATTAGTGAGATTATTTTATTCTTATTTTCCTTTTACTTTCGTATTATTTTCATTTGATTCAGGAAATCTAGAATCTTGGATTTTTCTAATCTTTGATCAGGTGACCATTTTTACATGATTATAACCTTATTTAGGTTTTATAAGATTTCTTATAACATTCTTGTTTGAACAACAATAAGCATAGAATTTCATACCTTGGATTTCATTTGTATTTTCAACCAAAACCATTATTAATTTATCACATGTTTGCAATAAATCCAACCATTCTGAAGAGTGGGTGTCAATTTCTGATACATATTTATTTGTTGACTATCGATAAGTATTTTGCTTGAAAATAAACATGAGAAATGTCAGAACTTTTGTAGAAAACAAAACGATATGTGTTACTTTTATTTTATTTTATGAAAACAACAAAACTGGTCTTATTTACAATAAAAGTAAAAACTTATCGAAGAAATGAAAGACTGTAAATCAAAACATGAAAATCAAACCAATATGTACAATGGGAATTTTGAATCTGATTATTACATGAAGTGTTTCAGGTAACACCCGTTGATAGGGGCGTTAAGGATTTTCCCATCAAGGTTTTCTAATAAGAATGAATTCTTTCCCTTGGAAGCTACGATCCTGAAAGGTCCAAATTAGATGTGATCAAACTTGTCATGCTTTCCTGCATCTTCTTTTCTATCATCCCACTTCAAAACTAGGTCATCAGGAAGAAATTCCCTATCTTTAGCCTTTTTATTAAACATGGCTTTCATATTATCTTTATATCTTTGAAGTTTCTCATCCACCTCAGAGCTATTTTGCTGGACTTCAATTAACTGATTTATTCTTCTGGTAACATCATTCGGCTCTTCCTTCACATATTTCAAAGCTTCATCACGGGCAGAGCGATATTTATGGGGAGGACCACGTCAGTACCATACATCATTTGTAAATGATACTTTATAATTGATTTCTTAGTGCCGATTTGATTTTCCCACAAAGCATATTTCAAATGAACATGCCAAGCTTTCTTATTTTCAGTCAACACTTTTTTTATTATGGTGATTAGGCTCTTATTCGATGACTCGACTAATTTGTTTCCCTAAGGATAGTAGGCTGTGGAATGTCCTAGTACAATGTTGTTTTTTTGACAAAAACTAACCAACGCTATGGATTTCAAGGCTTGGGCATTATCCGTAACTATCTTCCGAGGACAATCAAATATTGATAAAATGTTTTCTTCTAAGAAATTGTTCGCCAATGAATCCATAGCATTTTGTGTCAGAATGGCCTCTACCCATTTAGTGAAATAGTCTGTGGCGATTAAACTCCATTTATGTTTCTCACTATATTATGGATGGATTTCTCTGATAAAATCCAAACCCCCTTGTTGAAATGGAGCTTCTGTTTTGACTAAAATCAAGGGTAGTGCGGGAAGCTTTTGCTTGTCTGAGAATAGTTGACAAGAGTTACAGGCTTTGACTTTAGTATTCATGTCCGTAAATAATTTCAGCCAAAGTATCCAACTCTCAGGATTTTATAGGCCGTTTCCCTCCAAGCATGGTGTCCTCCACACACCCCTTCATGCAACTCTTTTATATAAAATTCTCCGTTTCGGATTTGATCATACATCTTAGTAAAAAGCCTAGGGGATCCTTTCACTAGAGTTGGCTATCGATGATGCAATATTTTACCGCGTGCAGCTTCAATGTTCTCACCTTATAAGGAGTCATATCACTTGGGCACTGAAGAGTCATGAGGTATGAAAGTATGTCGCCATACCAAGTAGAAGAGGAAATTTTTTGTTGAATCTGAGTGCAAGTGTCTGATCATCAAATTCTTCTATATCTGGAAGGTCTCCGTAAGATTGCAGATGATTTATCCCTAGTGCTATGAAATTTGATTCGAATAATAGCTTAGCTAGGCCTTGACCTTTGACGAGTTTAGTTGGTTTTAAATCAAGATCGAATTCCTGAATCTTGGCTAGCCATCGACCCCTCCTTCTGTCACTATCTGGTTGAACCAATATATATTTAACATAGTTGGTTGGTACATAGGAAATTATTTTTGAATGCAACACGTAAGTCCTGAAAGCTTTGAGGGCCTTCACCATAGCGTATGATTGTTTTTCTAGTATATCATATTTCAACTCGATGTCTCTGAGGCTTTTACTAAAAAATGATATCGGCTGCTCGAAACCTTCATCGTTCTTTTGTAAGAGCACGACTGCGATAGTATGTTCGGATGTGAATGAAAAGATCAAGAACTTTTTGATGTAGTCTGGGCTGGCCAACACCGGTGCTTCCCGTATTAATTTCTTGGTGCGTTCGAAGGATGATTTAGCTTCGATTGTCCATTTGACCTCGCTGTCTTTTTTTAGCATATATATAATCAATTTAACAACTTCAACAAAATTTGGAACGAATCTTCTTAAATTTTTTTTTTCCTAAAAAAGATTGGATTTCCTTTTTGTTTCTAGGAATATTGATAGTATCTATAGCTTCCACCCTTTTTGGATCGATTTTGATTCCTTCTCTAGATACTATGTGGCCTAAGAGTTTACCTTCTTGCATTGAAAAATGATATTTCTTAGGGTTGAGTGACAAACCGAACTTTTTGCATTTCTCAAATGTCTATTTGAGGTGTACCAAGTGCTCTGCATATGAGTTAGAAAAAATAGTTAAATCATCGAGATAAATAATGACAAACTTATCCCTCTCACTGAAAAAGGCTATGTCCATTGCTCGTTGAAAGGTGGCCCCTGCGTTCATCAGACCGAATGACATTTTATCATACATGAAAGTACCCCATGGAGTGGTAAATCTGGTTTTTTATTTGTCATCTTCATGGACCGCAATTTAATTGTAACCTGAAAATCCATCAATCATAGACATTCTATTAGCCCTGACCACTTTTTACAGAACATGATCCATTTTAGGGAGCGGATAATTGTCTTTGAGGGATGATCTGTTTAGGTACCTGAAATCCACGCATAGTCTGATTTCACCATTCTTCTTCCTGAATGGAACTAAGTTGGCTACCCACTTGAAATATTTGAGTGTAACAATAATATTTGCATCAAGGAGCTTTTTTACCTCCCTTTCAATTACAGACAGGTGTATAGGGTTTATCTGTCTGAGTTTTTGTCTGAAAGGTTTGATGCCCTGCTTTAAAGGGATTTTATGTTCGATGACAGTGGTATCATAAGTTTTCAGTTCATCGTAAGACCATGCAAAGACATCTTTGTATTGTTTGAGCATCTCGGCATACTTACTTTTCATCTCGGGTAGAAGGTATTTATATATTTTGACCATTTTAGGGGTTTCATTAGTTCCTATATTGCAATCTTTGACCTCTTCGGGCTGAGGTTGTAAGGTAGACTTTAGGGGTATATCATCGTGATCAAATAATCTTTCTAAAGGAATCATACCTTTAGGGATCTGATTGTTTTTCAACACCAACATGCAGTGGTTAGCGATATTATCTTGGAACTTCTGAGGATATTCACCTTCTTGTATGATCCAAGTAGGGTCATTCTGATTTTCATGGTCGATGTGCGTTTCATAATATTCATCCACCATTTCGAAAAATTTCTTAATTTGGTCATCGTCTTCAAAGACTTGCCAGTGTTGAACATTATTTGGTATTGAAGGCCTGTTCCTCAATTCTATGTGATATTTTAGCTTCAGGACGGTAGGTGTCATAAAAGTAGCAACTGCTTTCGCTAGAGAATCAACTTGTTGATTTTCTACTCTGGGAATGTGATGAATATTAAACGAGGAGAATTTTTTTTCTATAAAATCCTAGGCATAGTTTCTTTACGACCTTAGCCTTGGATGTTTGGCTTGATACTGTTGCCTTATCTATTTTACGATGAGTTATGCATCGTCGTAGACTATTAAATTTTCAATTTTCAACTTCCAGGCAACCTCTAATCCTGAGACCAGAGCTTCATACTCACAGACGTTATTTGTATAATCAATGTCCCACTGCAATATGTATGAGAAAGGAATAATGAATTCATCTCCAGGTGCCACAAACAACACTCCAGCTCCCGCTCCTTCCCAAGACGAAGCACCATCAAAAAACATTTTCCAAACTCTTGTACTATTTATGTTTTTGTTTGTTTTTTCTATTATTTTGTTTTCTTCTTCTGTACATTCATTGAAATTATCATCAATTGATAATATACATTTTCTGGGTCACTTATTTGGGTTCTGCGGGTCACTTACAATATATGCCAACCGTGTCTCTCTGTATAGACGAGTGAACTATCCACCGAAAATTGGGGTCATCACATACATCATGTCCAGTTGAAGTGATCCTCCGAGTTTGGTGCCCCAAGACCTGGATAACAACATGTCATACTTCGCAGGGACATCAACAACGAATACATCCATAAGAATACTCTTTACATGAATCTATGCAAGATTAACCACCAAATATTTAATCATACCGAGACACTTAAATTTTCTTGAATCAAAATAATACAGATCTCGGTATGGTCTAGTAACTTCGAGACCCAATTTTTCCATAATAACTTTGGGCATTAGGTTGTGGGAAGCTCTAGAATCCAACATAAAGTTATGGAGTAGGTGATCATGCACAGTCAGTGTAATATAAAAATGAGTGACATAATCTTTAGCATTTTCGATATGCAAACCAAACATTATAGTAGGTCTATCATCTTATAAATTAATAACATCCGCATGACTTTCAGGATCCAAGAAATTTATCATCTTGGCAATTTGCTTTCTATACATCGGATTTTTTGCTAGTTCAACCAGAAGTACAGGAATTTTGATTTTATTAATTTCATTTTCCAAATTGAAACTTCCAATTGTCTTTTCGGCTTCTTTGGTTGGGATATTTGTTTCTCTTTTTTATGGCCTATTAGTCTGCGTTGCTTTTGTTTCGACTGTCTTTGTTTTGGTAGCTTGCGCTTCAACTGCATTTTTTTTGGCAGCTTGCGTTTCAACTGTTTTTGTTTTAGCAGCTTGCGTTCAGTGGATGGTTGAACTACCTCATTTGTTTTAGTTCTCGACAAGATCTTCTTCGGTGGGGCAGTTTTAGAATTTTTATCTCTAGGCCTTAGATTATATTTCTGTTGAAGCTCGACCATTATAGAGTTGACAATTCCTTGATAATTAGACTCTCCCAGATTATTTATACTTTCCTCACTTCCAAAAAGTGGTTCTTGATCTAAAGACCCTTCATGATCTAGTCTGGTTAGGTGAGGTTCTTGGTCGTTATCACTGAGGTTTTTTATATCTTCTTCTAACCCCTCGTAGTCTTGCATATGATCATTTTGCATGAAGTTTTCTGTTTTAAAAGGGGCTTTGATTTTTTGGTCCTCGTTTTTCACTTGTCTCTGCTAGATCTGGGGATTGAGATTCCTTTTGAAATATCTCCTAGAAAAGGGATCAGGCTTAGCTTGGTCTAGTTCCATTCTAGAGATTTTGTTTGATAACTCTTTGATTATCTTAGCCATGTCATCCATTTTTTCCTCCGCAAACCTCCTAGATCCAGAGGGTCCAGCTTGTTCCCTGAAGCATTTAGTTTCTTTTGTTCCTGTCTCAACCTTGGATTTTAGTTTACCTGATGCCATCATGTTTGACTCAATTTCAATGGCGTCGCCTTGCATTACTGTGAGGGTAGCAAATCTCCTTTCCCTTAAAAGTAGGGCAAAGTCGGGCTCGAAAGTCCCTGCAGAAGTCACTTTAGCTATGGGTTGAGAGGGTTTAACTTATGCTAGAATCTTATGATAGAGTTTGTTAAACCTCTGGGTGAATTCTAGGAATGACTCAGAATTATTTTTCCTCAGAGCCCCAAATTCCGTCAGATAATACAAGTGATCTTTCTTTTCTCCCCACTGCCTTAAGAAAGCATTTTCTAGCTCGTCATAATACCCTACAAAACCTACCGGGAGCCCTCGAAACTAGATTCTTACTTGTCCTTCAAAAGTTTGCACTAAAAGTCTCGAGTAGACATCCTCATGCTCAATGCCGAGGATATCAACGAATTGGTCAAAAAAATTTATGTCCTCTGTGGCAGTTAAATGTCCTTCTCCCATGAATTTGAACAAGTTATTCATATAATTTTATGGTAAATCATGAAGGATAGGGGGAAGGACTAAAAGACAATATTTGGCCACCACTTTGGCAAAAATTCTAGGGGGCAGAGGTGGTCCTTGACCGCCTCCTCCTCCAACACCACCTCTAGCTCCAACGCCACCTATGGTGCCACCTCCTCCAACAACAACCAATTGAAGTCGAGGGGATGAAATTCAGGAGTTAAAGAGAGGGTTTTCGTAAACTGCTAGGGACTGAAGCGATGAATTTTCAATTTCCTTGGGATGTAGTGAAGAAAAAGTTGGAAAATGATTGTTATAAGACGTGAAGTCTAGCTTCTTCAGACTTACAAGATGTATAGATAGGTGAACTAGCAGGAGACAAATTGGGGTATAAGTTGCACTCCTCGGGATTTTGGAGAACATAAACCTTGGTGTTGGGTGAGGATGGGGTAGACAGAAAAGTAACGATAGCAGGTATATAAGAGGATCTTTTATTCAGCCTGTTCTGAGTATCAGACAGGTCAATCTCAATCTTTATTGTGGTTTCTCTAGTTGAGGCCTCCCTAGAAATTATTTGTTTAAAATTTTCTTCAAGAGTTAATCCTTCGAATGGAACCTTAGTATTGAATTGATTTATTTTGGATTGGTACTTCTTACTTGAAGATGAAGCAGTAGACTTGAAGTATCCTTTGGGTTTTTAACAATTTTTCAGGATCAGATACAGGCGTAGTATACTGATCGTCTGGATTCTTCCTGGTACTCTTTCAACCGAATGCCAGTTTATCTATAATGGAGTCGCCAAGCGAAAGATAAAAATAGTCTTAATGCAATATTCAATCTTTGTTCACTATCAAAGACAGAATGTTACCTTGTCGTTTCCCTAGGGAAAAATAACTTTGTTTCTCCATCCCCCGAAAACGACGCCAAAAAGATGTTGTTCCTGAGATTAAACTTAAGGCTCAAAGAATAATGTCAGGCATAAGAAATATAAAGGAATTCTTTTAAAAGGTTCTTTTTCTTTCGTTAGTTATATACAAATTAATCCTTGAATGAAATTAATGACAGAGAAGGACAGGGGTTGTAATTTGTTGTTTGAGTCGATTTATAAAATCAAATGATGTGGGAGAAACGTACAAAACTGTGAAGCAAAATGAGGCATCAATGCAAGATGAATCTTACCCTGTTCACAACAGAAGAAAATAAAGAATCCACCCTTGAAAGGATATGAGATACAATGATCCAAGTAGCTCACAGGTCTTGTATTTACTTATAGTGAATACAGAGGAAAAACTGTTTGCTTATCAAATAACCGGTTTAATGTGATTGCAATAGCAGTAGTACTAAATTACAAAGACTCACTTATCAAGGAATAACATAAAGAAAGCTAGTGATATGAAATATAGGAGAAAAACATAACTCAAACTGTAAAAAATTTGGAATCCATGTCTGCACTTGTATTAATACTCACAAAAGGAGAGTTTTCTCTATTACATCTGGCAAGAAGCAGCCTGAAATAAGTCTTTGATTTAGATATTTATACAAAATGGTCTCAACTTGAAACGGTCGGACTTCACATAAACTAAAATGATAAATATTACAATATGTAAACTGAAAGGTCCCATAATCATTTACTCTATCTCTTCACCTACATGTAGGGACGTTTCTTCTTCATAACCTCCAACTTGGAGACAACTAGCATCTAATCATGACTCATGGCAATAGTGGGTGCAGGCTGTCTCATTTGTTTCTGGATGTGCTAGCTTTCCTGTGTTCGACACACTAGACAAATCTTCTTACTAGTTGCACTACTAACCTGGAAGGTTCTGTTGTGTCATTTGCCTCAAAAAAATACAGCTTCTTTTCTATATGCGGCAAGATATCCTGTATTTTCCTTGCTTCCAAAGATATAGTCTATAGCTATAAACTGGGATTTACTATCCACTTGTTAATTTGGATAAGGTCGATTTGTTTCAACTGTTGGATGGTCATCCGAGCCTCTTCTATGCTTGCCTTAACATTGAGTTGATTTTTTTCTATGTCAATCTTCCCTCGGGCCTTGGAGATACTATCTCTTTCAACGTCCAGTAACCCCTTGTCGAGTGAAGACAATGCTTCCTCACAAGCCTTATTTAATTCCCTGGCCAATCTTTTTCTTTCAGCCATATTTGTCTCCCTTTTCTTCAGGATTATGTCACCTCGGGTTTGCTCCAAAAGAGAAAATCGAGGGATCTTTTCCATTTCATCCCTTGCTGCTATTAAAATGGCCTCCTGTAATGTAGCTTGAGCTGCAGTGGCTTCTCTCTCCTTAATGTAAATGTTTTTTAGAGAAAGGTCTTCCACCCGATAACAAATTTGAACAACTTCCACTTTTGTAAAAAGGTTTTGCTGGGATAATTCCAACTTCTCGTGCACCTCCAATGCCTGATCTTGGAAAGATGCCACCTCCACTGCTGTAACTTCAGCTAAATGTACCTTGGCCTGAAGTTTTTTGATCAGTTCTTCCTGCTGAGAGGATAATTCTCTATCGGCCTATGAATTCCTTTGAAACTCCTCAATGCTATCTTGCAGCTGTTGAATTTGATGCCTCTCATAAGCTCTGATTTGATCAAAATCCTGGTTCATATTATTTTTTACAGTTTGTTCCACAGTCTTTATTTGATTCTGCAACTGCCTCACTAACAAATCCTTTTGTTTCATTTGTTCCACTAGATTCCCTACTGAACATTGATTTGTCGTGGAAAAATCCTCGAGTGAGCCTGCCATTTCCATAGAAAAGTCTACCTCATCTAAGGCTTTTCCATCATACAACACTCTATGTCTTTTGACAGTGGCACCCTCCCTTTGGTGTGTTTCTCTTTTTACTATAGCCCTCCTCCTCTTGTTGAAAAAGAATTCGGAAGGGGGCATTTTTTCAGCCAAAATAGGAGTAAGATATTCTATAAATACGACTTCGACATTTGGGTTCCCCTGACTAGACTGTAAAGGTGTTACCGACTTGATAGGACTACCTATCTTGGTGGATGGATGCCGCCTTACTGTGTTGGTAGCCGATTTATCTGGTGTGGATGGTGGTGTTTCTTGTCCCATTTTTAACAAAGCTTCAATTTGAGCTTTAGTTTGATTAGGAGGTGAATTTGGTAATGCTGTATTTTCTTTCTGTGTCAAAACATCAGTTTTCTCCAAACTCTTTCAATTGTCTTGTCCACTAGAACTTCTTGTTTCTAAACATTGAGTCATAACTTCTTGTGTAGATGGAGGTGTCTAGGTTTCTCCCTATAAGACTTTAGGTAAACTATTTCTTCTATGTCTTAGGAAGCTGTAGAACTCGGCTAATTTATCTGGAGCCGAAGTTTGGACTCTGCTCAACATCTCTTGGTATGACCTTACTCCCCGAAATATTTCATCCTATGGGGAATCTTCATGCTCTTATCTCTTTAGATTTTATAGATCTAGGTGGTTTGACATGATATTGTGGGGATCATGCTTCTTGAATTCAATATCCACTAGCTTAATGTATTTTAGGGTTGTGGACTCCACTTTCGAGTGGCCAAAATCAAACAATGAGAACATACCAATTTGTAAAGGGAAGGTCAGCCATACCTTTTTCTTCGCCACTTTTAATTCTTTGTTGATTACCCCAGTTACATTTTGATAGGCTATCTCTCGGCACACCAAACGATCTGGAAGACATTTTGGTAAATCATGTGGGGGAACTGAACATCCAAAAACCCTGATGTAGGAGAAATTCTCCTTAATGTACCAGTCCGCTATTTTTCCTAGGTTGGTCATCATCTTGTCTGAAATCCTGGGAGGTGGGAAACTGTAGAGATCAATATGCATTGGCACCACCACATAGTTTCATATTTCCTAGAAGAAATATTTTGCTTTATCCTCCCACAACTTGGAATGATAGAAATGTATGGGCTCAGCGTTGGTCGGAGTCCAGCTCCAACTCATCAAAGGAAACGACGTCATAAAAAAAATGGCATCCATAATGTATGCCAACATGTAGAAAGGGGCAGGTTGTCCTTTGTCTTTTAACGACTAATATTCAGTGATTTCCTTGGCTAAATTGTTCGATAATATCTTGGCCCAATTGAAATAAAAACTTCTGCAACATCATGCATGATTGGTACCCATGATAACAGGAAATGAGAAGAGGTTTCTTTTCCAAAAAGTCTACATAGCGTCATGGCCACATACATCATATGGGTGTCTAATGATGCAGTGGCATATATGCCATGGGTGTCTTCTCTGAAATTCTCAGGGCGTGCCCACCAGTTCTTGATTAAGTTAGGGTAATTCTTTTCACCTTGCGTGCACTCTTCTTCCTCAAACTCTGTTAAGAAAGCGACATTGTAATTGTATTTGAAAGCCGAGGATAATTTGTACATCACCTGTATGTGTTTCGGTTGAAAAGACCCAACAACAACTTTGCATGAATTGTGGATGTTCCTGGTTGAGATGTCAACGTTCTCCAGGGCCCAGCCTATCATGCCATTATACAGCATGAGTCTCGGTCGTGTGGCTATTTTATGTAGCTCCGATTGAGCTATGTATTTGAGCTTAGTCGTTTGAGTTTCAGTCACCTCATAGCTCGACTCTTCTGGGAAATTAATCAACTCGTCTTGCAGTATATAAAACACTTGTGTCTAGGTTTTCACTGTATCTACAACTCTCGACGATGTGTCCGAGAGGACATCTGTATTCTGGCTCACGCTTTCACCACCCTCTTTAGCCATTTTCCGTGGAGCCATGATAGTAAAAAGCTCAGGACTGTGCTACCTGTTACAAGGAAACAAGTAAACTTCTTAGTCTGGTAAAGCTTGCTGTTCTGCGAGAAATGCAAATTAGATTTCAAACTCCAATATCGTTATTTACCTTGAGTGGATCGGTTTTATGAATATTTTTACTGACGATTTATTCACTTTCCTTAATGAAAATATCCAGGCAGTGATCCGTGATCTTATTTGAAATCATTGTTGTAGATCCATTGTTAATGCCATTAATGTTTGGTGGTTCGCGATTGGGAGATTGGATGGATAAAATTTGAATTTACTCGAGCTATGATTTAGCGAAAAATTAATCACAAGATAATAGCATTTAACCCATTAATTAGTTGTGTTTATCATTAAGTGTTTTCAGGTTTTCAGACTTCTAGATTTTGATTGTAGCTCGAGATAAGATTTCTGAAACTCAAAATCGTGAAGTGATTAATAATTTGCTAATTGTCTTTAATCTTTACTTAACCCTGCTTAATGTTCACATTTTTTCGGGAGTTCAGACCTCATGAAATTAACTTTATTACCTTTTCGACAGACTATTACCCGTAATGATGTGTTAAAGTTCATTTGGGGTACAAGTGTATTGGGATTAGGATCCTTAGAACACTTTTAGAACATCAGGACATTTGAGCTGCTACATGGTGAAATGCTTGAAGCGTGAAACTCTGAATCCCGAGAGTCCGAAGTAGTCTCTAGAGGCTTGACCTTTTTAACAATTAGGTGGCTCCAAAAACTCGGGGAAAAAGGGGTCGTTCGATCGATGGGGAAACTTAATCGATGATGGACCTTGTATGTGCTTTAAGGGTTAAAATTTTAAAAGTGTTCCAACAGCAACCATGAAACCTTTCTTATCTAGAGCTGAGATAGATAGTAAGTTCTTTGTTAAACATGGTACATAAAGTACATCATTCATTCTCATTGTAGTTCTTGAATCAAGTTTGTAGCTGGATTCTCCCATTCCTTTGATAGGGTATTGATAATCATCTCCAAGTGAAACTTTCTGGGGGAATTCCTTTTCTGTAAGGCTAGAAATAATGTCTTTCTAACCTATCATGTGCTTAGAGGCACCATTATCTATGAGCTGAGTATCCTCTCCATGTGTCACAAATCTTGAGAGGGCTGAAAACAAAACATAATCTTCAATCTCTTCTTTACTCAACTTCTTCGGTGGCTCATCATCTTCAGCTGTATGGGAATGATGTATTTTGTCATTTCTCTTCTTGTATTCTTCCCTTTTGGCAGGACAATTCTTAGCAATGTGTCCCATCTTATCACAATGATAACATTGATAAGAGGAGAAATCGATTCCCTTTCTTTGACACTTATGATATTTCTGGAATCTCTTTGGAGGGTGATATTCTTTAGAAAGTGGGTCTCCTTTTGAAAATGACACTTTTTATTTCCTCCTTTAGCATGAGCAACTAGGGCTTGATCTTCATTTCTTAATAGGACGGATTCTTAGTTGGCTACTCTTGCTTCTTCTTAAACACATTCTTCCCATAAACTATCAAATTGGAGTTTCTCTTTTCTTGCACAAATAGTTTGAATGAAGGCATCCCAAGGTCTTGTGAGACCATCAAGAGTTTTAATTATAAGTTCATGTTCATCTAAGTTGTCTCCAATTTCCTCTAATTGTTCCTTGAATTGAGAAAACCTAGAGAAGTAGTCTTGAACTATTTCTCCTTTCTGCATCTTTGTATTCTTGAGTTGGGTTCTCAAGTTCATCTTTTGGTTGATGTTATTTCCTTCATGCATTCTAGTTGGGGAATCAACCATATCTTTTGGAGTATTCTCAAAATACACTTGAGGGATGAAGTGGTCTTTAATGGAATATGCAATTATTCTTTTATCCCTAATTATATCCTTCTTGTACTTCTCTTTGGCATCATCTTCTTCGGGTTTCGGTACATTTTATTTTATGAATTTTGTAAGGTATTTTTCTTCAAGAATGAGTCCAATTCTGTACTTCCAGGAACAAAAATTTTCCACACCTTCTAACTTGTCAAAAAGCTTGGTGTTTGCAGACATCTTGACCTGGAGCTAGGAAAATGACCAGAAAATGAAAGTGTTCAGAAAAGGAATATGAAATTACCAGAAGATGCGTTAGGCTGAGGTGAGTTGTCTGGAATTGAATGTTTCATAAAATTCTAAGTTTTACCCCTTGAAACTTGACTTGGACAAATATGGACTGGTAATTCTAGTACTGGTTTTGGTTTCATGGTTTTCTGGTACCAACCAAAACTAGGGTTTGACTTTTTGGAGAATCTGGCCACTGAAAAAGTTTTCTCAAGCTGCCAAAATATGCACTAGGGAAAGACACACTTCCCAAGATAGCTTTTGGTAAAAAATTCCTCTTCATTAAAAATCCCTAATTTCCTTGTACATAAACAATGATGTTTTTAGATACCCAGTGAAAGGTGCTATATTCAGTCAAGCTTTGATACCTTGTTAATATTAGTGTTGTTGTTATTAGATTATTTCCAAATCACATGAGCATTCAATGCATTTCAAAAACAACAACATAAAGAGGATCACTGAAAGAAACACAATCAAAAGGTACACAACATTTTATCCTGGGAAACCGTTGTGGGGGAGAAAACCTAGAAAAAACTTCCTCAATAATAGATTGCCAATACAATGCCAAGACTAAGACCAAAACACCAAGGATAAACTAAGACTGAGCATGCGCCTCACTTATTCTTCCTCCTACAACTGCAATTGCCTTCAAGATATGTGCACTAGATGAGTGAGTGTGTGTGTGAACAAGTGAGGCACCATCCTCACATATAGATACTATTTGAGGAGGTGCTAGGGTTATGTCTCTTCACTTAGTAGGGCCGACTTCTTCTAGGATTGGTTAAAACCACTTTATAAACACTAGGGGATGACTTCTCAAATACCACCATATAAATTTGATTTGACTAATCCACAAAAGGGGATTTTGTCTTATATAAGACCCAAAAAGATCAATCCACAAAAGGGGATTTGATCTATAAAATAATAACTCAAATATAATTAGAATATTCTTCGAAGTTACAATATTTCAACAAGAACACTCAACATAAAATAGAAGGTTTATACGCAATGATAATAATTTTAGCAATGAGGGTTTGGATTAATACCCATGCATAGTTCCCCCTTGGACCCCTCTCTCTTGTGGAATCATATCTCCCAGTCATGTTCTTCCCTCTCGTTACGTGATTAGTGTTATCGTACAGATTGTAGGTTGGGAAAATACCGATCCAATATACAAAGGTGAGACAACTATGTGAATACCTACCCATTGTCACCTTAGATACGTACTCCCCTCACTTTAGTGAAGGAGAAATCCTACACAAGGGGGGAATCTCGGGTGACCCTAGGGGGATTGAGATGGAGGGTGGAGAGATAATGAAGGTAACCCCTTAGTTCAATGATGGATGAAGTTAAAGGGATTGGAAAAAATTCTTGCAGATGGAGTATGGTTGCCAAATATTTGGGTACCTGCCCCAGAGTGTTACACCTGCCTGAGATAAGACATATAATAGTGATACAAGCCTTGATATCAATGGGACAAGCAAGTGAAGCTTGTTGTCCTAAATTACAGAAGTAAACAAACGTATATATCAGAAATGAAATCAATTATTTAGCATAGAAATAACCATCAAAAGCATCGAATATTTATTGAAGCATTAAACAAGTAGATAAGTTACCAATACTTTGGAACAAGCTTTGATGGTGAGTTAGGGCTGAAAAAATGATATTTTTAGAGATTTTTTAGAGAAACCAAGTGGCTGTAGCAAATATTTGCTACAAGATCAAATTCCAACCATGAAAATTGACAAGTAAACCGACAAAAATATAGAAAATAAGTAGAATAAGAGTACAAGTTTACAAGTAATTTCAACGGTTGAAAAGCAAGTTATAGTAAGAGATTGAATGTATTTTGTTACAGCCCTAATGGCTGTAGCATAAATTTATAACAACAATAAGATGTACTTGGCTAAGATATATGCCCTAGTGGCTCAAGAAATCCTAAAGCATGTAAATTTGATTATTGGCCCTTGACCAAGTTTTGAGGAAACTTTGGTCATGTTTGACCATTTTTGGGACTTCGACAGGCTGGTCAAAGACGGAGCACCCAGGCGAAGCAGAGATCGTGGAATCTCACTCATTTTGCAGGCTTTTTGGGATTTTAGGGTTTATGTAACGGGTATGGGATGTTGGCCCATAGGTTTTACCCATTTTTAGGCCTCTTTGTAAATATATAAATAAGTAGCTAGGCAATGTAAGAGGGACGATGACTACTATAATC
>ML779906.1:1957565-1994159 GCA_009831015.1 Picea engelmannii | reverse complement strand
TTTTGACAAAAACTAACCAACGCTATGGATTTCAAGGCTTGGGCATTATCCGTAACTATCTTCCGAGGACAATCAAATATTGATAAAATGTTTTCTTCTAAGAAATTGTTCGCCAATGAATCCATAGCATTTTGTGTCAGAATGGCCTCTACCCATTTAGTGAAATAGTCTGTGGCGATTAAACTCCATTTATGTTTCTCACTATATTATGGATGGATTTCTCTGATAAAATCCAAACCCCCTTGTTGAAATGGAGCTTCTGTTTTGACTAAAATCAAGGGTAGTGCGGGAAGCTTTTGCTTGTCTGAGAATAGTTGACAAGAGTTACAGGCTTTGACTTTAGTATTCATGTCCGTAAATAATTTCAGCCAAAGTATCCAACTCTCAGGATTTTATAGGCCGTTTCCCTCCAAGCATGGTGTCCTCCACACACCCCTTCATGCAACTCTTTTATATAAAATTCTCCGTTTCGGATTTGATCATACATCTTAGTAAAAAGCCTAGGGGATCCTTTCACTAGAGTTGGCTATCGATGATGCAATATTTTACCGCGTGCAGCTTCAATGTTCTCACCTTATAAGGAGTCATATCACTTGGGCACTGAAGAGTCATGAGGTATGAAAGTATGTCGCCATACCAAGTAGAAGAGGAAATTTTTTGTTGAATCTGAGTGCAAGTGTCTGATCATCAAATTCTTCTATATCTGGAAGGTCTCCGTAAGATTGCAGATGATTTATCCCTAGTGCTATGAAATTTGATTCGAATAATAGCTTAGCTAGGCCTTGACCTTTGACGAGTTTAGTTGGTTTTAAATCAAGATCGAATTCCTGAATCTTGGCTAGCCATCGACCCCTCCTTCTGTCACTATCTGGTTGAACCAATATATATTTAACATAGTTGGTTGGTACATAGGAAATTATTTTTGAATGCAACACGTAAGTCCTGAAAGCTTTGAGGGCCTTCACCATAGCGTATGATTGTTTTTCTAGTATATCATATTTCAACTCGATGTCTCTGAGGCTTTTACTAAAAAATGATATCGGCTGCTCGAAACCTTCATCGTTCTTTTGTAAGAGCACGACTGCGATAGTATGTTCGGATGTGAATGAAAAGATCAAGAACTTTTTGATGTAGTCTGGGCTGGCCAACACCGGTGCTTCCCGTATTAATTTCTTGGTGCGTTCGAAGGATGATTTAGCTTCGATTGTCCATTTGACCTCGCTGTCTTTTTTTAGCATATATATAATCAATTTAACAACTTCAACAAAATTTGGAACGAATCTTCTTAAATTTTTTTTTTCCTAAAAAAGATTGGATTTCCTTTTTGTTTCTAGGAATATTGATAGTATCTATAGCTTCCACCCTTTTTGGATCGATTTTGATTCCTTCTCTAGATACTATGTGGCCTAAGAGTTTACCTTCTTGCATTGAAAAATGATATTTCTTAGGGTTGAGTGACAAACCGAACTTTTTGCATTTCTCAAATGTCTATTTGAGGTGTACCAAGTGCTCTGCATATGAGTTAGAAAAAATAGTTAAATCATCGAGATAAATAATGACAAACTTATCCCTCTCACTGAAAAAGGCTATGTCCATTGCTCGTTGAAAGGTGGCCCCTGCGTTCATCAGACCGAATGACATTTTATCATACATGAAAGTACCCCATGGAGTGGTAAATCTGGTTTTTTATTTGTCATCTTCATGGACCGCAATTTAATTGTAACCTGAAAATCCATCAATCATAGACATTCTATTAGCCCTGACCACTTTTTACAGAACATGATCCATTTTAGGGAGCGGATAATTGTCTTTGAGGGATGATCTGTTTAGGTACCTGAAATCCACGCATAGTCTGATTTCACCATTCTTCTTCCTGAATGGAACTAAGTTGGCTACCCACTTGAAATATTTGAGTGTAACAATAATATTTGCATCAAGGAGCTTTTTTACCTCCCTTTCAATTACAGACAGGTGTATAGGGTTTATCTGTCTGAGTTTTTGTCTGAAAGGTTTGATGCCCTGCTTTAAAGGGATTTTATGTTCGATGACAGTGGTATCATAAGTTTTCAGTTCATCGTAAGACCATGCAAAGACATCTTTGTATTGTTTGAGCATCTCGGCATACTTACTTTTCATCTCGGGTAGAAGGTATTTATATATTTTGACCATTTTAGGGGTTTCATTAGTTCCTATATTGCAATCTTTGACCTCTTCGGGCTGAGGTTGTAAGGTAGACTTTAGGGGTATATCATCGTGATCAAATAATCTTTCTAAAGGAATCATACCTTTAGGGATCTGATTGTTTTTCAACACCAACATGCAGTGGTTAGCGATATTATCTTGGAACTTCTGAGGATATTCACCTTCTTGTATGATCCAAGTAGGGTCATTCTGATTTTCATGGTCGATGTGCGTTTCATAATATTCATCCACCATTTCGAAAAATTTCTTAATTTGGTCATCGTCTTCAAAGACTTGCCAGTGTTGAACATTATTTGGTATTGAAGGCCTGTTCCTCAATTCTATGTGATATTTTAGCTTCAGGACGGTAGGTGTCATAAAAGTAGCAACTGCTTTCGCTAGAGAATCAACTTGTTGATTTTCTACTCTGGGAATGTGATGAATATTAAACGAGGAGAATTTTTTTTCTATAAAATCCTAGGCATAGTTTCTTTACGACCTTAGCCTTGGATGTTTGGCTTGATACTGTTGCCTTATCTATTTTACGATGAGTTATGCATCGTCGTAGACTATTAAATTTTCAATTTTCAACTTCCAGGCAACCTCTAATCCTGAGACCAGAGCTTCATACTCACAGACGTTATTTGTATAATCAATGTCCCACTGCAATATGTATGAGAAAGGAATAATGAATTCATCTCCAGGTGCCACAAACAACACTCCAGCTCCCGCTCCTTCCCAAGACGAAGCACCATCAAAAAACATTTTCCAAACTCTTGTACTATTTATGTTTTTGTTTGTTTTTTCTATTATTTTGTTTTCTTCTTCTGTACATTCATTGAAATTATCATCAATTGATAATATACATTTTCTGGGTCACTTATTTGGGTTCTGCGGGTCACTTACAATATATGCCAACCGTGTCTCTCTGTATAGACGAGTGAACTATCCACCGAAAATTGGGGTCATCACATACATCATGTCCAGTTGAAGTGATCCTCCGAGTTTGGTGCCCCAAGACCTGGATAACAACATGTCATACTTCGCAGGGACATCAACAACGAATACATCCATAAGAATACTCTTTACATGAATCTATGCAAGATTAACCACCAAATATTTAATCATACCGAGACACTTAAATTTTCTTGAATCAAAATAATACAGATCTCGGTATGGTCTAGTAACTTCGAGACCCAATTTTTCCATAATAACTTTGGGCATTAGGTTGTGGGAAGCTCTAGAATCCAACATAAAGTTATGGAGTAGGTGATCATGCACAGTCAGTGTAATATAAAAATGAGTGACATAATCTTTAGCATTTTCGATATGCAAACCAAACATTATAGTAGGTCTATCATCTTATAAATTAATAACATCCGCATGACTTTCAGGATCCAAGAAATTTATCATCTTGGCAATTTGCTTTCTATACATCGGATTTTTTGCTAGTTCAACCAGAAGTACAGGAATTTTGATTTTATTAATTTCATTTTCCAAATTGAAACTTCCAATTGTCTTTTCGGCTTCTTTGGTTGGGATATTTGTTTCTCTTTTTTATGGCCTATTAGTCTGCGTTGCTTTTGTTTCGACTGTCTTTGTTTTGGTAGCTTGCGCTTCAACTGCATTTTTTTTGGCAGCTTGCGTTTCAACTGTTTTTGTTTTAGCAGCTTGCGTTCAGTGGATGGTTGAACTACCTCATTTGTTTTAGTTCTCGACAAGATCTTCTTCGGTGGGGCAGTTTTAGAATTTTTATCTCTAGGCCTTAGATTATATTTCTGTTGAAGCTCGACCATTATAGAGTTGACAATTCCTTGATAATTAGACTCTCCCAGATTATTTATACTTTCCTCACTTCCAAAAAGTGGTTCTTGATCTAAAGACCCTTCATGATCTAGTCTGGTTAGGTGAGGTTCTTGGTCGTTATCACTGAGGTTTTTTATATCTTCTTCTAACCCCTCGTAGTCTTGCATATGATCATTTTGCATGAAGTTTTCTGTTTTAAAAGGGGCTTTGATTTTTTGGTCCTCGTTTTTCACTTGTCTCTGCTAGATCTGGGGATTGAGATTCCTTTTGAAATATCTCCTAGAAAAGGGATCAGGCTTAGCTTGGTCTAGTTCCATTCTAGAGATTTTGTTTGATAACTCTTTGATTATCTTAGCCATGTCATCCATTTTTTCCTCCGCAAACCTCCTAGATCCAGAGGGTCCAGCTTGTTCCCTGAAGCATTTAGTTTCTTTTGTTCCTGTCTCAACCTTGGATTTTAGTTTACCTGATGCCATCATGTTTGACTCAATTTCAATGGCGTCGCCTTGCATTACTGTGAGGGTAGCAAATCTCCTTTCCCTTAAAAGTAGGGCAAAGTCGGGCTCGAAAGTCCCTGCAGAAGTCACTTTAGCTATGGGTTGAGAGGGTTTAACTTATGCTAGAATCTTATGATAGAGTTTGTTAAACCTCTGGGTGAATTCTAGGAATGACTCAGAATTATTTTTCCTCAGAGCCCCAAATTCCGTCAGATAATACAAGTGATCTTTCTTTTCTCCCCACTGCCTTAAGAAAGCATTTTCTAGCTCGTCATAATACCCTACAAAACCTACCGGGAGCCCTCGAAACTAGATTCTTACTTGTCCTTCAAAAGTTTGCACTAAAAGTCTCGAGTAGACATCCTCATGCTCAATGCCGAGGATATCAACGAATTGGTCAAAAAAATTTATGTCCTCTGTGGCAGTTAAATGTCCTTCTCCCATGAATTTGAACAAGTTATTCATATAATTTTATGGTAAATCATGAAGGATAGGGGGAAGGACTAAAAGACAATATTTGGCCACCACTTTGGCAAAAATTCTAGGGGGCAGAGGTGGTCCTTGACCGCCTCCTCCTCCAACACCACCTCTAGCTCCAACGCCACCTATGGTGCCACCTCCTCCAACAACAACCAATTGAAGTCGAGGGGATGAAATTCAGGAGTTAAAGAGAGGGTTTTCGTAAACTGCTAGGGACTGAAGCGATGAATTTTCAATTTCCTTGGGATGTAGTGAAGAAAAAGTTGGAAAATGATTGTTATAAGACGTGAAGTCTAGCTTCTTCAGACTTACAAGATGTATAGATAGGTGAACTAGCAGGAGACAAATTGGGGTATAAGTTGCACTCCTCGGGATTTTGGAGAACATAAACCTTGGTGTTGGGTGAGGATGGGGTAGACAGAAAAGTAACGATAGCAGGTATATAAGAGGATCTTTTATTCAGCCTGTTCTGAGTATCAGACAGGTCAATCTCAATCTTTATTGTGGTTTCTCTAGTTGAGGCCTCCCTAGAAATTATTTGTTTAAAATTTTCTTCAAGAGTTAATCCTTCGAATGGAACCTTAGTATTGAATTGATTTATTTTGGATTGGTACTTCTTACTTGAAGATGAAGCAGTAGACTTGAAGTATCCTTTGGGTTTTTAACAATTTTTCAGGATCAGATACAGGCGTAGTATACTGATCGTCTGGATTCTTCCTGGTACTCTTTCAACCGAATGCCAGTTTATCTATAATGGAGTCGCCAAGCGAAAGATAAAAATAGTCTTAATGCAATATTCAATCTTTGTTCACTATCAAAGACAGAATGTTACCTTGTCGTTTCCCTAGGGAAAAATAACTTTGTTTCTCCATCCCCCGAAAACGACGCCAAAAAGATGTTGTTCCTGAGATTAAACTTAAGGCTCAAAGAATAATGTCAGGCATAAGAAATATAAAGGAATTCTTTTAAAAGGTTCTTTTTCTTTCGTTAGTTATATACAAATTAATCCTTGAATGAAATTAATGACAGAGAAGGACAGGGGTTGTAATTTGTTGTTTGAGTCGATTTATAAAATCAAATGATGTGGGAGAAACGTACAAAACTGTGAAGCAAAATGAGGCATCAATGCAAGATGAATCTTACCCTGTTCACAACAGAAGAAAATAAAGAATCCACCCTTGAAAGGATATGAGATACAATGATCCAAGTAGCTCACAGGTCTTGTATTTACTTATAGTGAATACAGAGGAAAAACTGTTTGCTTATCAAATAACCGGTTTAATGTGATTGCAATAGCAGTAGTACTAAATTACAAAGACTCACTTATCAAGGAATAACATAAAGAAAGCTAGTGATATGAAATATAGGAGAAAAACATAACTCAAACTGTAAAAAATTTGGAATCCATGTCTGCACTTGTATTAATACTCACAAAAGGAGAGTTTTCTCTATTACATCTGGCAAGAAGCAGCCTGAAATAAGTCTTTGATTTAGATATTTATACAAAATGGTCTCAACTTGAAACGGTCGGACTTCACATAAACTAAAATGATAAATATTACAATATGTAAACTGAAAGGTCCCATAATCATTTACTCTATCTCTTCACCTACATGTAGGGACGTTTCTTCTTCATAACCTCCAACTTGGAGACAACTAGCATCTAATCATGACTCATGGCAATAGTGGGTGCAGGCTGTCTCATTTGTTTCTGGATGTGCTAGCTTTCCTGTGTTCGACACACTAGACAAATCTTCTTACTAGTTGCACTACTAACCTGGAAGGTTCTGTTGTGTCATTTGCCTCAAAAAAATACAGCTTCTTTTCTATATGCGGCAAGATATCCTGTATTTTCCTTGCTTCCAAAGATATAGTCTATAGCTATAAACTGGGATTTACTATCCACTTGTTAATTTGGATAAGGTCGATTTGTTTCAACTGTTGGATGGTCATCCGAGCCTCTTCTATGCTTGCCTTAACATTGAGTTGATTTTTTTCTATGTCAATCTTCCCTCGGGCCTTGGAGATACTATCTCTTTCAACGTCCAGTAACCCCTTGTCGAGTGAAGACAATGCTTCCTCACAAGCCTTATTTAATTCCCTGGCCAATCTTTTTCTTTCAGCCATATTTGTCTCCCTTTTCTTCAGGATTATGTCACCTCGGGTTTGCTCCAAAAGAGAAAATCGAGGGATCTTTTCCATTTCATCCCTTGCTGCTATTAAAATGGCCTCCTGTAATGTAGCTTGAGCTGCAGTGGCTTCTCTCTCCTTAATGTAAATGTTTTTTAGAGAAAGGTCTTCCACCCGATAACAAATTTGAACAACTTCCACTTTTGTAAAAAGGTTTTGCTGGGATAATTCCAACTTCTCGTGCACCTCCAATGCCTGATCTTGGAAAGATGCCACCTCCACTGCTGTAACTTCAGCTAAATGTACCTTGGCCTGAAGTTTTTTGATCAGTTCTTCCTGCTGAGAGGATAATTCTCTATCGGCCTATGAATTCCTTTGAAACTCCTCAATGCTATCTTGCAGCTGTTGAATTTGATGCCTCTCATAAGCTCTGATTTGATCAAAATCCTGGTTCATATTATTTTTTACAGTTTGTTCCACAGTCTTTATTTGATTCTGCAACTGCCTCACTAACAAATCCTTTTGTTTCATTTGTTCCACTAGATTCCCTACTGAACATTGATTTGTCGTGGAAAAATCCTCGAGTGAGCCTGCCATTTCCATAGAAAAGTCTACCTCATCTAAGGCTTTTCCATCATACAACACTCTATGTCTTTTGACAGTGGCACCCTCCCTTTGGTGTGTTTCTCTTTTTACTATAGCCCTCCTCCTCTTGTTGAAAAAGAATTCGGAAGGGGGCATTTTTTCAGCCAAAATAGGAGTAAGATATTCTATAAATACGACTTCGACATTTGGGTTCCCCTGACTAGACTGTAAAGGTGTTACCGACTTGATAGGACTACCTATCTTGGTGGATGGATGCCGCCTTACTGTGTTGGTAGCCGATTTATCTGGTGTGGATGGTGGTGTTTCTTGTCCCATTTTTAACAAAGCTTCAATTTGAGCTTTAGTTTGATTAGGAGGTGAATTTGGTAATGCTGTATTTTCTTTCTGTGTCAAAACATCAGTTTTCTCCAAACTCTTTCAATTGTCTTGTCCACTAGAACTTCTTGTTTCTAAACATTGAGTCATAACTTCTTGTGTAGATGGAGGTGTCTAGGTTTCTCCCTATAAGACTTTAGGTAAACTATTTCTTCTATGTCTTAGGAAGCTGTAGAACTCGGCTAATTTATCTGGAGCCGAAGTTTGGACTCTGCTCAACATCTCTTGGTATGACCTTACTCCCCGAAATATTTCATCCTATGGGGAATCTTCATGCTCTTATCTCTTTAGATTTTATAGATCTAGGTGGTTTGACATGATATTGTGGGGATCATGCTTCTTGAATTCAATATCCACTAGCTTAATGTATTTTAGGGTTGTGGACTCCACTTTCGAGTGGCCAAAATCAAACAATGAGAACATACCAATTTGTAAAGGGAAGGTCAGCCATACCTTTTTCTTCGCCACTTTTAATTCTTTGTTGATTACCCCAGTTACATTTTGATAGGCTATCTCTCGGCACACCAAACGATCTGGAAGACATTTTGGTAAATCATGTGGGGGAACTGAACATCCAAAAACCCTGATGTAGGAGAAATTCTCCTTAATGTACCAGTCCGCTATTTTTCCTAGGTTGGTCATCATCTTGTCTGAAATCCTGGGAGGTGGGAAACTGTAGAGATCAATATGCATTGGCACCACCACATAGTTTCATATTTCCTAGAAGAAATATTTTGCTTTATCCTCCCACAACTTGGAATGATAGAAATGTATGGGCTCAGCGTTGGTCGGAGTCCAGCTCCAACTCATCAAAGGAAACGACGTCATAAAAAAAATGGCATCCATAATGTATGCCAACATGTAGAAAGGGGCAGGTTGTCCTTTGTCTTTTAACGACTAATATTCAGTGATTTCCTTGGCTAAATTGTTCGATAATATCTTGGCCCAATTGAAATAAAAACTTCTGCAACATCATGCATGATTGGTACCCATGATAACAGGAAATGAGAAGAGGTTTCTTTTCCAAAAAGTCTACATAGCGTCATGGCCACATACATCATATGGGTGTCTAATGATGCAGTGGCATATATGCCATGGGTGTCTTCTCTGAAATTCTCAGGGCGTGCCCACCAGTTCTTGATTAAGTTAGGGTAATTCTTTTCACCTTGCGTGCACTCTTCTTCCTCAAACTCTGTTAAGAAAGCGACATTGTAATTGTATTTGAAAGCCGAGGATAATTTGTACATCACCTGTATGTGTTTCGGTTGAAAAGACCCAACAACAACTTTGCATGAATTGTGGATGTTCCTGGTTGAGATGTCAACGTTCTCCAGGGCCCAGCCTATCATGCCATTATACAGCATGAGTCTCGGTCGTGTGGCTATTTTATGTAGCTCCGATTGAGCTATGTATTTGAGCTTAGTCGTTTGAGTTTCAGTCACCTCATAGCTCGACTCTTCTGGGAAATTAATCAACTCGTCTTGCAGTATATAAAACACTTGTGTCTAGGTTTTCACTGTATCTACAACTCTCGACGATGTGTCCGAGAGGACATCTGTATTCTGGCTCACGCTTTCACCACCCTCTTTAGCCATTTTCCGTGGAGCCATGATAGTAAAAAGCTCAGGACTGTGCTACCTGTTACAAGGAAACAAGTAAACTTCTTAGTCTGGTAAAGCTTGCTGTTCTGCGAGAAATGCAAATTAGATTTCAAACTCCAATATCGTTATTTACCTTGAGTGGATCGGTTTTATGAATATTTTTACTGACGATTTATTCACTTTCCTTAATGAAAATATCCAGGCAGTGATCCGTGATCTTATTTGAAATCATTGTTGTAGATCCATTGTTAATGCCATTAATGTTTGGTGGTTCGCGATTGGGAGATTGGATGGATAAAATTTGAATTTACTCGAGCTATGATTTAGCGAAAAATTAATCACAAGATAATAGCATTTAACCCATTAATTAGTTGTGTTTATCATTAAGTGTTTTCAGGTTTTCAGACTTCTAGATTTTGATTGTAGCTCGAGATAAGATTTCTGAAACTCAAAATCGTGAAGTGATTAATAATTTGCTAATTGTCTTTAATCTTTACTTAACCCTGCTTAATGTTCACATTTTTTCGGGAGTTCAGACCTCATGAAATTAACTTTATTACCTTTTCGACAGACTATTACCCGTAATGATGTGTTAAAGTTCATTTGGGGTACAAGTGTATTGGGATTAGGATCCTTAGAACACTTTTAGAACATCAGGACATTTGAGCTGCTACATGGTGAAATGCTTGAAGCGTGAAACTCTGAATCCCGAGAGTCCGAAGTAGTCTCTAGAGGCTTGACCTTTTTAACAATTAGGTGGCTCCAAAAACTCGGGGAAAAAGGGGTCGTTCGATCGATGGGGAAACTTAATCGATGATGGACCTTGTATGTGCTTTAAGGGTTAAAATTTTAAAAGTGTTCCAACAGCAACCATGAAACCTTTCTTATCTAGAGCTGAGATAGATAGTAAGTTCTTTGTTAAACATGGTACATAAAGTACATCATTCATTCTCATTGTAGTTCTTGAATCAAGTTTGTAGCTGGATTCTCCCATTCCTTTGATAGGGTATTGATAATCATCTCCAAGTGAAACTTTCTGGGGGAATTCCTTTTCTGTAAGGCTAGAAATAATGTCTTTCTAACCTATCATGTGCTTAGAGGCACCATTATCTATGAGCTGAGTATCCTCTCCATGTGTCACAAATCTTGAGAGGGCTGAAAACAAAACATAATCTTCAATCTCTTCTTTACTCAACTTCTTCGGTGGCTCATCATCTTCAGCTGTATGGGAATGATGTATTTTGTCATTTCTCTTCTTGTATTCTTCCCTTTTGGCAGGACAATTCTTAGCAATGTGTCCCATCTTATCACAATGATAACATTGATAAGAGGAGAAATCGATTCCCTTTCTTTGACACTTATGATATTTCTGGAATCTCTTTGGAGGGTGATATTCTTTAGAAAGTGGGTCTCCTTTTGAAAATGACACTTTTTATTTCCTCCTTTAGCATGAGCAACTAGGGCTTGATCTTCATTTCTTAATAGGACGGATTCTTAGTTGGCTACTCTTGCTTCTTCTTAAACACATTCTTCCCATAAACTATCAAATTGGAGTTTCTCTTTTCTTGCACAAATAGTTTGAATGAAGGCATCCCAAGGTCTTGTGAGACCATCAAGAGTTTTAATTATAAGTTCATGTTCATCTAAGTTGTCTCCAATTTCCTCTAATTGTTCCTTGAATTGAGAAAACCTAGAGAAGTAGTCTTGAACTATTTCTCCTTTCTGCATCTTTGTATTCTTGAGTTGGGTTCTCAAGTTCATCTTTTGGTTGATGTTATTTCCTTCATGCATTCTAGTTGGGGAATCAACCATATCTTTTGGAGTATTCTCAAAATACACTTGAGGGATGAAGTGGTCTTTAATGGAATATGCAATTATTCTTTTATCCCTAATTATATCCTTCTTGTACTTCTCTTTGGCATCATCTTCTTCGGGTTTCGGTACATTTTATTTTATGAATTTTGTAAGGTATTTTTCTTCAAGAATGAGTCCAATTCTGTACTTCCAGGAACAAAAATTTTCCACACCTTCTAACTTGTCAAAAAGCTTGGTGTTTGCAGACATCTTGACCTGGAGCTAGGAAAATGACCAGAAAATGAAAGTGTTCAGAAAAGGAATATGAAATTACCAGAAGATGCGTTAGGCTGAGGTGAGTTGTCTGGAATTGAATGTTTCATAAAATTCTAAGTTTTACCCCTTGAAACTTGACTTGGACAAATATGGACTGGTAATTCTAGTACTGGTTTTGGTTTCATGGTTTTCTGGTACCAACCAAAACTAGGGTTTGACTTTTTGGAGAATCTGGCCACTGAAAAAGTTTTCTCAAGCTGCCAAAATATGCACTAGGGAAAGACACACTTCCCAAGATAGCTTTTGGTAAAAAATTCCTCTTCATTAAAAATCCCTAATTTCCTTGTACATAAACAATGATGTTTTTAGATACCCAGTGAAAGGTGCTATATTCAGTCAAGCTTTGATACCTTGTTAATATTAGTGTTGTTGTTATTAGATTATTTCCAAATCACATGAGCATTCAATGCATTTCAAAAACAACAACATAAAGAGGATCACTGAAAGAAACACAATCAAAAGGTACACAACATTTTATCCTGGGAAACCGTTGTGGGGGAGAAAACCTAGAAAAAACTTCCTCAATAATAGATTGCCAATACAATGCCAAGACTAAGACCAAAACACCAAGGATAAACTAAGACTGAGCATGCGCCTCACTTATTCTTCCTCCTACAACTGCAATTGCCTTCAAGATATGTGCACTAGATGAGTGAGTGTGTGTGTGAACAAGTGAGGCACCATCCTCACATATAGATACTATTTGAGGAGGTGCTAGGGTTATGTCTCTTCACTTAGTAGGGCCGACTTCTTCTAGGATTGGTTAAAACCACTTTATAAACACTAGGGGATGACTTCTCAAATACCACCATATAAATTTGATTTGACTAATCCACAAAAGGGGATTTTGTCTTATATAAGACCCAAAAAGATCAATCCACAAAAGGGGATTTGATCTATAAAATAATAACTCAAATATAATTAGAATATTCTTCGAAGTTACAATATTTCAACAAGAACACTCAACATAAAATAGAAGGTTTATACGCAATGATAATAATTTTAGCAATGAGGGTTTGGATTAATACCCATGCATAGTTCCCCCTTGGACCCCTCTCTCTTGTGGAATCATATCTCCCAGTCATGTTCTTCCCTCTCGTTACGTGATTAGTGTTATCGTACAGATTGTAGGTTGGGAAAATACCGATCCAATATACAAAGGTGAGACAACTATGTGAATACCTACCCATTGTCACCTTAGATACGTACTCCCCTCACTTTAGTGAAGGAGAAATCCTACACAAGGGGGGAATCTCGGGTGACCCTAGGGGGATTGAGATGGAGGGTGGAGAGATAATGAAGGTAACCCCTTAGTTCAATGATGGATGAAGTTAAAGGGATTGGAAAAAATTCTTGCAGATGGAGTATGGTTGCCAAATATTTGGGTACCTGCCCCAGAGTGTTACACCTGCCTGAGATAAGACATATAATAGTGATACAAGCCTTGATATCAATGGGACAAGCAAGTGAAGCTTGTTGTCCTAAATTACAGAAGTAAACAAACGTATATATCAGAAATGAAATCAATTATTTAGCATAGAAATAACCATCAAAAGCATCGAATATTTATTGAAGCATTAAACAAGTAGATAAGTTACCAATACTTTGGAACAAGCTTTGATGGTGAGTTAGGGCTGAAAAAATGATATTTTTAGAGATTTTTTAGAGAAACCAAGTGGCTGTAGCAAATATTTGCTACAAGATCAAATTCCAACCATGAAAATTGACAAGTAAACCGACAAAAATATAGAAAATAAGTAGAATAAGAGTACAAGTTTACAAGTAATTTCAACGGTTGAAAAGCAAGTTATAGTAAGAGATTGAATGTATTTTGTTACAGCCCTAATGGCTGTAGCATAAATTTATAACAACAATAAGATGTACTTGGCTAAGATATATGCCCTAGTGGCTCAAGAAATCCTAAAGCATGTAAATTTGATTATTGGCCCTTGACCAAGTTTTGAGGAAACTTTGGTCATGTTTGACCATTTTTGGGACTTCGACAGGCTGGTCAAAGACGGAGCACCCAGGCGAAGCAGAGATCGTGGAATCTCACTCATTTTGCAGGCTTTTTGGGATTTTAGGGTTTATGTAACGGGTATGGGATGTTGGCCCATAGGTTTTACCCATTTTTAGGCCTCTTTGTAAATATATAAATAAGTAGCTAGGCAATGTAAGAGGGACGATGACTACTATAATCRGCTTAGTGCATGACTAGTGTCTTCATGCAAAGAGTATGCTAAGACTTKTAKATCTAAGTGCAAGTGATTGTAAGAGGATTTGTGCTATTGAGGATTTGGCTTTGTGTCTTGACCTGAATTTGAGGAAGGTGGATCTAGTGCACTGTGCACAGATCACCTGGCCAGTGTGAAGCTGAGTTCTGTGGTTTTGTACATAGGAGAAGACGAATGTAAAGAGATCGAAGACTGATAAATAAGAAGAAGAGTTGGTGGACGTAGCCCCACACTGAGGTGAACCACGTATATCCTTTGTTGATGTGCTTTGTGCGATGTTGGTGATGTTGTTTATGTTGTTTATCTATTAGTGTATTGATCTTGATATATGTTAGATAGATGTATGGATGCTTAGTGCTCTATTGATGATAAATGAATGCTATATCTGATTCAATGCTATGTGCTAAGTGATGGAAAGCACTTGATATTTATTGCAACTGTGCTGATCTATATTAGGGTTTAACTTGCGATGTGAATAAGGTTCAAGAATTAATGCATATTGTTAGCTAAGTGCTTTGTTAAGTGTTGTAATCACAAATATGTGTCCTAGCTTGGTTGTAGACACTTGAGTCCTGCAACCCCCCCTGCCTCTACCTTGGGTGAGACTTCATATGCTTTGCAGGTGTTGCCGAAAGGGCCGATAGTTAGGGTTTTGTTGGTGTGCTATTGAAGCGTTGAACCCTGGGTCTTCCCTTGTGTCAAAAAATGGTTTCGTTGTCGAGACCTAAAACTGTGATTGCTGGGAACTGAAGAAAAGAGAAAGCTCTGTGCGTAGATGTGTTGTTGTAGTGCACAATATTCTACTTGACTTACAAATCTTTGTGCTAAGAAAGAAACCTGATCTAAAGAGAAGAGGTAGATCTTAAATCTTTTTGCTTTGGTAAAGGTAAGATAAGTGGAAATTTTTTCTTCGAAAATATGAATCTAGGTATGTTTGATAGATTTTGTCCCAGTTTGAAAACTAGGGAATAGCTAGAAGAAAGAGTTGATGTGAATAAATTTGATAGAGATAGTGAAAGATATGTTATTCCTATGCATCAAAAGAATTTTTGGACTAATAAGTGGATGCAGGAACCTAGAAAGAAGTTTTACAGATTGTAGGTCCATCACTGTGATCCCAGTGCGCAGTACAGGAAAGGTTGGGGATCGTTGAAAAGAAAGAGAGGATTGACACTGTGTTATAATTGCAGAATATCGGGACATCTTGCTAAGGAATTCCCTGGTATAGGTCCTATTTGTCTTTGTTGTAAAGCTATTGGTCACAAAGTTGAAGATTGCCCTAGAATGATTTCTAAAGTTGAAAAGATGAACATGGGACAAGAAAACTATGAAGAAGATCAAAAGACTAAGGATATGTTAGAAAGCTAGAAAGAATCAGAGACTATATTATTACAACTGAAAGAAACACTGAATGATCACAAAGACATTAGTTTACCAAAGATCTTAAAAGGGAAGCAATGCATAGAAACAAGAATAGGATACTTCGACATAGACTGTGTCTTGGATGAGGAAACACAGGTGAATATCATGCCAGAAATCACTTGGGAAATTTTGGGAAAGCTTGCTATGATACCTTCATTGGGAAGGATAGATTTGTTTAAAGGAAAGATGATAACCCTATGTGGAAGAGTTACTAATGTACCTATGATTTCTCAATCCACATCGACTAAAGAAGAATTTGAAGTCATTAAGTTTGTTGAGAACAACACCCCTTTCACCCTTTTAGTAGGAAAGACTTGGATTGAGGAAGATCAGATCCGAAGGAAAGCAGAGGAGGAAGCTACAAAATAGAAGAAGAAAGAATTAAGGGACCTCATAGCTAGAAAAATAGAGTGACTAATACAAGAACAAGAGGATAAGTCAAAGCAACATAGGGCCAGATAATTAGCTGTCGAAGTTGAAAGAACACAAAAATGCTTAAAGAACCTGTCCATGCAGGAAAGAAGTGCATCCACCCCAGAAATAGTAAAAGAAGAGGTATTACCTTTGAACCCTTTGAAAGACACTCAACAGTGAGAAGTTACTATGCTAAGAGAAGATAAGAATAGGAATGGAAAGAGAAACCCAGAGACTCAAATCACAGGAAAGAAGGCAAGAAAGCTCGGTAAGAAGAAAACAAAGTTAGAAAAACTACAAGAAGTTCCAGAGAAGACTTCGAAGAAGGCATGCTTGCAGAACTTGAACCTTGCTAGAATAGTAGAACCATGCAAAATGGCACTTTTCCACGACAAATCTATATGACCGTTGGAGGTGTCTCAACCATTAGAATGACACTTAATAATGGTTATAAATGTAGTTATGGATGGAAAGACCGTCGGTGGACCGTTGGGACCGCACCACAATGGACTGATCTGTATTGATTGAGGCATTCTGACCCGTTGAAGGAATCAGTTACAACGTTGCTTATTTAACCCGTTGGATGCTACACCAGGACCACTTTTTGAAAACTGTGATTTTTGGAGCTAACAGAGAATTGATTTCATACCGTGCTATGTTGTCTAGACCTTGCCGTCCATTTGAGTACCTTGTCTATCTGTTCACCTACCCGATCTCCTTGATTACAAGTGTGAATTTTGGGTGAGCATATCATGCTAGAGAAGTCTTTGGAGGAGATTTTGATCAACCTCATGGCTGAGAAAGTCATGTCTATAGGAATACATGCATCATCAACTAGAAGATTATAAGAATTCCCATCGGCTGGATGACGTTCCGGCCGCACTGCTGAGAAACGAAGAAAACACCACGATGATCTAACTAACACGAAGCAAATCCTGTCGGTATTGCTAGACTACATACCCCCTTTGGCTGGTGCAGTTAGCCGTGACAGAGTCCCACGTGATTTTTAGTACACGTTGATCACTACATACCTCTTGAAGGAGATACACACAGTTGGACCCCAGTTGGGACTGATCCTAGCTCTCAAGATCAGTGACTTCATCCTCAGAGACTGGAAAAACTATGCAATCCTCGCATCGCATAAGTACTTGATGAAGACGACTGGGAAGAATCCCAATATAGTTCCCCAGCCGTGGATTAAGGAGCTCACGTGATCAACGATATTGAACTTTATGAAGATCCCCCACTTCGTCCGACATCAGGAGGTTAACACTTGCGTTAAACTCCTCTTGTCATGCTACCATGGAGGTTATCTTTGGCTATATAGGTGCATCAATGTGGATCCGACATTGATACACCTGATCACTGGATTGAGCATGCAGAGACCAGACCCTCAACAATTCTACCCAAGGAAGGTTGTAGATCTCTCCATGGCACAACGTATAAAGGAAGACTATGGCGATGTAGAGGAGGGGAAGCGAGGCTACAAGGTAGCCTCTATCCAGGATGGTGTAATGTGCCTTTCTTGCTAATTGATTGCTGGAAAGCTCATCAGAAAGAACCGGCCAACACAAGTCACAAGGTTCGTAGTGGATCTCACAAGGAAGTGTGTAGAAGGAATGCAGATGAACTGGGCGAGTTACCTCGTCAACGAGTTGGAGAAGGATTGTCGCGAAGCACAAGATCAAGGGTATGAGTTTCACTTACCTGGATACTGATATTGATTGCATTTGTCGCTTGGAAAATGCCAGAAGGAGCAGCCTTCCCAGAAGTTGAACCATCGGAGCCATTGGCCGCAAGGTTCTCCATCTTTTGGTACACGAGTGATATGGCAAAGTAGTGGCAATCGAATTTGGTGTTCCACTCTTACTACCTACAATTGAAGCACGTCATTGAATCATTTCCAGGGATGACCCCGAATACTTTGCATCAATACAAACCATTCACGAAGTTCCATGTAGACCGACACTTCATCTACATCACTGTGTGCAGGGATGAAAGTAAGGAGGAGTTGTAGTCCTACTATAAATTGACTGATGAAGACATGACAAAGATCAGTAAGGAATGGCCAACAAAATTCCTATTACCAATCGAAGATGTATAACTCTCTGACCCTGACATCATCAGAAGTCCTTTGGTCACCTGGACTGAGTATGATGGACATAGAAACGTGAAGAAAAAGAAGAAAAAAGAAGAAGTCCAAGACATAGAAACTGATGAGGAGGACAACACATCAGATGAAAGTGGGCCTGATTCACCTGCAGGAGGAGGAGGAGATGAAGTGAACCTAGAAGAAGGAGGGGAAGAAGGAGACAAGCAAGACAAAGGAGAAGCTACACCGCCAAAGGATCCCCTCACCACAGCAGAAGCATCACAGAAGAGGAAGGTTTCCCCAGAGAAACCTTCGACAAGAAAGAAGGCATACACCAACAAGCCTCAGTCGAAGAATGTGCTCACAATGGATGATGTTGATCTCATCATCACATCCATAGAGGATGCTTCAGAAGACATATTGTAGAGACATGGATCAAAATAGGAGTTGATTTATAACAGAATAGAGAAGGATCTCAAGGACATACAACAAGCTATCCATTTGAGCCGCGTAGTACTGATTGTGCCTTCTTCATCAGAAAGTGCAGAATTGGGGGATGAACCCGCCCAATTATGAAGGCTAGAAGATGCAACCGAGGCTCGACTTTGTCGAGTCCAAGAAGAAAAGGAGCAGGCTAAAGAGGCCTTAAAGAAAGAAAAGGAGGAGATCTTAGAGCAACTTCGAGTTGTACAGCAGGAGAAATATGGAATCAGGACAATGTTCGAGGAGGATAAAGAGAAGATGCGGAAAGAAAAAGACTAGCTACTTGCAAAGAAGATTGCGATTAAAGAGGCAGTGACTAAATCACTTTGCTCTGTGCCGGGCTTGGTGCAGGAAGAAGAAGAATTAGTTGAGATGCAAGTGGGGAAGCTTTATGAGGCCATTCAACAACTTCAAGCAAGGGTAATGGAGCTAGATATCCAAGCAGTGCCAAGCACTCCGCAAGAAGTACGCGACCAAAGGGAGGAAGCTGCCAGGAACACAGTAGAAAGATTAAGGGAACTCACCTCAGAGTGTAAGAAACTAAGTGATCAGAGTGCGTAGACTTATGAGCACCTTGCAAAAGATCTGGAGCTGAGGAAATTGGAAGAACAACTCCAGGAGGCGAAGCAACATGCGTCCACCGTGCAGGCACAGATGAAATTGCTTACTGCAGTCGAGAATATGAAGAGGTCACAGGAACAACACGTAGTTCAACAACAGGTCACTGCCATCCAGAGGAGAGTTATGGAGGTTACAAAGAGACTCTAGCTAGTGCAGGATGAAGCCTGCACTCTTTTTGTAGAGATCGAGGGACAAGGCTCACAGTTGGAAGAGGTGGTCGCAACAGTGGAACATCGCCTGGAAGGGCCTCTCACCGAGCATGTAATTCAGGAGTTCACCAAGCAGGAGCCTCTAGCAAAGCAGCAAGTCGAGGCAGCTTGAGCTAAGCTCGAGGCCTTCGAAGCAGTGTTGCCTAGATATGAGTGACTTGGGACGAGTCACAAGTGAGTGTTGGGGGCCTATTGTCCCTTGAACAAGTTTTGAGGAAACGTTGGTCATGTTTGACCATTTTTGGGACTTTGACAGGCTAGTCGAAGATGGAGTGCCCAGGCGAAGCAGAGATTTTGGGATCTCACTCATTTTGTGGGATTTTTGGGCTTTTAAGGTTTATGTAACGGGTATGGGATGTCAGCCCATGGGGTTTACCCATGTTTAGGCCTCTTTATAAATATATAAATAAGTATCTAGGTGATGTAAGAGGGACACCGACTACTAGAATCGACTTAGTGCATGACTAGTGGCTTCGTGCAAAGAGTATGTTAAGATTGCAGAGATAAGTGCAAGTGATTGTAAGAGGCTTTGTGCTATTGAGGAGTTGGCTATGTGCCTTGACCTGATTTTGAGGAAGGTGGATCTAGTGTGTTGTGCGCAAAACACCTGTCCAATATGGAGTTTTGTGGTTTTGTACACAGGAGTAGACGAATGTAAGGAGATCAAAGACTAATAAATAAGAAGAAGAGTTGGTGGACGTAGCCCCACACTGGGGTGCACCACGTATATCCTGTGTTGATGTGCTTTGTGCGATGTTGGTGATGTTGTTTATGCTGTTTATCTATTAGTGTATTGATATTTATATATGTTAGATAAATGTATGGATTCTTAGTGCTCTATTGATGATAAATGAATGCTAGATCTGATTCAATGTTATGAGATTAGTGATGGAAAGTACTTGATATTTATTGCTACTGCGCTGATCTATATTAGGGTTTAACCTGCGATGTGAATAAGGTTAAAGAATTAATGCATATTGTTAGCTAAGTGATTTTTTAAGTGTTGTAATCACATATCTATGTCCCATCTTGGTTGTAGACACCTGAGTCCTGCAACCCCCCTGCCTCTACCTCAGGTGAGACTTCACCTGCTTCGCAGGTGTTGTCGAAAAGGATGGTAGTTAGGGTTTTTTTGGTGCATTTTTGAAGCATTGAACCCTGGGCCTTCCCCTGTGCCAACATTGATTCCACTTTAGACAATTGAAATATCTCAATAAAACACGTTATTCAATGCAACTATTTTTTTTCTCCAATGCAATTTTCAAACTAGTGATTTGAATCTATTGGGTAAATGGAGCCTTGGTTATAAGAGTTAGATCCATAATATCTCTAGGGTTGTAATCTCTTTTACTCCCTAGAGCATGCAAAACTAACAAAGTTAAGTCTAGGAGGGTGTAAGCCCTTCTACTCCTCCTAGCTACCTTGTAAAAATGACTTATCAAATTGCAAATAAAATGGACCTTGGTGGAGGTTGTATTCCCTTTTACTCCTCCAATGGTTTTAAACAAGTGTAGCATGAAACACAAAGAAAATACTAAGAATGTGAAGAAATTCCTTACCAATTTCACAAGATAGTAAGACTAAACCCTAGTTTACCAAGATAATTCCAACGTACAGTAGAACAAGGCTTGAAGAGGTGCACACCACATTAGCTCCACAATATACCATAACAAGCATCAAAAAATGTTTCACAAGAGAGTGATAGTCCAAAATTCCCAAGTAGGGTACAAATTTCAGCCAAGTAGTCCTTCTCTAATGAGAGAACTATGATAAAAATGAAATAATTTTGATCCTTATTTATACAAAACCTCTAAAAAATGTTTTTCCACATTTATTTAGGGTAAACCACAAAATAAGGGAGCCATCCCCCTTAATTTTTCCCCTTTACAACTTTAATTTGATTTTACACATAAAGAAAACCTAGAAACATGATGTCATACCCCAGGAGGGTGACATTTTGGCACTTTAAGGAAGTCGTTGGGTTGCTTGAAGAGAGATCTAGGCCTCCAAAGGCCATGTGTCCTCATTCCAATTGTCCAATCCATCATGCCAAATCCTCATCAAGGACCACCACCATCATCCAATCCTAGCCCCAAACAAGATGTCAAGCCCCAAAAGTGTGGTGTAAGGCCTCCAAAGACAATTCCTTGGGCTATATAGAGCTATTTTTCAACTCCAAAGTCTCCTCTCTTGCCTCCAAAGGAAAGTTTCATCCTTTGTCTTAACCCAAGGTATGGGTCATGGCATCCAACCAGTGGGATTCCTGCCCCAATGAAGTCCCAAGATGGGCCTGTTCCTTCAAAACGTCTATCAAACAAGGTCCTGCAAAGACATACAAGTGCACCCTCCAATAATCTCAAGTAAAATATATCATGGAAAGTAAAATCACATTTAATATAATAGCCACCTAAACATGTCCATCAAAAATACCTTATCAAATTAAACAAGTGCTCAAATACCCTATGCAATTTTCCAAGTTTAGGTATGGGAGGGTTGACAAGGTGATCTATTGGGTGAATCATTCCTTAAGTCAAGGAGTGTTTCCTAGGTGGACCCTCTCTAAGTCATGTGCAGAAGATGAAGTGGATAGCAGTAAGACTTTTGGGCATGGGTTTCATGACATACAATGGTTCGTATTGTCTCATTTATGGGTGCCTTTGTAGAGGGTGTGTTTCACCTTCATTTTCAATGCATCCTATTTCCAATCCCATTCATTTTCCATTAATTAATTGAAGTCCAAAACAACTGGGTACTCCCAATGGGTAACATAAATCTTGGGGAGAAGTACCACAATGTCACTTGAAGGGAGAGGTACATATAGTTCCATAGAGGTAAAGCAAAGGTTATAACACACTTGTGTAGATCCCTCAATAAGTGGGACATCTATATAATATGAAATTGTTTTTCGTAGGTCTTTGATTTTTTAGGAGAAACGTTTCATCATTCTCAAGACCTCTTTGGGCGAACATATAAAAGGTTATAGTTTGGGTTTTATCTTTTTCCAGCTACATTCCCTCTGGGCCTTCATCCCCTTCTTCCCATGAAATGAGTTACAATCCCTTCTTAGGCCAGTATACCCGAAAATCCCAAAATATAAGGAGATGAAAAGGCTGAAGTGTAAAAAATGATATGTATGATTGAGAATGGCATGATGAATCATCAAGGGGACCTTCCGTTTGAAAACCCATCCCCAAGGGTGACCATTTACTAAGGCACAATGTCAACCACCAAGGTGAAACGGGGAAAAGAGCATAATTTCCAAGCATACGTTCTATAATCAAAATCCGTTTTAAATGAAACATCTTCAAATGCCTCAAGTATTAAAGTGACACTTACCAGAATACCTTACTTGTACCTCATGGAGACAGACCCATTGTCTTCCGGAAGCAAGCTGATGTGGTGAATGGCATCGTGATGAAATGAGGATGTGTGGTGGTGAAGTGGGTCTTTGTCTGTGCATGTGGACGTTGTCAGTCATTTGTCTCTCGGTACTCCATGTCTGCAACATGAGGGCCTCGAGACGTCATCTCCTTAGTTATCCCTAGAAATGGGGGATAACAATTAGTAATAGGATTAGAGATAGCTTTGGAGACAACATTTTATTAAGGGGAAGGACATATTTTGTATCTATACATAACATATTTTGTACATGAATTATTTTGTTTGTAAGCTCATCAAATGCCCCATCACTAAGTTAGTAGAGATTACTTTTTATTAATGAGTTGTCACTAAGTTAGTGGATAGGTGTCAGTTATATGCATTAATGACTCATCATTATGTTAGTAAAGAAGTGTTATAATGGGAGGAGTGTTAAAAGGATCTCCCCCACACTTGTAAAAATTCATTCTATTATTAATCAAAACATATTACTCATTTGACTATTATTTTCATTTAGATGCATTCCTCAATATTTTAGGATTTGCAAGGGAAATCCATCCCTAGGTGTGTAGGTTCCCACAACCTTTTATTCTCTTTCATTATTGTTTATTTCCTTTGTCTCTTTCATTGTTTTTTGGTACTAGGTTGGTGCTTGCGAAGCTCTCCCCCTTCTTCCTTGGAAATCTTGACTAGAAGGTGGACTAACCAACAATTGCATAGGCCGCTAGTAACCCCAAAGGACCTGGTGATATTTCATCCTAAGACCTATATATACTTAGAAAATGAGCACCTACCAATCAAGATAACCTTTGGAGCTTCATTGTATATTTCTTTTTTGTATTGGAACACATCAACAATAATATTATGGTTGATGATCTATGTCATTTTTGGGAGCTTTAATTCCTTTTAAATCATTCTTTCTTCTAGATTGTGGTCAATGTTCCTCTAGCCTACTTTTTTATTTAAAAATGATTTATTTGGGCACAGTTCACATATATTAATAAATATTTGGTGTAGAAATTTCATGAATTTGTTTATTGCAAATTCATAAATTTCACCTCAACCTTTAGATTTCCTAGATCTATTTCCAGTGAACTTTCAACCTTAGGGTTGAATCTGAAATATAAATTTACAACAACTATATTTCACTTCTCTTCAACCCAATTTCACAAGGCATTCCAATAAATTAAATGTCATTCAAGTATAATTCAATACCACAAAGATACAACCCTTAGGGCACACTTTTCCAAGCATATATTACATTTGAAATGTCTTATTACAACATATTATAATAGCAGTAATTTTTTTTTTTTATCTACAAGATATGTGTTAAATCACTTAACCAATTAAACTTTATGCTATGTCAAATCAACATGCACAACCAATATTAGAATCTACTTAATCATGAAGGTAATGTAAGCCCTAGTCTTCTTTGTCTCCTTAAGGCAAAAACCTAACCTTGACCACATGTGGATCACTCTAACTCCAAGTGATACATGTCAAGCTCCAAGGTGATCCAAGGTGAGTATGTCAAACAAGTAAGGGTCCAAGGCTAAATGCTCCACAAGATGTGTCTAATGCTCCTCCTTCAAAGGCCTCCAATGCGCCAACACAACTAGCTCCTAAGCCATGTGTACCTCTAGATCCATTGCTCCATATCACCCAAAATATGGTCCAATCATGACAAATAATTTTCATAATTAGTTTTATATGGATCAATTATGTTTCACACTTGTTGAGTGTGTTTCACTTACATAAGACAAGGGTTGTGCCAACATTCACTATATATGCTTGCACAATCCATAATTTTCAATTCCTAGTATGTCTTTCCCACCTACATGAACACTCCTTAAGAAAAGTGTCCTCAAGTCAAGTACAAGCCTCCATGCAAGAAACCAAGTGTCCCCATTCCATCTAGGGCTCAACACTCTCCTCCAAGGAAAGTTGTCCTCCCAAGCAAGCAAGCAGCCTCTCCAAGTGTGCATCCCATGAAGAAAGTCACTAAGCCACCTAGGTCTCTAACACTTCAAGGAAGAATGCCACAGAAGCATTAATTTAAGGTCTAGCAACTCATGAGTAAGTTAATTGTAATGTGTATGTCCTGCATGGAACAACCAAGGGTCATCTACAGACCATCCACCCCACATCACATGAAGCATCCCATGCATGCTGTGAACACTTTTGGGGTAACCCTAAAAGATAACATTTGGAAGCTAGAATGACATCAAAAAACCCCTCTTTATTATGTGGGGTTTACTAGTGGGCAAAAAACTAGCATACCTAAGTTGAACTGCAAAACGTAAAGTATCCCAGGGATGATTTTAGGGGCTAAATTTCGCTCATGGGCTAATTTTCCATGTTTTTTCCCAAAAAACGATTTGCTATTCTAAAAATGATTCGCCCAAATTCTAAAGGATAAAATTATTTTACCTTAAAAATCACCAAACTTTTATACAAACTATATAAAATCCTTAGAAATTTGAATATTTTAACAAAAATATCACCAAACATTTATGGTTGACATATGAAGTATTACTAAGATTCGCCAAGGTTTCTACATTTTAAAATAAATTTCCATCCTTAAAATCATCTCTGAAGTATCCCTAGTTTTGTTCCCTTGTCAAGTCTATGTGGGACTGGGAATAAGCTCTATGTTAACAAGACCTTCATGCCTCAATGTCATGGAAGTCGATTGCTTTGTCAAGTGATTATCTCCCTTGGGCTCTTAAGCTTCACTATGCTTGGTTGTTTCTTTGCACTCAAGTGTTTTACTTCGTATAGAAGAAACACAATGATGTGATGTCTAATAATAAAGAGCCTTTTGTACTTTATCATTGTGTGTCGGTGCCCTGACATATGTCAATCAGTCATTGCATATTATTGTGAAAGTACAAAAGCTCTGTATGGAGATGAAACATTTACAACATCACTTAGAGTTTTGGAGTGGGGCCCATGAATTTTTAGTAGTGAATCGTCTAGTCTATCTCGACCTTGGTTAGCACAGTGCCACAGAAATGACAACAAGCCGTGACATTGAGCAAGCAAACAAGTTTAAGATCACAGGGAGTGCAGGTATTGTCAATCCCCCGACTAGGAATAMTAAGCAATTTTTTATTTCGACCTTTACCATTTTAAAGAACATAGAGTAGTGTTATAGCCTTCACCAAGGATCAATTCCTTAAAGTGATTGGTGTGCTCGTGTAAGAAAGTCATCAACAAATTGTTGAACTACCATGGTTGTTARGTTACATCCAATGGTCACAATCAAGAAAATGTCACAATCAAGAAAATGAATAGATGATACTCACCTTTTGATAGGTGTGGTTACATCGACTAGTCACAAACGATAAAATGAATAAATGATAATACTCACATTTTGATAGGAAGTAGAGACTCAAAGTTTCCTAAGACTATGTGTATACAACCCATCGTTTTCTATATTAAAGTTTTATATCAACAGAAGTTTCCTAAGACTATGCGTATGCAACCCATCTTTTTCTATATTAAAGTTTTTTATATATAATTTTATTAAGGCAAAAAAATAATATAATCATCATGATGTTGACCATGCACGGATACCAAACTTTAATAGAATTAATAATTAATCAATCTACTTTGAACGTTTATGACATGTTTCAAAGAAACTTTGCGAACTCTTTTAGGTTTTCTTGGTCTTTGAAAGTGAGATTTTTTATTTTTTTCAATCTCAAGCACCGAGATGTATCCAGAAAAAAACAAATAATTAAAGTCGAAGTTATCTGCGTTGTTGTTGTGCGGTCACGTAAGCAATCCTTATCGATTAAGGATTCGTTAACAGAGAAATAAAGAAAGTTGATACCACACGACACGACTCTGAGTATTTTATTCGAGCAAGCGAAAGCCGGTTTGGTCCTGCATGTTCCGCGTTGGCCCGGTAAAACCCTAGAATCAGATTCAGACTAAGACTGAGGAGGAAACCCTAAAATCAGACTCAGACTAAGACTGAGGAGGAGGATACCCCGCCGACCTTAATGTTCCGTGACGCTCTGGATAACCATGTCCGTCGTTTTCATTTCTTCTCACACAACTCTTTTCTCGTAAGCGAAAATTATAAAACACCATTTCGGAGGAGGTAAAGCATAATTTCATATTCATATCAGATTATCGGGATTGGGATTGATTGATTACTTCAGTAGATATGAAGGAATCAGCGTTGCAGGCTGAAATAGAGACAGCAGTGGAGCGGTCTCACCATCTGGCATCGTGGCAATATCTTCTCATCTTCATTATCGTGCAGGCGCTAGTCCTCCTCATCTTCAAGCAATCCTCGCCCATATTCTCTCAAATGAAATCTTTTAATTCAGGCAGGAGGAGGGTATCTGGACTTTCTCGGCTCTTCTCCAGGCTCCCTTCCTTCACTTCCCCGAACAATTCCCCCACGTCGAACACTTCACCGAACAATTTCCCCACGTCGAACAATTCTCCGAACAATTCCCCAAGGCCGAAAAGATCTGAATGAACGACGAATGGAATGATTTTCAGTCGATGTATAGTTTAAGGATCAGGCAATCAAACGATAATTTGATGGATACAGATTATGTTTGTATTTATGTAGATATGAGGAATCAGGGCACCTGATTTAAAAAAAAAAAGTAGTGACAGATTGGTGTTTGTTTGTGGAGATTGATTATAGTACGATACTGCGGGATTGTATCGGCAGCCTGTCAAATCCATTTACCTTTTACTGATTTTGTTGTTTCTGTGTAATACAAATAAAGACAACTCCGTTGCATTGATCTGTATCGTCCTTCGATGTAAGTCCGCTGTCACAGGATTTGTACTTACTGCTGCATAAATTCGAGTTGAAAAAATATGGGCGAACAAAAACTTACGTGAGCAAATGATCAAATTATTTTATTGAGATTAACATGTTAGTTTGTGTAGTTTTCTAGGATAGTTGGTGGAGACAAAAAAATTTAACCATGTTAAGGATTGGTGTGGTTCAGGTGGGGTGATTTTGACTGTTCAAATTAACAAACAAAAAAACATGTTAGTTTGTGTGGGATAAATTTATTGAGATTAACATATTAGTTTGTGTAAAATAAATTAGTTTATTAACTCAGAATTCATAATAACAAAAATGTTTTTGATGTATAATATTTTGAATTTTTTTTTTTTTGTTATTTAAAAAATACATATTATATCAATAGTAGTAAGATGTCAAGTTTGGGGAGTTACATTTATAACAAATAATTTAAATTGAAAAGAAAAAAGAGTTTAATTAAAATAATAAAAAATAAATCATAATAATAATAACTTGATGATGATGATTAACATCCATTGAGACCATAATTGGTTTATGCTATTTTAAGAAAGGTGAGAACTTGGATTTTTTTTAATTGTATTTATGTGTTCAAAAAACATTAAGAGAAGCATTTCAAGATCACCATAGTTTTCATGACTTAGAAGGTATCCATTTCATTCTTTACAATTGAGAAATCCACACTTACAACTTAGAAATCTGAGTCTACAATATCTAATGAACTATTTTATCATTTACTTCTAAGTTCTAGTTATGTCATGAAAAATATATTCACTGTGATTCATTCAACATTAAGATGTGTCTATGATGCTCCTCAATGAGATTTAGGGTTTATGCATATTCCTTACTATTGGAGTGTTGAGAAACATGATCATTGAGCAAAGCATTGCATGTCTATCTTTGAGCATTGTATCCCTTTGAATGTTGGAGTGGTGTTGGCAATTGGATATCGAACTCATAGTAGGAGCATATTCCCATTACCTTGTATTGCAGCTAAGAGACCATTGAAGAGAAGGGTGACCATTCTCAAATCGGTGGCTTGATGTTCATGTTTGCACATTGCCCAAAGCATGATCGAATGACAATATATAGACTTGATTTTTATTGTGTATGCACACTTGGACAACTAGACCAATGTAGGACTCTTGGGTTATAGTCATTCATGCACATATCATTGATTGGTAACTTTCTTGGCATTACAAAGACTTCAAACAAAACCATGCTTGCATGCCTTCCGATTAATAGTGATCAAAGAAGTTTCTAGAGACGTTTGTGCCCCAAATTCCAACATGGAACATAGGCCTTGTAACCAATTTTGAGTAGAGTTAAATGTCATTGAAGAAAAAGGAGCAAGGAAGTTGCACTCAAAATGGCATTGAGCTCAAAAGTTTTGGAGATCAATTTTGGAAATAGAGCACTCAACATCATACAACCTAAATAGAGCACAAGACTCGTGAAGCCACATTCTTACTTGGCCACTACTTATCCAAACCAGGGTATACATGTTGGATTATTGAGAGGGGGGGGGGGGTGAATCAGTAATAGAGCAATCTAATCCTTTTTAACCATATAATCCAAGTGTTATATCAATGCAGCATTATCATCCAATAACTGCAGAGTAAATAAGCAATGAACAAATGAACAATCATACACATGCATAGTACACCAGTGTTTTACATGGAAACCCAAAGTGGGAGAAAACCATGAAATGCTTTTTCTTATATGTCTTGAAGAATTACATTCATTGGAAGCACCAACTTCCTTTGTTTTCTAGTTGCAACTAGAAGGAGGCTCCAACCCCCTAGTTTCTCAGGCTACAACCCGAGGGAAGCTCCAACTCACCAATTCTCTGGCTACAACCAGAAGGAGGCTACAACCCCCTATGTTCTCTAGCTACAACCGGAAGGTGGCTACAACCACCTATCCTTGCCCCGTCCAACCACCTTGACATATAAGTAGAATGATGGAACCACTGTCACACTATCACTGTGAGATATACTGTTGTAAACCTGTACCAATCAACCTGTAATCAACATGTACCATAAACAAGTGCATCAACCATGCACCAACCTGTACAAAACCTGTACCATGAACAAGTGCATCAACCATGCACCAAACCTATACAAAACATGTACCATGAACAAGTGCATCAACCATGCACCGAACCTGTACAAATGACCTGTCACAACAACATGTCCAAACAAGTCGTCTCATCAATCTTATCAACCAAATCAGATCTACTCACCAAGATCAATCACCAAAACAACTCTCAAAGATGTGCAACAACCAACCATAACACAACAACTCATAATCACCACCAAGATCAATATGTGCTTCTAATAATATACCAATACAAGTATGCTACATCATCCATAAACCATGTGTCAACAATACTACTAACAAGTGTCTCCAACCATGTACCAAGTATGTACCAATCATGTATCAACTACTCATCAACTATGACTCATCAAGATGTACCAACATCATCAACTACACACCTCATGTATGTGCCAACTCATCAACTACTTGTCTCAACCATGTACCCAACATGTACCTTAACCAAAAGCCCTCATCAATTTCATCATCCAAATATGATTTGTAACTCTGTAATAGACCTGGTGTATATGGTCACATACCTACAAACCTTCCTTAACTTTCACAACAAGAGACTAGCATTTTCATCAAACTTTTCTTTAGTCTCATATGACTAGTTTGGGATTAGTCAACAACCCTAACTTGAAATAATCATAACTATGTACCTGTAATAAATAAAGATCTGAAAATAGTACACAATGTTCTTCGGTTTGTTTTATGCAATTCCTCCAGGTGTCACTACTTGGAATTGTTGGCCCTTGGTTAAGAGAGGAAGCAAAGATCAAGGAAGAAAAGGTGAAATGCGAACTTCGCGGGAGACACAGTGATTGTTACTGGGTCGAAGTAAGAAAAAGAACAGAAAAGACAGAGCGAAGTAAGGAAAAGAAAGCTGTTGAACGAGGAGATCGAGGATGACAGATCAACAAGGAAGAAGGATCGTGGACAACTCAACAAGCGAAAAAAGCCACCGTTGGATGCTTTGGAGCACTGCGTGAGAAGGAAGGGAAGACAGGCTGGCGAAGTTTGAAATATGTGGATCAAGTTGACCTAGGGTTTTGGTATCTAGGGTTTTGACACCTAGGTTTCGACCTAAGGCTATTTTAATGTATAAATAAAGGTAAACAAGACCTAGGTCGGGTTGGTACGATATTATTGTTGATCTAGTTGTATTGTGAGTGATTAATATATTGTGAGAGAGAAGTGCTAAGTGTGAGAGCCTTCTGGTATCGTAAGGTCTTCAGCTGGGTGCAAAGGTCAAGTCCTACAACTAGGTGCACAGGAAGGGGAGAGAAATATAGAAGAAGAAAGAAGATCTGCTAGCTAAGAGCGCATACAAGAACTGTATGCTTTATCTTAATATATCATAAGCGTAGTTCTGTGGACGTAGCCCTAGAGAGAGGGTGAACCACGTATATTTTGTGTCAAGTGTGTGAATGATGTTCTGATCTCTGTCATTGTTATTCTGTTATTGCCTTGTTATGTTAGATCAGATCTGTAGTTGTGTGAAGTAGATCTAAGTTGATAGGTGATTTATGCATAGTGTATTGTTCTGTATTAGATCCACTTGATATTCCCCTTGGTTGTAGACATCTTTGTCCTGCAACCCCATCATAGTTGTTCAGGTGAGACTGCATCTGCCTCGCAGGTGTTGCCGAAAGGGCCAGTAGCTAGGGCTTGTTGGTGCGCTCCTAGAGCTGAACCCTGGGTCTACCCCTGTGCCAACAAATGGTTCCGCTACCAGGACAAGAATCTTCTTGAGGGAATGTCAAGGTGGTTTCCATAGAAGATAGAGATTCAGAAGTGGATAGAGGATCAAGAGAAGGACTTCGCTGAAGCCCAAAAAAAGAATCCTAATCTGAGTATAGAGGATTGGTTAGGAAAATATATCTTCACCGACATACACGAGATATTCTTTGGAGGGATCCATCAGGAGATGTATGAGTCGTTAGCTAGGTTAGCAGATACCCAGTTTGAGATCAGATCTAGACCTCTTGTGGTCTGGACGCCGGTGCTGATCCAGAAGGTCAAGAGATTTGATAATGCTGTATCACGAGCAATAGATCTTTGGTTTGATAACACCATTGGAGGGTATATCACTGATTTTGTTGTTGACAGAGTAGAATCGTATACCCAAGCCGAGAGATATTTTTTCAAGGGACCCAGAGGGAAATTTTTACATTTTCTAAAGCCGAGAATCAAGATGCTATTGCATGAAAAGAATGTATTGAAGATAAAATAGATTGGTTGGATTTAAAGATGCTAATGTTCAAGAATTCAGACATCGACAGCGACGCAGAAGTTGGCCATACGCGCAGTGGAAAAATATTTAGAGAAGTCCATATTGCGAACTTGTTCAAGCAGAACTATGGGGATGAGGGTTTCTACATTGGAGAAGAGGCAGATCTGACAGACGAAGAGCACTTAGAACTTGCTAGGGTAGAGGGAGAAAGACGAAGAAATTCGCTGGGACGAGCCAAAAACCTCAGGAACTGCACAAACTATTGAAGTAAGTATTATCATCCCTCCTATTGACTCAACAAAATTAAGCAATCTAAGTAATCAGAGTCACCAAAGCATTCAGAGAACTGTCACTAGCAGTTCAGTACATACCTAGATAGGAAACCTAGGAAACCTGGGAAGATCTATGGCGGATGAGATGAGGCTTCCTATCTTTAGGGGAGATGGATATGAATATCCCGATCAACATTGGTTCCTGTGTGAAGCTATGTGGAATATTAAGAATGTCACCGATGAATCTGTCAAAAGAACTCAGTTCATTACCACTCTGAGGGATCACGCATTGAGCTGGTACATGAAGCTTGTTCAAGGAATTGCATAGCCTAAGCCATTGAATGAGATCAAGAATGTGCTGATTGAAGAGTTTAGGAAACCTAAATTAGAATCACAATGTATTACAGAGCTGAAAGAGATTAAGCAGAAGATATATGAACCCGTTTGGGAGTTCGATCAAAGATTCAAGACCTTAACTAGCCGATTGAATTTTCAGATCCCATATGAGCATAACAAAGAATGGTTCATTGCTGCCCTTTTACCACACATCAGATTTCCTCTGATGCAGTAGAATATTGCTTCGTAGTCTGAGGTGCTGGAGATTGCCATGAAGCTTGAAGCAACCCCTATGGGAGAATCCATTTGAGGTATGAGCCAGATCTTGAGTCAGCTAACTAGTTTTTCTTTGCAGGTCGAAGATATGAAGAAGGATAAGGGAAAAGACAAAAGAGAAGATATCTGGTGTGTCAAATGCAAATCAGAAGGCCATGACAAGGAGAACTGCCCCATGTTTCATGAATACCTAGCCTCGGGAGCTCCAATCCCCTTTAAGCAAGTCACATTACCCTAGTGCGAAGTATGCAGAAACAAAAATCTCCCTAGTGAGTGCTATTACATGCAGAAATACGTTCAGACAACCACAAACTTGTATTGCACATTTTGTAAGTGAGTGGGGCAAGATGATCGGGATTGCAGAGCTTATGACCTCATCCATGAAAGGTCAAGAGATATATACAAGATCCAAGGTGAAGTACATCAACAAGGAAACACTACGTAGTATTACTTTCCAGGAAGAGGAAACTTCAACCCTCGTGGTGGATTCAGAGGATGAGGATGAGGAGGAGGTATGGTCCGAGGCCGAGGATAGATAATCTATTATAACTGCACACAACCAGGACACTTGGCAAGGCACTGTCAAAATCCTTGTACCACTTGCAGTTATTGCAACTCTTTCGAGCATGTTATCGAGGACTATCCAGTGTTGCTAGCCAAGCTTTAGGAAAGACGAGGATCTCAACAGAATCCACAAGTGCAACTCATATATGCTGAACCTCATGGAGCAGACCCTATAGTTGTTGTTATCACTTGAGGAGGCACTACTACAGGAGATGATAGAATCACCCAAGGGTAGACTACAGATGACTCAGGGATCAGGAAAGCTGCAGAGAAGACCCAGAATTTTGACGCAAAGAAAGAAAGACAAACATTCGAAGAGGTGAGACACGAGTTCAAAGGAAACCAAGGCTCTTCATCAAAAACACGACCAAAAGTAAGAGAATATGGAATTCCTTAGGCATTTGATCAGTCTGCTTCACCGAAAGAAGGAAAAGAGGTAAGCAAGCTCATGGAATTTTTATATACCTGTATTAAGTTGATTCAGGATGAGAACATTGTGCAAGAGCTACAGAGTTTAATCAGACAATATGAGATAGGAAAGAAATATCCCTTACTAAATAGGGAAGTACACCAAATTGCAAGAAGGAGAAGGACAAATATGGAATTACACTTGAATGCTCAAATAGGAGAGTATGAAATAGACTATGTGGTCCTCGACTTAGGATCGGAGGTCAATGTCATGACGAAGCAAACCTGGGCATTGATGGGAAAACCAAAGTTGATATATTCCCCTATCAGGCTTAGGATGGCTAATCAGCAAGCTGTTAGCCCATTTGGATGGTTGGAGCATGTCCTTATGGACATCGACGGAGTAAGAACATTTTCAGATTTTGAGGTAATTGAGATAGTTGATGACAACTGCCCTTACCCTGTGTTGTTAGGAATTGATTGGGCCTTCAATAATTCCACTGTGGTTGATTTAAAGAAAAGATGTATGACATTTGAAAAAGATGGCCTTAGGGTCATCACACCTTTAGATCCAGATGAAGGTCAACGATACACATAACCCATTAGAGAGGAAGATCACGCATACGAACTAGAAAAAATATAAAACTAACAGCTAGACAACAAGATTACATCAACCCTACAACCGATGGGAATCTAAGCTGGAGAAGTGACAATGCGTGCTCATTAGATTCAAAAGAAGCACAGGAGAACTGGAAGAACCAGATGTATGAAGTATCTACAAGGACATGTGCTAGATTAACCAGAGAAGTTCACTGGATCGACACAACAGTGAGTAGCTTACCCAAATTTGATGGTTTGAACCCCTTAGAAGCCTTCCTATCAGACTTTGAAGCAAGTGTACCAACACAAAAGAGATTGCTGGCAATGGATGAGGCCCTGAAAGCTACACTAGCAAGATGGTGGGGGACACATAAAAGAAATATCACAGACTAGATACAATGTCGTACTTTGATGACAACGCAGTTCTCAGCACAAGCAGAAATCTGTGAAGTTCGCTACATAGGTCAAAGCTGCCCAAAGGACCATGTGCGAAGCTACGAAGAGGCCTGGAGTGACATTCCTCGAGAAAAATGGGTGCACATATTAATTAACACGCTGGAAACGACCCCTATCAACTGGTACCTTCAAGTGGAGCTGTGCCTCATCACTGCAGATTGGGAAGGTACGACTTAGAATTTTGTAACCACCTTTTTATTTGAAATTCAATATCCTTCAGTAGATCAAGCATTACAGATTATGAGACGGAAAGTATTTGAGGAAGCATCTAGCCTCCCATTGGCCCAAGAAGAGGATGAATGGACTGCGCCTCTCCAGAAACTGCAAAATTGTTACAACATAAATGTCGATGAAGACGATGATCCGAGGAAGGTAAACATCGCCGAAAAAAAAGGCTAGAGAGATGTGGAAGGCTCAGGAGTTGAGATACCATTTATTGGTCAACCAATCAAGATAAAAAAGGTCAATATTGGAATAGAGGAGACACCGAAGCTTGCCAATGTCGGAGATTATTGGGATGCTGCTACCATTGACAAGATTACAGAGTTGTTGCACGAGTATCAGGACTTGTTTCCCACCAAGTTCACTGAATGAACAGTATCAAAGGACCTATGGGAGAGATGAGGATACCTTTGAAACTGGATGCAAAACCAGTCAAACAGAGACCCTACAGATTGAACCCGAAATACAAGGAAAAAGTGAAGATTGAGCTCGACAGAATGTTGGAAGCAGGAATTATAGAACCTGTCGAGGAGTCGGAGTGGATCAACCCTATGGTGGTGCAAGACAAGAAGACATGAAAGATCAGGATCTGCATAGATCTCAGGAAATTGAACGATGATTTTTTTCATGACCCCTTCCCCACACCATTTGCCGACGAAGTGTTAGACAACATGGGAGGTCAGGAGGTATATTCTTTTACAAATGGATTTTCGGGATACCATCAGATCTGGATTTCCAAGGAGGACCGCCATAAGACCACGTTTGCCACAGAATGGGGATCCTACCAATATACAGTGATTCCATTTGAACTAAAGAATTTTCTATCCATCTTTTCCCGGGTGGTGGTGGAAGCGTTCAAAGAGTTTTTGCATAAACTTTTAGAAGCATATTTTGATGACTAGACTGTGTTTAGTTTGTTGAAAAATCATATTGAATGTCTAAGGCTAATGTTGGAAAAATGCAGGTAGTGTCAAATTTCTTTGAATCTAAAGAAGTGCATCTTCTTCTCACCATTTGGAGTGCTTTTAGGTCATATTGTATGTAAGCAGGGATTGTTGGTAGACCCATCTAAAATTGCCATTATCATTGATCTGCCACCTCCGACGTCGGTCAAAGAACTGCGCACTACGCTGGGACATACTGGCTATTACGGGAAATTCATCAAAGGATACGTCCAGATTACAGTACCTATGGAGAAGCTGTTGAAGAAAGACTGTCAGTTTAGCTGGACAGAAGAATGCCAGCAGATCTTCGACACACTGAAACAGAAGATGGTTACTGTGCCAATTCTGGTTTTCCCAGATTGGAGTAAAGAGTTTCATGTGCATGTCGATGCATATTCTATTGAATTAGGAGCTATGTTAGCACAACCGGGAACAGGAGACATCGACCACCTATTAGCCTTCGCTATCAGGAAGCTATCTGATCTGGATTATTTTCGGCACGAAATGAGAGCGGAGATATAATAAAGAAATGCACAAAGATATTGAAGATATTCAATAATATAAAAGAAATGTATCAAATATGCAACCATAAACACATATATACAATAATACACGATTTCTATTAATCAAAGAAATGTACAGAGACTGTAAAAATACAGAGTGAAAGACTCGCTAGAATGGTGGCAGCTTATCTTTGAGAAGAGATGTGACGGCTACTCGCAT
>ML779906.1:1889931-1957353 GCA_009831015.1 Picea engelmannii | reverse complement strand
TCATGTGGGCCCCGTTTGGGTAAGTTAGTACATCAACTTCCCAGGGTCATAACTTTTGCATACGATCTCCGTTTTAGGCGTATGATAGCTCGTTGGAAATGTATCGTCGAGGAGATTCATTTTGGGGGATCAATTATTCCTTCAACTATAATTGAGAACCTCAATCTCTAAAAACATTCATTTAGGCCCTCAAAATGGCCCTGGAAGTTAAAACTTGCTAAAAATAGTAAATTGCCAAAATTGCCAGAAAACTGTTTTGAGCCAGTCGAAAAAGGTGGGTGGCCACCGATATCCACTTGGATCACTATCAACAACAAAAATTAACTACACCACTAAAGAGAGAGAAGGATTGGCCATGGTGTACACGTTGCAAAAGTTACGCCACTACTTGTTGGGAGGACACTTAAAAATGTTTACAGATCACTCCACACTTAAATACCTGGTCAACAAGCTAGTGTTGGGGGGGAAAATATGCAGATGGCTTCTGCTATTTTAAGAATATTATTTTGAGATCGTAGTTAAACCAGGAAGAATGAACAAAGGTCCTGACCACTTGTCAAGGTTGGAACATGGCGAAGAGCCCACCAGTTTGGAGGATACATTGTTGGATGCACAACTGCTAGCCATTAGAAAGATTGATGGCCACTTCGCAGACATAGTCTAGTTCCTATCAACAGGAATGGCACCTAGTGAGTATACAATTCCTCAGAAGAAACAACTAGTGGTACGCGTTGCAGACTTTTCACTTATAGCTGGTCAGCTATACAAGATAGGACCTGATGAGATATTAAGGAGGTGTGTTATGGAGGTAGAGCACCCACTTATCCTCACATAAGCTCATGAAGTCATCGCAGGAGGAAATTATGCAAATAAAGAGACTACACAAAAGGTTTTAAGAGCTGGCTTTTGGTGGCCTACCTTACACTGAGATGCTAAAGATTATGCCAGAGCCTGCGATGTATGCCAGAGAGTTGGGAAACCATCTAGAAGAGATGAAATTCCATTAGCACCGCAGATGAACCTACAAGCATTTGAAAAGTGGGCCATTGACTTCATGGGACCCATAAACCCACCAGGAAAGCGCACATGAGCAAGGTACATCCTTACTACAACAAAATACTTAACCAGATGGGCCAAAGCTAGAGCAGTTAAGGACTGTAGTGCAACTACAACTGCACGCTTTATATTTGATGACATCATAACCAAGTTTGGGTGCCCAAAGATCCTTATGAGTGATCAAGGCACACATTTCATCAATAAGACGATTGAATCCCTGACTGAGGAATTTGCAGTCCACCATCAGAAGAGCACACCTTACCATCCATAAGAAAATGGAACAGTTGAATCATTCAGCAATATCTTAGAGACAACACTGACGAAGATTTGCAGTGTGAACATGGATGATTGGGATTTAAGAGTACCTACAGTACTATGGGCCTATAGAATCATTTGCAAGAAATTAACAATGTAGACCCCTTTCAAGTTGGTTTATGGTCTTGAAGTTGTTGTCCCGATGGAATACTTGGTGCCAAGCCTAAGAATTACTACATTTACAGACATGGATGATACTTGCGAAGTTTTCAAGAGGCTTACACAGTTGGTTGAACTCGAAGAAGACAGATTTATTACAGGATTCCACCAGCAGGTACAGAAGGAAAGAGATAAGGCCTATCATGACAGGCACATCAAGAAGAAGGCATTCAAGCAAGGTGATTTAGTACTGGTGTATGACAGTGAGTTCCTGAAACACCTTGGGAAGTTCAGAACGTATTGGCTCGGACCATATGAGATTGCCTATGTTACAGAAGGAGGAGTTGTGCAGCTGAAGACATTGAACGAAGAATGGAAGGAAGGTCTGGTGAATGGGAGTTAGTTGAAGTTGTACTATGACAACTAGCTGCCTTGCATCTCTCAGTAGAAGCATGAAGAACATGGTCTAGGTACCAGGTTCAGTTGAAACTGGGTACCAGACACATAAAAGACAGTCTGCACAAAGATGAAGAGGAGGCACAAAGGAAAAAGCAAAGGCTGCACTGCGCGGTCTAAATTCGAAGAAAAATAGAAGGATTAGATCCGAAGTGCCTCGGGATGAGTCACAGGTGAGTGTTGGGGGCCTGTAGGCTTTGGTTAAGAGAGGAAGAGAAGATCAAGGAAGAAAAGGTGAAATGCAAACTTTGCGAGAGACACAGTAACTGTTACTGGGTCGAAGTAAGAAAAAGAACAGAAAAGATGGAGCGAAGAAAGGAAAATCAAGTCATTGAACGAGGAGATCGAGGATGACATATCAGCAAGGAAGAAGGACCATGTACAACTCATCAAGTGGAAAAATCCACCGTTGGATGCTTTGGAGCACCGTGCAAGAAGGAAGGGAAGACAGGTTGGCGAAGCCCGAAAAATGTGGATCAAGTTGACCTAGGGTTTTAGACATTTAGGGTTTTGGTATCTAGGGTTTTGACACTTAGGTTTCAACCTAAGGCTATTGTAATGTTTAAATAAAGTTCAAGAGGACCTGGGTCAGGTTGGTACGATATTATTGTTGATCTAGTTGTATTGTAAGTGATTAATATATTGTGAGAGAGAAGTGCTAAGTGTGAGGGCCTTCTGGTATTGTAAAATCTTTAGCTGGGTGCGAAGGTCAAGTCCTACATCTGGGTGCGTTGGAAGGGGAGAGAAAGAGAGAAGAAGAAAGAATATCTGCTAGCTAAGAGCACATAAAAAAATTGTATACTTTATCTTAATATGTCAGAAGCGCAGTTCTGTGGACGTATCCCTAGAGAGAGGGTGAACCACGTATATCTTGTGTAATGTGTGTGATTGATGTTCTGATCTCTATCATTGTTATTTTTTTATTTCCTTTCTGTGTTAGAAGAGATCTGTAGTTGTGTGAAGTAGATCTAAGCTGATAGGTGATTTATGCATAGTGTATTGTTCTGTATTAGATCCATTTGATATTCCCCTTGGTTGTAGACATCTCTGTCCTGCAACCCCCTCATAGTTGCTTCAGATGAGACTGCATCTGCCTCACAGGTGTTTCCAAAAGGGCTAGTAGCTAGGTCTTGTTGGTGTGCTCCTAGAGCTGAACCCTGGGTCTGCCCTTGTGCCAATAGGAACCTCTTAGAAAAGGAGTTATAGAAAAAATGGCATACCTTGCTCAATTCTGGCTTATTCTAGAGATCAACGTTGTAGAGCGTGCCCCACATGGAATATTTGTTGAATGGATCTGAAAATGTTACATAGAATACTATAGACTCTACTCTAACCAAAAAAAATGGATTTGTTATGAAGTAGTTATGACGTTTTTACCTAAAACACCTGTTTTAGACTAGTTTCAGGACTAGCCACAAACCCTATTTTCCACGGAGTGTAACTCTAACAATACAACAACCCACAAGATGAAATTTTTACCATAGATACTTGGATATGTTTCCTCAATGTCCTATCAATTTCACGTTCTGAATCATTCTAGAAAAAATTTTATTGCAAAAATGGTGAGATGATCTGTAAATAACATACCTTATAAAGTATCATCAAAAGAATTTATCCTCCTTTGAATTCTGACCTTATTTTCTTCACCTTCCCTTTGAAATTCGGCTTAGATATCCTTTGGTTAGCTAAATCACCTAAATATATTCAATATGCTCAAGTGTGATTTGAAATGAGAGAGCCTTGCCTCTTATTTATACTCTCCAAATATCTTCCTTAGAAGCATCTTCTAGGTCACTTAACCCATTTCTAGGTCACTGAACCTATTTTAGGTCACTTAACCCATTTCTAGGTCACTTAACCTATTTCTAGGTCACCTCACCCATTTATAGGTCACTTAACCTATTTTCCTCATTTTTAGGGTTAATCACTTTCCATAATTAGAAATTTTTCCATTACTTTATCACTTAAATATTCCTCCTTGACTTTGTCACCTCACTTTATCTTTTAAATAATCGTCTTTGATTTTGTCACTTCACTTTATTATTTAAATAATCCTTCTTGACTTTGTCACTTTACTTTATCATTTAAATAATAATTTCTTCTTTGCAATCTCTTTGACTTCTTTGGCCTTTTGGGGCTTCAAGCCAACATATGAGGGTCCTCCAACTTCTTAAGGCCATAACTCAAACCATGAGGAATTATGTGACGTTCCACATACCACAAGAAATGGCATGACATGTATTATCCATCTAAAATAGTCTTGCATTCAAATATATCAAAACTCATACCATTATCCATCAAACAAACTTGGGTCCATTACCCAAACCTGGGTTCTCCAACTTCTCATGGCCATAACTCTCTAACCGTGAGGAGTTATGTGAGGTTTCACATACCACCATAAATGGAATGAAATGTACTATCCATATAGAATAGTCTTACCTTAAAATATATTAAAACTCATGCCATTATACATGAAACAACCTTGGGTCCATTACCCAAACCTTTGTGCTACCAGAATTCGCTACCAGACTTTCTCCAAGGGTTGACATCAATCATTAAGGGTTGAAATCAATCTACAATATCACTCTCCAATAGTTGACATCAATGAAAACCAACAATCCATACCAACTATCCATCAACCTAAGCCAATTGTTTGACAATCTCTCCCTTTGGCATTGATGGCAACACCAACATTGATGGCAGCACTTAGTCATGATAACATTCATGCTTATACTCTTTATCAATGTTTCTATCTCTCCCCCTTTGACATTAATGGAAAAGGGTATTTCCCTTTGGGGCTTCTCCCACTGACTGAACTCTCCTTGGGGTTGCTTCCCCTGTTTACGTGCCTTTGATTTTTCATTGTGTTTATAATCCTCTGATTACTCTCTTTTCCTTCATATAAATAATATCTTCCCCTTTGACAAAGGGTATCACTCTGAAGTCATATCTCTCATTCTTCCCTTGTGACAATCACTCCCCTTGGAAACATGCCTCTATGCTCTCTCTCCAAGCATTTACCTTTGCATCTGATAAATATCTCCCCCTTTGTCCTATTTATGGTGCTTCCTCATGTACATCTAAGACATATAAGATAAGCATTCAAAAGAATTCATTTTGGAGTAGAAATTACTTCTAGTCTCTAGTGAAGATACTCAAGGGCTTCTCATGGAATCGATTTTGTAAAGATGTATGCCACTTGTTCTTTTGTTCCCACATATTCAACTCTGATGTGCAACCTGTTCCCGTAGAAAGTGATACTTGATTAGAATGTGCTTCGTCTTGGAGTGCATCATTGGTTTTTTTGAGATACTGATGGCGCTTGTATTATCACAATAGATTGGAATGGGCTCATTATACTCAACTTGTATATCTATCAAAGTTTGTTTCATCCATAGAACCTGTGTACAACATGTTGTTTCTACAGTATGCTATGCCTCGGCTGTAGATAAGGATATTGATGATTGTTTCTTACTTAGCCAAGATACTAAACACTCACCCAAGTAGAACGTTGCTCCATTGGTGCTTCATTGGTCATCAATGCAACCTACCCAATCTACATCTTTGTAGGCAATAAGTGATAGATACTTTACTTTTGGACACCATAATCCAAACTCTTATGTTCTTTTGAGATATCTGAAAATCCTCTTCACTGCTAATATATGTGATTCCTTTGGTGTTGCTTGAAATCATGCCACCTATCCAACTGCCTGCATTACATCTGGTCTGGATGTTGTCACATATAGTAAGCTACCAATCATTGACCTGTATTGCCTCTGGTCTATATACTTTGAATCATCATATTTTCTCAACTTGCAACTAGTTTGCATAGGAGTGGTAACTGGTTTGCAATATTCCATTCCAAACCTCTTTAGCATTTCTCTGATATACTTAGTTTGAGAAATAAAAATTCCTTGGTTTCTTTGACATATCTGAAGACCCAAAAAGAAGGATAGATCTCCAAGTAATGACATTTCAAATTCATTCTTCATATCCTTTGCAAATTTCTGGCTTAACCTATCATTAGTACTTCCAAAACAATATCATCAACATAAATTTCAATTAATAAAATATTACCTTGAGTTACCTTGATGTAGAGGTTGTTGTCCGTGCTTCCTTTGCATAGTTCGTAGGGAGTTTTGTCATTGTTGTTTCTGAGCATTACTCTGTTTTGAATGTGAACTGATGTATGCACTGCATGTGTCCAAAAAAATCTATCAATTTGGAATCCATTAGCATTGTTCTAGCCATTTACTTTGTAATTATCATCCATTATGATAATGTTCCTTTGTATCTGAACCACTCTCTGAACCAATCTATGAATCCATGCTCTCCTCCACTATCATATATTTGTCCAAACCTGCTAAGTGTTCTTACAAATCCATCTCTGTCCATACTGTCCAAGACTCTACTTGTGCAACTGTCCATAATGCTAACCCATTTATCACTATACTATCATGAAGTATTGATTAATCTATCAAACTATACTTCTGCTAATTGATTGCCCTGAATCCGTCTTCTCAAACTCTGCAAGCTGCTTGAAGGATGGTTCTTTGGTCTGTCACAACTATCGCATATACTCCCCTTGTCTATTATTCATATTACTTGGGAGTCTCTAAGTCAGATGGCTCAAAACAATTCCTTCTTTGATGTGTATTCATCATCATCTTCATTGGTAGATTCATTATTTCTCTGAGCTCTGACTTCTTTATTTCTGTCTGTGGATTCATCTTTCACTACAATTCCTGAAGGTACAATCTCTTGAACCTGTTCCTTATTTACCTATCCTTCCTTTCTTTCAGTTATTTTCCAAACCTTTCTGTATCTGACATCTTTATTTTTCTCTGTAGAATTTTCTTCATCTCGTTTTATTGCCAATCTTGCGATCTATGGTACCTGGTATTTGTTCACCCATTCTTCCTGTTTTCTTATCCATACTTTCTTATATCTAATATCAGTATTATATTTCATGGAAGTATCGATCATGCTTCTACAATCACTGACTATGTGTCTATAGTTATGACATTTGTAACACTCAATGTTACGTGCGACCACATAGGCACTTCTTGCTTGAACATTTCTTTTATAATCCCTGCAATATGCAATCTTATGTCCAAAGTTAGTACAATAAAAACAATGACCATAAAATAAATTTTCATACCTGGGAGTGAATGATCTTCTTTGCAGCGTAGTCCTTCTGAATTTTTGTCTTGATTGATCATGATCATGATTGAAGCTTCTTTGTGGCTTGAACATGGATGGTCTTCTTGAAGATGTATATTCAATAATTTTCTTATATTATGGTTGACCATGATTCCTTCCTTTGAATACTTCTGCATAGCTCTTTCTATTTTCTTCATTCTTCTTTTATAGCAACCTAGAGTGCTTCTCTTCATTCTTTATAACTAATGTAGATGTTTCTGTCTCTTCAACGTTCTTGTTGAGATTGACAATTTTACTTCTCAATGTGACAACTTATTCTTCAAGATTCTCAACCTCTTCTTCTTTCTTCACTATCTGAGACTTCATGAATTCTTCTGTTCTTTTCACTTCTTCAAGCTGAATTTTTAATGTGATTATTTCTTCTTCAAGTCCTTTCTCTTCTTGACCAAACTTTGCCTCAATATGGTTTAGATCATTAATTCTTTCCTTAAGATGATCTGTCAATATCTTCTCTCTCATTTCTGCTTCTTCCTTCTGTGCTGCTATGTTGGTTTCCAAACATTGATTTTGATATTCAAGATTTTCTTTGATCTTTTTGGCTTGTTCTAGCTGAGTTCTTTAGTTCTCGGTGACCTGTTGGGATTCTTAAAAAATGTGAACACTTTCCTTTTGTTTCATCAATTCTTTCTTGAGTGAATTGTTTTCTTCTCTTAGTTCATCTAAAGAACTAATCAATTTTTCTTCATAATTGTCTTCCTTTTCAATTAGTTTTTCTGTCTCATTTCCTTCATGGCATTCTATTTCAAGATGCCCATGTTTTTCACAATTAAAACAAAACAACATACCTTTGGTGATTATGTACTCTTCATCTTCTAAATCCATTTGACATGGTGAACATAATTCTTCTTGATTTGTATCTATATATTCTTTGACATTTTCTGAATCTGTGATGGGTGAAGAATATATGTCATGTAACTTATCCCAAAGTTATTTTGTTGATGAAAATTTACCAACCTTTTCACTTATCAGATTAGGTAATCCTTCCTAGATAAAATCCATTGCTATTTTTTTATTCTTCCTCAATTCCTTCTTGGCTGCAATCTTTTCCCTTTTTGAACTATCATATTCTGTAACAACTGATAGCCAAATATAATGTCCTTGTGCTTGTAAAAATACTTATGTCCTTATGCTCCACATATCATACTTAAAACCATTCTAACCATTAAACATTGGTACTCCATTCTCAGAATAATCCATGATCTCCTTCCAGTGGTTAAACTATTTCCTTAAGGAATCGAATCTGATTCCAATTGTTGGATTACTGAGAGGGGGGGTTGAATCAGCAATAGAGAAATCTAATCCTTTTAAACCATATAATCCAAGTGTTATATCAATGTAGCATTATCATCCAATAACTATAGAGTAAGCAATGAACAAATGAACAATCATACACATACACAGTACACTCATATTTTACGTGGAAACCCAAAGCGGGGGAAAACCACATGATGCTTTTTCTTATATGTCTTGAAGAATTACATTAATTGGAAGCACCAACTTCCTTTGTTTTCCAACTGCAACTGGAAGGAGGCTCCAACCCCCTAGTTTCTCAGGCTATAGCCCGAGGGAAGCTCCAACTCCCCAATTCTCTGGCTACAACCAGAAGGAGGCTACAACTCCCTATGTTCTCCGGCTACCACCGAAAGGTGGGTACAACCACCTGTCCTTGCCCCGTCCAACCACCCTGACGTATAAGTAGAATGATGGAACCACTGTCACACTATCACTGTGAGATATACTGCTGTAACCCTGTACCAATCAACTTGTAATCAACCTGTACCATAAACAAGTGCATCAACCATGCACCAAAACTATACAAATAACCTATCACAACAACCTATCACAACAACCTATCTCATCAATATTATCAACCAAATCAGATCTACTCACCAAGATCAATCACCAAGGAAAATCTCAAATAAGTGCATCAACCAACCATAACACAACAACTAAAAATCACCACCAAGATCAATATGTGCTTCTAATAATATACCAATACAAGTATGCTACATAATCCATAAACCATGTGTCAAAAATACTACTAAAAAGTGCCTCCAACCATGTACCAAATATGTACCAATCATGTATCAACTACTCATCAACTACGACTCATCAAGATGTAGCGACATCATCAACTATACACCACATGTATGTGCCAACTCATCAACTACTTGTCTCAACCATGTACCCAACATGTACCTTAACCAAAATCCCTCGTCAATTTCATCATCCAAATATGATTTGTAAATTTGTAATACGCTTGGTGTATATGATCACATACCTGCAAACCTTCCTTAACTTTCACAACAAGAGACTAGCATTTTCATCAAACTTTTATTTAGTCTCATATGACTAGTTTGGGATTAGTCAACAACCCTAACTTGAAATAATCATAACTATGTACCTGTAATGAATAAAGATCTTAAAATAGTAAACAATGTTCTTCAGTTTGTTTTATGGAATTCCTCCAGGTGTCACTACTTGGAACCTCTAAGAAAAGGAGCTATAAAAAAAATGGCATACCTTGCTGAATTCTGGCTTATTCTAGAGATCGTCCTTGTAGAGTGTTCCCCGCACGGAATATTTGTTGAATGGATCTGAAAATGTTACACAGGATACTATAGAATGTACTCTAACCAAAAAATTTGGTCTTACTGAATTTGGATCTGTTATGAAGAAGTTATGATGTTTTTACCCGAAACACCTGTTTTAGACTAGTTTCAGGACTAGCCACAAACACTATTTTCCACAGAGTGTAACTCCAAAAATACAACGACCCACAAGCTGAAATGTTTACCATAGATACTTGGATATGTTTCCTCAATGGCCTATCAATTTCATGATCTGAATCATTCTAGAAAAAAACGTTATTGTGAAAATGGTGAGATGGCCTGTAAATAACATACCTTAGAAAGCATCATTAAAAGAATTTATCCTCCCTTGAATTCTAGACTTCTTTTATTCACCTTCCCTATGAAATTTAGCTTAGATATCCCTTTTTTACCTCAGTCACCTATATATATTCAATATTCTCAAGTGTGATCTGAAGTGAAAGAGCCTTGCCTCTTATTTATACTCTCCAAATATCTTCCTTAGAAGCATCTTCTAGGTCACTTAATCCATTTGTAGGTCACTTAACCTATTTCTAGGTCACTTAACCCATTTCTAGGTCACTTAACATATTTCTAGGTCATGTAACCCATTTATAGGTCACTTAATCTATTTCCCTCATTTTTAGGGTTAACCACTTTCCATAATTAGACAGTTCTCCATTACTTTATCATTTAAATATTCCTCCTTGACTTTGTCACCTCACTTTATCATTTAAATAATCTTCTTTGATTTTGTCACTTAACTTTATTATTTAAATAATCCTTATTGACTTTGTCACTTTACTTTATCATTTAAATAATAATTTCTTCTTTGCAAGCTCTTTGACTTCTTTGACCTTTTGGGGCTTCAAGCCAACATATGAGGGTCCTCCAACTTCGTAAGGCCATAACTCTCAATCTATGAGGAGTTATGTGACGTTCCACATACCACCAGAAATGGAATGACATGAAATATCCATCTAGAATATTCTTTCCTTCAAATATATCAAAACTCATACCATTATCCATCAAACAAACTTGGGTCCATTACCCAAACCTGGGTTCTCCAATTTCTCATGGCCATAACTCTCTAACCGTGAGGAGTTATGTGATGTTCCACATACCACCAGAAATGGAATGACATGTACTATCCATATATAATAGTCTTACCTTAAAATATATTAAAATTCATACCATTGTACATGAAACAACCTTGGGCCCATTACCCAAACCTTTGTGCTACCAGACTTTCTCCAAGGGTTGCCATCAATCACTAAGGGTTGAAATAAATCTACAATATCACTCTCCATCAGTTGAAATCAATGAAAACCAACAATCCATATGAACTATCCATCAACCTAGGCCATCTGTTTGACAATATATAGTTCTCAGTGACAAAGAGATTACATAATCTTGATTTTCATTGGCCTAATTGTTATTGTAATTGCTACTTTTCCTTATTGTTATTTTCATTTCCTAGTAGCCATTCAAAAGACAAATTTTAGTATTGCACTCATACTTTCATCAAGAACAGAGGCCTAGTAAATTTTTTGAAGATGGAGCTCTCGAAGCTAGCACCAATCCATCCAACAATGCCAATAATTTTTTCCACCACTACAATCTGAGTGGCCATTGGGAAGCAAAGTGTTGGCGACTTCATTCAGAGATTCAACCCAAAAAGTGAACCACAACCAAGATAAGGTTGTGGAGAGTGAAAATTGAAGAAGATGAAGAGGTTCTTGCATATCCAGTCCAAGGAGTAGAATCTATCCAAGGAACTATAGCAACATAGAAGGTTAGCGACACCAACAAGATGAATATCAGATTGATGCCAAGGGAAGCCACAATCCAATTGTTGGTTTCAATATTGCATCAAAAGAACCCATTCTGGAAGGTACATTAAAGATTGGTGAATCAATATAAGGTTGGTGAATCGGTATAAGAATATTTTTTCTTTTCTAAAGGTATTACACTTATTAATTCATTACTTTACAAACAATAAAAAAGTACATACATACAATGCACAATACCCAAATATTTAACGTGGAAACCCAAATGGGGAAAACCACAAAAATATTTTACTTAAAATATGTTTGTAGGAAGCAACATGTTACAAACACCAATATGTTACAATGTTTATAGGCACCAACCTAAAAGAGACACCAATCCCTTCACCCAAGCACCTACTCAACAACACCTGTAGGCACCAACCTACATTTTCAATATTTGCAAGAACCAACCTGTTGGAGACATCAATCTTCTTAATTGATCACCAACTCAACAAGATGTAAGCACCAACTCACTGGAGACACCAACCTCCTAAACTTTTCTGTCTAGATTAATTTCTTCTTGAATAGTCATCAATTCATGTCAAGCTTCCACCTGTATAAATCTGTTGATTCAACAACTGCTCTGGTTGTTGTAATTACCATAAATTCTCCACATGTTCACAATCAACAAAATTTCAAATGTTCCTTGTTTAACCTTGCACCTCCCTGCTACCCTTAGACGATTATGTCTTTCTCTCTTTCTTTCTCTAGCATCCATGAGTCTCAGAGCCTCAACTTCACTCAACACACTTACACATCCACATTTGACTACCACCACACACAATGAAAGGATTAGTGTTGGCACAGGGGCAGACCTAGGGTTCAACTCTAACAGTGCACCAACAAACCCTAACTATTGGCCCTTTCAGAAACACCTACAAAGCAGATGCAGTCTCACTCGAAGTAGAAATAGGGGGTTGCAGGACACAGGTGTCTACAACCAAAGGAAATGAAAAATGATTCCAGAACTCAATGCAATACAATATAGATATCCTTTACCACTATTATGCTCACTTCGCGAAGCTAGCTATATCTCTTATATTTAATACAACAATGCAATAACATTATATCAGATAGAAAATAACACAACATCAACCATAAGAACAACAAGATATACATGATTCACCCTCTCCTTAGGGCTACATCCACAGAACTATGTTTCTTGATATATTAAATGAAAACATACATTTCTATCTGCGCAATTAGCTGCATATCTCTCTCTCTGTCGTTCTCTCTATCTCCCCTCCCTACGCACCCAGCTGTAGGGTTGATCTTCGCACCCAACTGAAGATCCAGAATACAAGAATGCACAATACTTCGATCTCAATGTTGCTCTCACCCACAATAGTAGTAACCAACGACCAACCCTCTTGACTCTTCTAGACCTTTATTTATACATTACATGACTCTTGGACAACCTTAGAACAAAGTCTAGGTGTCAAAATCCTAGATCCAAAATCCTAGGTCCACATGACCCACATTTTCAGGGCTTCTCCAACTTGTTTTTCCTTCTTTTCCACGAAGTGCTACAAAGCACCCGTTGGTGTCTTTTCCCACTTGCTGAGCTGTCCATGATCTATCTTCTTTACTTCTTTGTCCTCCTTGACCTTCTCTTTCAATGAATTTCTTTTCCTTTACCTCGCTCCTTCTTTTCTACTTCTTTAACCACTTTAACCCCTCCTTGGATTGTGTGCCTTCTCGTGCAATTCGTACTTTTCCTTTCTTCCTTAATATTCGCTTTATTCCATAACCAAGGGCCAACAGGTCCCCAACACCCACATGTGACTCGTCCCGATTCACTGCAAGATTGAGCCTTCTGTAATACTTCGACTGAAGACTGTGTGAAGCAGCATGTGCTTTCTACTTTGTTCCTCCCCATCTTGTGTAGACTGTCTTTTTTATATCTAGTACCCAATTTCAACTGCACTTGGTACCTATACCCTTCTTCCTGTGATTTTACTGAGAGCTGTGAGGCAGCTGGTTTTAATAATATAGTTTTAACCAACTCCCATTTACCTAACCATCTTTCTATTCTCCATTGAGGGTCTTCAACTGCGCATCTCCTCCTTCTGTAGCATAGGCAACTTCGAATGGTCCAAACCAATGTGTCCTAAACTTCCCTGGATGCTTCATGAACTTGTTGTCATATAACAATACCAAATCTCCTTGTTTAAATGCTTTCTTCTTGATATGTCTATCATGGTAAGCCTTCTCTCGTTCTTTTTGTACCTGCTGATGAAATCTTGCAATGAGAATGTCTTCCTCCAGTTCCAACAACTGTGCAAGCCTGTCTTGAACAGTGCCAATGTCATTCATACCTATAAATGTTGTGATTATTAAACTAGGAACCAAGTATTCCATAAGTACCACTACTTCCAAGCCATAGACTAACTTAAATGGGGTCTGCGTTGTTAACTTTTTGCAAGTAGTTCTATAAGCCCATAATACTGCTGGAATTCTCAGATCCCAATCATCTCGGTTAACACTAAAAATCTTAGTCATCATTGTTTCCAAGATCTTATTGAAAAATTCGACTGTTCCATTCACCTATGGGTGGTATGGAGTGCTCTTCTGATGGTGAACTTCAAATTTCTGAGTCAATGCTTCAATAGGTTTTTTGATGAAATGTGTGCCTTGATCACTCATAAGAATCTTTGGGCATCCAAATCTGGTTATAATATCCTCAAATATTAACTGCGTAGCTGTGGCTGCACTACATTCCTTAACTACTCTGCCTTCTGCCCATCTGGTCAAATACTCTGTAGCAGTGATAATGTCTCTAGCTCCTGTGCTCTTTCCTTGTGTGTTGATCGGTCCCATAAAGTCAATAGCCCATTTCTCGAATGATTGTAATGTTAATTGTGGTGCCAAAGGCATCTCATCCCATCTATAAGGCTTCCCTACTCTTTGACATACATTGTAGGCTCTGTATTATTCCTTAGCATCCTTATGTAAAGTAGGCCACCAGAGGCCAACTCTGAGAACCTTCTATGTTGTTCATTTCCCTGCATAATGTCCTCCTGCGATGCCTTCATATGCTTCTGCAAGAATCAATGGTCTTTCTACCTCCATAACACACCTCCTCAAGATATCATCTGGTCCCATCTTATACAACTATACAACTATGAGTTGAAAGTCAGCAACGCGGACTACCAACTGTTTCTTCTGAATAACTGTATACTCGCGAGGTGCCATTCCTGTGGACAAAAACTAAACTATCTTGAAGAAGTGATCATCGACTTTTCTGATGGCCAACAATTGTGCATCTGGTAGTGTATCCTCCAGACTGGTAGGTTCCTCACCATGTTCTAACCTAGATAAGTGATCAGGTGCTTTATTCATTCTTCCTGGCTTAACCACAATATCAAAGTCATACTCTTGGAATAGTAGTAGCCATCTGCATATTCTTCCCCCCAACACTGGCTTGTTGACTAAGTACTTCAATGTAGAATGATCAATGAACATCTTAAAATTTCCTCCCAACAAATAGTGTCTAAACTTTTGTAGCACATATACCATATCCAAGTCTTCTCTTTCAGTCGTAGTATAGTTCCTTTCAGTTGTAGAAAGCTTCTTGCTAGCAAAGGCTATAGGCTGGTCAATGTCTCTTGCTCTTGGTTGTGCTAAAACTGATCCTAATGCAATGGATGAAGCATTGACATGAACATTGAACTCCTTAACCCAATCTAGAAAGACCAAGATTGGCGTGATGACCATTTTCTTCTTTAGTGTGTCGAAGCTCTGCTGACATTCTTCTGTCCATTGTAACTTACTGTCCTTTTTTAATAGCTTCTCCATAGGTGTTGTTATCTATGCATATCCCTTAATAAAATTCCTATAGTATCGAGTGTGTCCCAATGCAGTGCGCAACTATCTAACCGAAGTGGGAGGAGGTAGATCAACAATGATACAAATCTTGGAAGGATCCACCAACAACCCCTGTTTACACACAATGTTCCCCAACAACACTCCAAAGGGTGAAAAGAAAATACATTTTTTCAAATTCAGGGCAATCTAACATTGCTTGCACTTATCTAACATCAATCCCAAACATTCAATATGATTTTTCAGTCAGCTTAAGATAGTCCAATCATCGAAATATGCTTCCAAGAACTTGTGTAAAAAGTCCTTAAATGCTTAGAGACCACCACCCTCAAAAAGATGGATGGTTCATTTTTCAACCCAAAGGGAATCACAATGTATTGAAAAGAACCCCATTCTGTTGCAAATGTGGTCTTATGTCAATCTTCCTTAGCAATTCTGATCTGGTGATAACCTGGAAATCCATCTGTGAATGAATAGACCTCTTGTCCTCCTACATTATCTATAACTTCGTCAGTAAAAGGTGTAGGAAATGGATCATGTAAACATGCATCGTTAAGCTTCCTTAGATCTACACATATTCTGATTTCTCCTGACTTCTTATCCTGGACCACCATAGGGATGATCCATTCAGATTCTTCAACAAGTTCTATGATTCCTGCTTCCATCATTCTATCCAATTCAATCTTAACTTTTTGCTTGTATTTGGGATTCAGTCTGTAGGGTCTCTGCTTGATAGGTATTGCATCTTCTCTCAAAGGGATATTCATTTCTCCCATGGGCCCTTTAATTCCCTTCATGTCTGTGAACTTGGTTGGAAACAAGTCCTGATATTCATGCAATAGCTCTGTGATCTTGCTAATAGTAGCATCATCCCAATAATCTCCAATGTTTTCCATCCTAGGTTCTTGCTCTGTTCCAATGTTAACTTTCTTAAGTTTAATAGGATGCCCTATAAAAGGTAATTCAATCCCTGACCCTTCTATGTCTATTTTTCCTTCAGTTTCTAATATGTTCACATTCCTAGGATCCTCATATTCATCAACATTAATATTGTAACAACCTTGTAACCGTTGAAGTGGCGCGGTCCATTAATATTCTTCTTGTTCGAGAGGGAGGTTAGGTGCCTCCTCAAAGACCTTCTGTCTTAAAGTTTGTAAAGCCTGATCTACTATAGGGTACTGAATTTCAAAGATGAATGTAGCTATAAAGTTTTGGGTCATATCATACCAATATGTGGTGGTTAGGCGCAGTTATTCTTGAAGGTACCAATTTATAGGTGTAGTATCTAAGGTGATAATGAACTTATGTACCCACTATTCTTTAGGGATGTTGCACCAGGATTCCTCATAACTTTGCACATGGTCCTTAGGATAACTTTGACCTATGTACCAAACTTCGCATCCTTCAGCTTGGTCTGAAAAGTGCATTGTCAATAAGGTGTGACATTGTACCCACTCTGTGATGTCCTTCTTGTGTGTACCCCACCATCTAGTTGGTGTTGCTTTTAGAGCTTCACTCAGTGCCAACATCCTCTGTTGTGATGGTACAATTATCTCAAATTTAGTTAGGAATGTCTCTAAATGATTCAGACCATCGAATGTAGGAAGATTACTTACTTAGGTGCCAATCCAATGAACTTCCCTAGTCAATCTGGCATTCCTCCGCGTAGAGACTTCATACATTCTGTTCTGCCAATTTTACAATTCTTCTTCTGAGTCTGATGAGCATGATGTTGTCCCTTGACCAGGGTTTGTGGAAACACTGGTCATGTTTGACCAATTTTGGGACTTTGACAGGCTGATCGAAGGCAGAGCACAAGGTGAAGCGGAGATCACGGGATCTCATCACCTTTTGTGGACCTTTTTGGGTTAGGGTTTATGTAACGGGTATGGGATGTCAGCCGATGGGTTTTTACTCATGTTTAGGCCTCTTTGTAAAGTATAAGTAGATATCTAGGCGATGTAAGAGTAGTTAGACCTAGTAGTATGGCTTGGTGCTATGCTAAGTGCAAATGATTGTAAGAGGCTTTGTGCATACTGTGTGTTGGGACTTGCAGAGCTAAGTGCAAGACATATGTAGTGCTTTGTGCACTGACTGTGTAAGGCTTTGTGCCTAGATCTACTCGGGGAAGGAGGATATGGTGAGGTGTGTGCATATCTCCTGTCCTATGCAGAGTGGGTTTGAGGCTCTGTGCATATAATACGATTGACATAAGATAATAAAGAATAAGAAGAGTTGGTGGACGTAGCCCCAGGTTGGGGGTGAACCACGTATATCCTGTGTTGTGATTGCTTTGTGCATTATGGTTGTTATGTTGTTGATGTGAATTTTTCTTAGTGCTGCTATCTTTATGTATGATGCATCTTGTTGGAACACATATATTTTTATAGATTTTATATTTTAAATAGGTTTTATTATCGTTTAAATAAAAGCAACGCGCGCTTGATTCTAACCATTGATGAAGTCTCACATCTAATCAAATGATCCTAAAATCTTAAAGGTGATGGAGCTGCCTACTTGTTAACGAGTCAAACCACTAAAGACTACTTTCAAAATGTCGGGTTTCAGATTTTCACGATGCAAGTATCTCAACATATAGCAACTCCAAAGTCTCGATAGCCGAAATCGTGAAACTGTCTTAAGCATTAAACCATATTAATTGAAGATTAAAAATGATTAATGGTTAATTAATCATATCGTGATTTCGCGTTTCGGAGATCCTGCATGTAGTATTTCCAAAGTCCCGATATCTGAAATCACGAAATTGTCTTAAGTGGTAAATTGGGTTAATTAAGGATTAAGAACAATTAACGATTAATAAATCTTGTTGCGATTTCGCGTTTCGGGAATCCTAACATATAGCGACTATCAATACCCCAAGACTCGAAACCCCAAAATCTTTGAGGTTAATCATGATTAATTAAAAAGGGTTAAACAAAAATAAAATTAATTAATCACATTGTGATTTTGCATTTCGTAAGTTATAGCTCAGACTATTATAAGATCTCCTGAGAGCCAAAATGCTGAAATTTACTTAATGATAAATACGATTAACTGATTTTTTAACAAATGATTATCTCTTAATTAATCCGTCGCCTAATGATGACTAGGATAAATTCAAATTTCGTCTGTTCTTTTCCCGAGCATGAACCACCAAAAAATAAATGACATTAATAATGCATTTACGACAATCATTCCAAATAAGATTTTGAGCCACCTCTTAAATCTAATTCATTAAAGAAAGCAAATATTCCGCGAGTAAAGGTATTTGTTGATCTATGCCATTAAAGGAAAAGAGTTGTGAGTTTGAATTTCATTATACGTTTCTGGTGAGTAGTAAGTTTTCCTAGCTAAAGGATTTAGACTTTTCATGTGACAGATAACAGAGTTCAAAAGTCCGATACCATGGCTCCACGGAAAGCACCTAAAATGACTGGTGAAAGTTCGAGCCAGAGCGTAGATGTCCTCTCCAACACCTTGCCCGAAAACATAGACACTGTCAAATATTAGACACTGTCAAATATTAGACACAAATATTCGATATTCTTTAGTATGAATTGGTAAATTGCCCAGATGATTCAAGTGACAATGAGAATGAAGACCTAGCTACCAAGTACAAAATTGTTGCACAATCATAATTACACAAGATAGCGGTGAGGCCTAGGCTCTTGCCTTACAATAATATGATCGGTTGGGCACTGAAGCATGCAGATATTCCAACCAGAACCATCTTCAACTCATGAAAAGTCATAGTTGGGTCTTTCCGACCTGAACATCTATAGGTGATGTACAAATTGTCTCCTGAGCCCAATTTCACTTACAACTCCAGTTTCCTGGCCGACTTTAACAAGAAGGAATGTGACCAATATGGAAAAAACCTTTCTGACTTAGTTAAGGACTGTTATTCTCGCACCAAGAAGTTCAGAGATGACTCTCATGGCGTATATGCAGTTGCTGCATTATAACCTCATATAATATATATCACGATGATGATGTGTAGAATCTATGGCAAAAAAAAACAAGACACACTTCCATTTAATGTGGGTGTCAATTATACACACAGTAGTAGAAGGGTATTCTCTCGATTGGGCCAAGATATTGTGAGACAACTTGGTTAGAGAAATTACAGAGTATCAATCACTAAAATCCAAAGGGAAACCGACCCCATTTTTTATGTCAACTTATATCATGAACACCGTCTGTTTCATGACGCCTTTTCCTCTGATGGGTTGAAGATGGACTCGAAATAATGCCGAACCCATACATACTTATCACTTGAAACTTTGGGAGGACAAGGCGAAGGATTTCTTTTACGAAATCTGCAACTGGGTGGTGGTGCCGATGCACACTGCTATATATGGCTACCCACCTCCTAGGATTTCCGACAAAGTGGTAACTAATCTGGGCAGAATAACAGACTGGTATATTGAGGAACATATTTCCTACATCAAGTTTTTCGGCTGTTCGGTCCCCCCACATGCTCTACCTCAATTTTTACCAGATCGACTGGTGTGCCGAGAGGTAGCACATCAAACTGTGCTTTGAGGGATTAGTAAGGAACTGAAAGTAGTACAGAAAAAGGTATGGCCATATTTTCCCTTATATATTGGTACATTTTCTCTACTAAATTTTGGCCATTCGAAAGTGGAGGCCGCAACCCTGGGAGAAATAAAACTCGTCGATATTGAGTTCAAGAGACACGATCCACGGAAAATTGTGAGTAACCACATGGCCAACTACAATTTAAAATGATATGAACACGAAGACTCTCCTTAGGATGAAATGTTCTGAGGAGCAAGGTCCTATCAAGAGGTCTTGAGTCGAGTTCGAGCTCTGTCGCCATATAGAATGGCCAGATTTTATAACTTTCAGAGACATTGGAGGAATGGTCTCCCCAAGGTATTACAAGGAGAAGTCTCGATGCCTCCATATACATAGAAAACATAGACCCAAGGTTTAGAGACAACGAGTTCCAACAGACAAGAAAACCGAGAAGAATTGGAGAAGATTGAGGTGTTAACTCATAAAGGAGATAACACAGAGACAAATGTATCAGGTGATTAAGATACAGAGAAAACTGATAAATCGACAAAGAGGGGAGAAGAAGGGACGTTGTTTACACCAGACAAATCATCTACAGACATGGCCAAGAAATAGTCATCCACCGAAATTGGTAGCCCCATCCAGTTTGTCACACCATTGCAGTTTACAAGAGGAAACCCCAATGCAGAGGTAATGTTCATAGAAGATTTCACACCTATCGCAACTGAAGAGATACCTCCTTCAGATTTATTTTTTAGTAGGAAAAGAAATCCCATAGTGAAGAGAGAAACACACAAGAGGGAAGGTGCAACTGTCAAGAGACACAGGGTGCTACTTGATGGAGAGGCTTTGGAGTAGGTAGACATTGCTGAAGAAGTAGTAGGTTCGCTGGGGGTTTTTGAAACAACCAACCAGTTTTCAGTCGGAAACTTAAAGGAAATATTGAAGTAGAAAGATCTACTAATAGGGTAGTTGAAGAATCAAATAAGAAATGTAGAAAAGAATGCCAGAAGAAAAGTCAACAAAGTTCTTGAAAAGGCTAGATCTAGTGATATACAAGAAATTCAACAGCTAAAATCCAGTCTCGACGGGATGCACACAAATGTACAGGCGAGCGAAGGGAGGACCATTCAACAAAGTGAATTGGCAAAGAAATTACAGGCCAAGGTGAACTTGATTGAGAACATGGTTATAGATATAACCGTCTTCCAAGAACAGGCATTGGAGGTATGTAATAAAATAGAATTAGTGCAACGAAGCCTTTTTGACAAGGTGGAAATTATCCAAAATCATTTTCGGGTGGTGAACGAATCATTGGATAATATTTGTTTCAGAGAAAGAGAGGCTAATGCTGCTCGGGCTACTTTTCAAGAAGTAGTTGTTTCGTTGGCCAGAGAAGAAATGTATTTAGTTCCCAGGTTGTCTATTTTAGAGCAGGTCAGAGGTGACATAATTTTGAAGACCTGGGATGCCAACATAGCCAAAAGTAAAAGAACGTCTAAGGAAATCAAAGAGGCTTGTGAAGAAGTTTTTCACTCACTAAATAAAGAGTCATTAGGCCTCGGTAAAGATGATCATTCTGAGGTATTGGGACAAGTTGAAGTAGAAAAACATCAACTTGGTATCAAAAAAATATTAGAAGAAGCTCAGGTTGAATTCTTGCAGCTAAAACAGGTTGATATCACTTAGATAGATAGATGGTTGGTGAAACCTAATTTGTAGCTATAGTCAATGACTTCAGAAGACAAAATAATGGAAGACAGATTGCCACTATTAGAAAAGAAATTGTATATTTTTGAGGCAAAGGATGTGACGGAACCCTCCAGACTAATAGCACAATTTGTAAGCAGGTGTGTTGAATGTATTGGAAAAGGAAAAGGCAGTACCTCAAAGAATCAATGAGGTGACCTGTGCACATCATCTGTACAGGTCATGATTAGAGATTATTTGTGTCTTAATTGGGAACAAGAAAAGAAAATGCCTCTGCCAGCATGACAAAGAGACAGAGGAGAAACAAGCGAAGCGTTCCAAATTTCCCATTTTTGTAACCATTAATATTTAGAAATAAGGAGAATTCCAACCGATTAGGGTTGAGAATATTTTGTATAAATGCATATTCAAAAGAATGAACAAATGTTGATTCTTGCCAGATGTAATTGAGAAAACTCTCCTCATTGAGAATTAATACAAGTGCAGACCAGAGATTCCACATTTTGTCCAATTTGAGTTATGTGTTCTTCTGTCCTTCCACATCTCAACATCTTTTTATATATTTCCTTGATGAATGTCTTATCACAATTTAGTAAAACATCTACTGTGATTACATTTCATTTAGTTATCTGATAGCAAACAAATTTTCCTCTTTATTTACTATTAGTAAATACAAGACCTGTGAGTAAATTAGATTTCTACATTTTATGTTTCATTTAAAGTTATATGATCTATTTTCTTCTTCTGTAAAAAAGTAAGATTCTTCTGTAATTGATGCCTTGCTTTTGTTGGATTTACTTCACACACACCTAGGATTTCTTTTTCCTAAGGTTTTTCCTTTTTTATTAGTCATAATTAGTCATTATCCAGTCTCCTATATTTTAGGAGAGAATATTCGACCTGGAGAATATTCTCTTTCAGTTGACACTTTAGTTTGACTAGTTGAGTTGAGTTTAGATGTTGCATTGGGATCATCACCATGCAACATTGGGATCATCACCATGCTAATTGGACCTTGCCTTGGGATCATCACCAAACTGGAACATTAGCCTTGATTCCTTGAGCTAACTCCTCACTACTCTCTGTTCAATCAGTTAACTGAAGACTAGTTGACTAGTTAACTCAAGTAGGTGGCAGTTCACTCCCGTAACTGCCTGAGAGACTAGACTAGGTGGCAGTTCTCTCCCGTAACTGCCTGAGAGACTAGACTAGGTGGTAGTTCACTCCCGTAACTGCTTGAGAGACTAGACTAGGTGGCAGTTCACTCTCGTAACTGCTGGTGTTTGTCCATATCACTCTATACCACCACTATGGTGCATTGGTTCACCTCCAGTGCTAACTCATTGAGCTATACAGAGTATATCATGTGTAAATTATTCATTATTCAATACGGTTAATGATAATTCTTTCATTCTTTCTCTCCTTCTTCTTCTTTCTCCAATTCTCTCTGAAAATATGTGTATTATTGTTTATCTAGATATATTATGTGCAGGTTCAACATATTTACATGGTATCAGAGCCGACGGACTGCTAAGCAAAAGCTACACCAAATTTTTTTGCAGGTACAAAAGATTTTAGACAGCGAAAAGATGGAATTCCAAAAAGAAATCATGCTTACACCTTACAACTATTTTGCATGGAAGGAGAAAATAGCCATATATATCCAATCCATAGGGTTGTACAGGTTAACCATGAATACAGATATAGAGCCGACATCAACCATAGAAAAATCCAAGTACTTAAATCGCATGGATGAGGCACTCAGAACAATTTGCAGTCTTATTTCTCCCGATCTCCTTTTTCACATATCTTCCTGTAATAATACCAATGAAGCCTGGAACACCTTGGAAGGGCTCTTTGGAAAACATAATGAGATGAGGGGACACATTCTGGAGGTGGAAATGCTTACATTGGATCCAAAAAGCTTCAATAATATCCAAGATTTCTTTACAAAATTTAAGGATTTACTGTTGCAACTCAAAGCTTGCAGGGTTGACAAATCAAAGGAGGAGAAACAAATGGTTCTCACCATTCTCTCCAATCTTGGTCCTTAATTATCTGTATTCATATCTACATTTCATACTGTTAGATTCGCCTCTGGAGCCACCTGGAAGATCCCTTCTCGAATCCCTGACACAAGAGCAAACCAAGCTCATCAACGTGGGCACAATCAAAGGCCCAAGCGTGCATGCACTCATTGTGCATGATGGAAGCCAAAAATATCAGAAATATAAATATAAAGATAAGCGGAAATCTCATGCACATCCGAAAAAGGAAGGGTACACAAAACCCTTCATCGATGCCTCCGGATCCAAAGGAGAAAAGGGAAGAAAAGGGGAGAAATGCACATGTTGTCACAAAGGATTCCATTTGGAATACACATGCATGAAAAAAAAAAAAAGATCTAATGTCTCAAATACTTCAGAAAAACAACCTTGGAGATCGCATCCCCGAGGGTGCAAAGAAGAAGAAGCCAGAAGATCCGAATTCCAAGAAAGATAATTCTAACCATGCCTTGATTTCCATCAACTCCTCTCCCGATGCTTGGATCGTTGATTCAAGAGCATAACATCACATGGCTGCCTCAAAATAAGTATATTCTTCTTTTGATGCATACAAAGGTCCTCCTATTCTGATGGGGGACAACTCTTCTATCGAAGTCATCAACAAAGGAAAGATTGAACTCACCAACGGAAGTTTCGAGAATGTGTTGCATGTTCCCAAGTTTTCTGTCAACCTTCTCTTCATGTATTAGATGACAAATTCCAGCACCAGAAAGAAATTTTTATTCACACCAAATTCCATGGACATCTACAACATGCAAACCAACTCCAGGGTTGCTACCGATGAGGTAAATCATCAGTCTAGATTGTATACATTTTTTGAATTCATTGAACCTGATTCTTCTTTACTGCTTACTCATGCTGATGAAAGTAGTAGGATATGGCATGAAAGGTTTGGACATTTGAATTTCAGATACATGCAACAAATTAGCAAGAAAATATTATTTTATGGTCTAACAAACATCCATTTCTCCAAGGGAGTATGTGAGGGATGTGTTCTCGGAAAACACCTCAAGAGAAATTTCTACCAGGGAAAGTCTCAATGAGCTTCTGCACCTTTAGATTTGATCCACAGTGAACTCATGGGTCCTTTTCTGCATCCATCGATCAACAAAGTGAAGTTTTTTCTCATTTTTGTTGACGATTTCTCACATTTTACATGGATCTACTTTCTCAGGCAAAAATATGAGGTCTTTCAACACCTCAAAGATTTCAAAGCTTTGGTTGAGACACAGTCTGGAAAGAAGATCAAATTCCTCCAAACTGATAACGGGGGAGAGTATGTGAATCATGAGATCCATAATATTTTCCATGAGGTAGGGATTCAGTTGTAGCACACAGTTCCCTATACTCCATAGCAAAACAGAGTTGCTGAGCGGAAAAACCGATCTCTAAAGGAGATGGCATCTTGCATGTTGCATGAAAAGTCACTACCACAGAGATTATGGGTCGAAGCACTTAATTGTGCAACATACATCCAAAACAGATCTCCCCATAGATTTTCTAAGGATAAGACCCCCCTACGAGGCTTGGAGCGGCCTCAAACCGGAAGTGACCCACTTCCACATTTTCATTTCACGTGCATGGGCCCAGATTCCCTTTGAAAAGAGGAAGGCACTTGATCCACAGAGCACTGAGTGCATTTTTGTTGGATACCCTAATGGTGTGAAGGGATATCGGCTTATTGATCTTTCCTCGGACCGGCTCATCATTGAGCGTGGTGTCCAATTCGAGGAAAGTGTCTCGCATGTACCTCAACAGCCGCATGCAGACACCTTCACTCTTCCACCTGTCCGAGATGATGAACATGCACATGTTCACTCTTCTTTAGATGAGAGTTCTGATTTAGATGACTCAGATGATTCAAATTCAGATTCAGTACAATCAGATGCAGAGTCAGAGCATCCAGATGCAGCTGCAGAGCCAGAGAAGAGGCTTAAGTGGGAACAGACTACTCTTCAGCATGCAGGGGATCTCGTACATGATCCAGCCGATACTAGGAGGAATCAATCTGATTTCGATGAGCCTCATGTTGCACTCACTGCCACTAAACCATTTTCTTCCAGGCATATTTTCTTGGTTCAGTCTTCAGATCCACAGTCTTATGATGAGGCTACTGGAAATCCATTTTGGGAATCCGCCATGCAGGAGGAGTACTACTCCCTCCTCAAGAACTAGACTTGGGATCTAGTTCCCCTTCCTAGTGGGGAGCTTGTTGTATCTCACACAATCTATACCAGACCTCTCATATGTAGTTGGCACAGTTTCTAGGCTCATACAGGAGCCACATGAGCTACATTGGAAAGCTGCAAAGTGTATCCTTCGATACTTACAAGGAACCATCACCTTTGGGATTCATTATGTAGTAGACTCTACATTAGATCTCATCGGGTTTACTGATTCAGACTGGGCTGGCGATAGCATTGATCGCAAGTCCACATATGGTTACTCACTCAGTCTTGGTTTCGAGCCTATCTGTTAGTCGAGCAAGAAGCAAGCTGCCATTGCTCTATCTTCAGTCGAGGCAGAGTACAGATGGGTAGTTAACATAACCATTCAGGCTATGTGGCTACAACATTTTCTCATTGAGTTGGGCATTTAGTTTCATCGGTCAATCATCATCTGGTGTGACAACCAGAGCACTCTGAAGTTCTACAGAGATCTCGTTTAGAGGCAACGGACGAAGAACATAGAGATCCACATGCACTACATCTGGGACTTAGTACACAAGGGGATCATCAACTTACAGTTCTGTCCTTCAGCAGAACTGACGATAGACATCTTCACCAGGAACTTCACTGAGCAGAAGTTCCATTCTTTGCGAAGTCGTCTTGGAGTGAAGGACACAGTTGCCTAGAAACTGTAGTTCTTATTTTTACATACATTGTACCTTGAGGGGGGGGGGGTTTCCCATGAGGTTTTCCCTCTTTCCTCACTTTATTTTCAATGTATCTTTTGTATTTGGGTACCTAACATGGCCTCGTTGCCGGGACCCAGTCTTTATTTTCACCATAGTGATGTTCAGGGGGGGTGTTGGAGTTACTTCACACACACCTAGGATTTCTTTTTCCTAAGATTTTTCCTTGTTTATTAGTCATAATTAGTCATTATCCAGTCTCCTATATTTTAGGAGAGAATATTTCACTTGGAGAATATTCTCTTTCAGTTGACACTTCAGTTTGACTAGTTGAGTTGAGTTTAGATGTTGCATTGGAATCATCACCATGCAACATTGGGATCATCACCATGCTAATTTGACCTTTCCTTGGGATCATCACCAAACTGGCGCATTAGCCTTGATTCCCCAAGTTAACTCCTCACTACTCTCTGTTCAGTCAGTTAACTGAAGACTAGTTGACTAGTTAACTCAAGTAGGTGGCAGTTCACTCCCGTAACTGCTTGAGAGACTAGACTAGGTGGCAGTTCACTCCCATAACTATTTGTGGGTGTCCAAATCACTCTATACCACCACTATGGCACATTGGTTCACCTCCAGTGCGAACTCATTGAGCTATACAGAGTATATCATGTGTAAATTATGCATTATTCACAACGGTTAATGATAATTATTTCATTATTTCTCTCCTTCTTATTCTTTCTCCAATTCTCTCTGCAAATGTGTGTATTATTGTTTAGCTAGATCTATTCTGTGCAGGTTCAACACATTTACAACTTTTTCTAACAGCTTTATGTTTTTCTCTCACTACATTCGATACTTTTAATTTTAACTCAGACACGAAAGACATCCTCTGTGTTGTTACACTGTTAATTCAATTTAAGGAATTTTTCTCACATAATCGAGGTAGAAAAAGAAAAAATTAAAACTTTCCTTATTTCTTGATGCTTGACATTATGCTTTGAGCCTTAAGTATAAAATCAGGAACAACATCTTTTTGGCGCCGTTTCTGGGGATGGAGAAACGAAGTTATTTTTTTCTGGGAGAACAACATGGTAAGTTTCTCTCTTTGATAGTGAACAAAGATTGAATACATTATAAGGCTAATTTTTATCTTTCACTTGGCGACTCCACAACTAATAAACCGACATTCAAACGAAGGAATACCAGACATAACCTAGATGATAAGTAGACTACACCTGTATCCGACTCTGAAAAAATATTAAAACCAAGGGGATACCTCAAGAAGATCACTATATCCATACGTAAGGTTTACCAACCTAAACCCACACAGTCTAATGCTAAGGTTCCACTTGAACTGTTAACTCCGCAAGATGGTTCCACCCAAATCCATTTCGAAGAAACATCGTCTAATAGAATTGAAGCCAAAATCATAAACCCCGAATTGGTTTTATCCGAGATAAAGGCCAAAACTGATTCATCTGTCTCCTTTATTAATAAAGGTAAAGGACCCATCTTGATACATGCTTTGATTGATTTTCCATCGGTCCCTGAAGTTCAGCTTGCCGAAGTTTTGAAGAATATATTATACACTTTGATTCAACTCCCGTTGGTTCTCTCATTTATATATCTTGTAAATCTGAAGAACCTAGTCCTCATCTCTCTTTTCCCCCCTTTTCAGATTTTCTGTCTCCTGACGGTCAGTTCATAGAACCTCTTTTGCTTCGTTCTGAAGTAACTGAAAGGTCACTAGACATCTTTGAAAACCCTCTCTACAATATTCAAGTTTCATCCCCTATATTATCAATTGCTGCTGTCGGAGGAGGTGGTGTCGGAGGTGGAGGAGGATTCGGTGCTGGAGGGGGAGGAGGAGGTAGTCAAGGACAACCCCCACCTCCTAGGATTTTTGATAAAGTAGCTGCTAGGTATGCTCCTTTTGTCCTCCCAGTTACCCTCCACAATTTACCCGAAAACTATATGAAAACCCTACCAAAGTTCACAGGAGAGGGAGACTTAACTGCTACTGAGCATATAAATTTTTTCGATCAATTCACTGATATTCTTGGCCTCGAGAATGAGGATGTTTATTCACAGTTCTTAGTCCAAACTTTGAAGGACAGGTGAGAACATGGTTTCGAGGGTTTCTATTATCTTCAATAGGATCATATGACGAGTTAGAAAGTGCCTTCCTTAGAAAATGGGGAGAGATAAAAGATCACCTTTATTATTTAACTGAGTTTGGAGCTTTGAGAAATAAAAATTCAAAAACAGTTATCGAATTCACTCAAAGATTTAATAAATTATATAACAAGATTCCAGTTGAGGTTAAACCTTCCCAAACCGCAGAAAAGGTAACTTTTGTTGGGGATTTCGAGCCCGATTTTTCTCTACTGTTGAGGGAAAGGAGAGTCGTCGACCTCACTAGAATGCAAGACGATGTTGTAGAAATTGAATCAAATATGATGGCATCGGGAAAGTTAAAATCTAAAATCGAAATGAGAAATAAAGAGATTAGACGATTCAGAGAATAGGCAGGACCCTCTGGATCTGGGAGGTCCTCAGAAGATAAGATGGATGATATGGCAAAAATAATCAAAGAATTATCAAACACAATTTTGAATATGGAACTAGATCAATCTAAAGCAGATCAGTTCACTAGAAAATATTTAAGAAGGAATCCTAACCCTCAAATACAACAATGACAGATAAAAAATGAATATCAAAAGATTCAGACCCCCTTGAAAAATGAAAATTTTATAGGAGGAGATGACATGCGAGAATTTGAGGAGTTAGAGGAAGATATGAATAATATTGGCGATGATTGTCAAGAACCTCATTTGACGAGGCAAGATTATGAGATGTCTTTAAACACAAAATACCGGTCTAATAATGATGATAGCATAAATATCACAAAATATTATGCTTATCAAGGAATCACCGACAATATAATGGCCGAGCTCCAAGAAAAGTATAATTTAAGGCCTAGAGGTAGAAATATCACAACTTCCCAACCAAAGAAAATCTTGCCAAGAAGTAAAGCGAATGAGGCAGCTCAACCAACAGTTGAAACACAGACTGCTAAAACAAAAGCAACTGACACATAGATTGCCAAAATAAAAGCAGCTGAAACACAGACTGCTAAAACAAAAGCAGCTAAAACACAAACTGTCGAAACAAAAATAGCTGAAATGAAAGAAACACAAACTAATAAATCAGAAAAAATGGAGATAGAAATCCAAATCAGAGAAGCCGATAAGACAACATGAAGTTTCAATATAGAAAATGAAATTAATAAGATCAAGATCCCTGTACCTCTGGTTGAACTGGAAAAAATCTTACATACAGAAAACAAATTGCCAAAATGATAATTTTTTCGGATATTGAAAGTCAAGAAGACGTTATAAATTTAGAAGATGATAAACCGAATATAATATTTGGTCTGCATTTTGAAGGTGCCATAGATTATGTCACTCCTTTCTACATTACGCTAACTGTGCATGATCATTTGCTCCATAATTGCATGTTGGATTCTAGAGCCTCCCACAATGTGATGCCCAAGTATATTATGGATAGACTTGGTCTCGAAATTACCAGACCATACAGAGATTGGTATTCTTTTGTTTTGAGAAAATTTAAATGTATGGGTATGATTAAAGATTTAGTGGTTAATCTTGCACAGATTCCGGTAAAAAGTGTTCTGATGGATGTGGTTGTTGCTGATATACCTCCAAAGTATGGCATGATGTTATCCAGGTCTTGGGGAACAAAACTTGGAGGATCCCTTCAGCTCGATATGACATACGCTACAATCCCGATCTTCGACGGACAGTTCACCTTCCTGTACAGAGAAACAAGGCTGACATATACAGTAAACGATCCACAAAATCTGAATAATTACCTTGTTTATGTCGCAGATCAGGATTTAGGAAACTGTATATTATCGATTGATGATAATTTAGATGAATTTATAGAATAAAATTGTACGGAAAAATAAAAAATAGAAAAGACAAATAAAAATGTATATAGTACTGGAGTTTGGAAAATGTATTTCGATGGTGCTTCATCTTGTGAAGGAGCAGGAGCTAGAGTGTTGTTTGTGGCACCCAGAGACGAATTTATTATCCCTTTCTCTTAAATCTTACAATGGGACATCGATTACACCAATAATGTATGTAAATATGAAGCCCTGGTCTTAGGATTAGAGGTTGTCAGGAAGTTGAATATTAAAAATTTGGAATTTTATGGTGACATGAAATTAATTGTAAAGAAAATAAATCGGCAGTACCAGGCCAAACACCCGAGGTTGAGGTCTTACATAAATTGTGCCTGGGATTTGATTGAATATTTTTTCTCATCGTTTAATATTCACCATATCCCAGAATATAAAATCAACGGGAAGATTCATTGGCCAAAGCAGCCGCGACGTTTGTACCTCCTACTGTTTTCAAACTGAAATATCACATAGAAATGAGGCACAAACCCTCAATACCAAACAATATACAACACTGGCAGGTCTTCGAAGATGATGAGAAAATCAGACAATTCCTAGAAATGGTGGATGGATTTGCTGAAACACAAGATCATCGGGAAAATTAGAATGAACCTGCTTGGATTATGCAGGAAGGTGAATATCCTCAGGAGTTCCGAGATAAGATCGCTAATCACCGCATGTTGGTACTAAAAAATAATCAGATCCCTAAAGGTCTGATTCCTTTAGAGATATTATTCGATCATGATGATATTCCCTTGAAGTCTACTTTGCAGCCTCAGCCTGAAGAGGTTGAAGATTGTGATATAGGCACCAAGGAAACTCCTAAGCTGGTAAAAATATCTAAATACCTTCCCCGTGAAATAAAAAGAAAATATGCTGAGTTACTCAAGCAGTATAAGGATGTTTTTGCCTCGTCTTATGATGAATTAAGAACTTATGATCATGGATGATTTTAGGGGCTAAATTTTTCTCATGGGCTAATTTTCCATGGTTTTTCCAAAAACAAGATTCGCTATTTTAAAAATGATTCACCCAAATTCTATAGGATAAAATTATTTTACCTTAAAAATTGCCAAAAGTTTATAAAAACTATATAAAATCCTTAGAAATTTGAATATTTTTGCAAAAATATCGCCAAACATTTATAGTTGGCATATGAAGGATTAGTAAGATTTGCCAAGGTTTCTACATTTTAAAATAAATTTCCATCCTTAAAATCATCCCTGCTTATGATACCACCATAATCAAACACAAAATTCCCCTAAAGCAGGGTGTTAAACCATTCAGGCAAAAACTAAGACAGATAAATCCCATACCACTGCCTGTGATAGAAAAGGAAGTAAAGAAGATCTTGGATGCTAAGATCATTGTTCCACTCAAATATTCTGAGTGGGTAGCCGACCTGGTTCCAGTCAAGAAGAGAAATGGTGAAATCAGACTGTGCGTAGATTTCATAAATTTAAACAAATCATCTCTCAAAGATAATTATCCATTACCTAAAATGGATCATGTATAGGAAAAAGTGGTCGGAGAAAAGAGAATGGTTATGATTGACGGATTTTCAGGCTACAATCAAATTGTAGTGCATGAGGATGATAAAGAGAAAACCGCGTTCACCACCCCATGGGGTACCTTTATGTATGATAAAATGCCATTTGGTTTGATGAACGCAGGAGCCACTTTCCAACAAGCTATGAGCATCGCCTTCGTCGGCGAAATAGATAAGTTTTTTTTCATTTATCTTGATGATCTAACCATGTTTTCTAAATTTGATGCAGAGCACCTAGTACACCTCAAGCAAACGTTTGAAAAATGTCAAAAATTTGGTTTGTCTCTGAATCCCAAGAAATCTCATTTTGCAATGCAGGACGGTAAACTCTTGGGCCATATAGTATCTAGAGATGGAATTAAAATCAACCTGAAAATGATTGAATCTATAGATACTATAAATATTCCTAGGAATAGAAAAGAGATCCAGTCATTTTTAGGAAAAATTATTTTTTTAAGAAGATTCATCCCGAACTTTGCTGAAATTGTAAAATTGATTACAAATATGCTCAAGGAGGACATCAAAGTCAAATGGACGATCGAAGCCAAAACGTCATTTGAACGTATCAAGAAGGTTATAGGTGAAGCACCAGTGCTGGCAAGCCTAGATTATCTGAAATAATTCTTAATTTTCTCATTCGCATCCGAACACACAATTGCGGTAGCACTCCTATAGAAGAACGAAGAAGGGTTCGAACAACCAATAACATTCTTCACTAAAAGCCTTAGAGACTCAGAGTTGAGATATGGTATACTGGAAAAGAAGGCATATGCAATGGTGAATGCCCTAAATGCTTTCAGGACCTATGTACTACATTCTAAAATAATTGCATATGTACCCACCAGTTTCATTAAAGATATATTGGTTCAACCCGATAGTGATGGAAGGAGGGGCCGATGGCTTGCTAAGATTCAAGAATTTGATCTGGAGGTGAAACCGACAAATCTCGTCAAAGGATAGGCTTTGGCTAAGCTACTAGTCGAATCTAATTTCAGAGCGCTTGTAATAAACTATCTGCAAGCTTACAAAGAAATTCCAGATATAGAAGAATTTGACGATCAAATACCTACAACTCAAATCCAGGAGAAGCTCTCTTCTTCAGCTTGGTATAAAGACATAGTCTCTTGCCTTCTAACTTTGCAGTGCCCAGATGATATGACTCCTTCCAAAGCTATAAAGTTGAAGTTGCACGCAGTAAATTATTGTATCATGGATAGCCAATTATATTGGAAGGATCCTCTGGGATTTTTACCAAGCTATTTAGTAGAATCTATAACAGAGAGAGTCATAAATGAATTTCATGAAGGAGTGTGTGGAGGACATCACTCATGGAGAGAAACATCCTATAAAATCCTGAGAGAAGGATATTATTGGCCTAAATTATTCACTGACGTGAATGTTAAAGTCAGAGCCTCTAACCCCTACCAACTATTTTCAGGCAAGCAAAAGCTTCCCGCATTACCTTTGGTCCCAGTTAAAACAAAAGCCTCGTTTCAACAATGGGGGTTAGATTTTGTCGGTGAAATCAATCCACACTCTAGCGTGCAACAAAAATGGATCTTGACCGCTACAGATTATTTCACTAAATGGGTAGAAGCCATTCCGACCAGAAACGCTACGGATTCAGTGGTGATAAATTTCTTGGAGGAAAACATTTTATCTAGATTTGGCTATCCTCGGAAGATAGTTACAGATAATGCCCAGGCATTTAAATCTATGGAAATGGTTAGTTTTTTCCAAAAGTACAATATTTTACTAGGACATTCCATAGCTTACTATCCTCAAGGAAATGGATTAGCTGAATCATCAGATAAAAGATTGATCACCATAGTTAAAAAAGTGTTGAACGAAAATAAGAAAGCCTGGCATGTGCATTTGAAATATGCTTTGTGGGAAAATCGGATAGGCACTAAGAAATCGATCGGGATGTCCCCTTTCCAAATGGTGTACGGGCTGACGTGGTACTAACCATAAACTTGGATCTACTTGTAATGAAACTCTGGCAAGACAAAAAGGAAGAGCCAAATCATGTCACGAGAAGAATAAATCAATTGATTGAAGTCTAGCAAAACAGGGCTGAAGTGGATGAAAAACTCCAGAAGTATCAGGATAACATGAAATCCATGTTTGACCAAAAAGATAAAGACAAGGAATTCCTCCTTGGTGACCTGGTTTTAAAGTGGGATGCTAGAAAGGAAGATTCAGGAAAGCACGACAAATTCGACCATATATGGAGTGGATCTTTCAAAATCACAGCTTCTGAAGGGAAGAATTCATTTTTGTTAGAAAATCTGGATGGTAAAATCCTTAATGCCCTATCAACAGGCGTTACTTGAAGCATTTTATGCAATAATTGGTTTCCAAACTCTCACTGTATATAATGGTTTTCTTTTATTTGTTTTTGATTCATAGTTTTTTATTTCTTCGGTAAGTTTTTACTTTCATTGTAAATAAAACCAGGTTAGTTGATTTCATAAAAACAAAAATATAAAAATAAGTAACATATAGAGTTTTGGTCTCGTAAGTTCCTGACATTCTTCAAGTTATTATCATGCAGGATATTTGTCGATAGCCGAGAGATAAGATATATTAGAAATTGGCATTCATGTATCAGAACATTGGCTTTCTCTCGAAATAGGTGATAAACAAATAGTTTACTTGGTTGAAAATATAAGAGTAAATCTAAGGTATGAGCTTCTTCCATGTTTAAATTTTCAAAGAAATATCACTTAGTACGACAGAGGTCTCATATGTACGAATATTGACACCTAATTTATAACCAGAGGAATAAAAAATTACGTTTAATTATCAAGAGTTTTCTCTGGATAAAATAAAAATGAAATAAAAGTTATAATAAAAAATAAGAAATAAGAAGACCTTAAAGAAAAAGTTTCAAGAATCGATTAAAAGTTTGCTTAAGAGTGACCATGCTTACAATAGAACATATGAATCCTCATTATGTTCCCCTGCTCATTCTCAAGTTGTATTTTCATATGATTCTCGATATCATCCCATGGTCTTCATAGAGGAAAAAGGGTCTCACCTTAACTTTAAAATATCACAAACAAATCTTCAAAATGAGAATAGGAAAAAATTCTTATGATTCCTCTAACTTTAACTAAACAAAAAAGTATGTCTAGGCTAATCCTAACTATGTTAGCCCTTCTAACAGGTTTAAATTGATTAGTTTCTCTCAAGGAAAGTCCCTAGAAAATAAAAACTTCCCATGAGAACTTCCCTGTAGGTGAAGGTGTTTTGAAGGTCAAAGGAAGATTAGTCCAGAGTAATCAAAGTGAGTTGACAGACCTCTGTTGCTAAATTATAAACAGATATCATCACTGGTATATTTTATACAAATTGATTGTCCCCACTTCATGTCTTAAAATAAAAAATAAGACATATGGTGAAAGGAAATTCATAAATGATTTCCCCCATCTAGTCCAAAAAAAGAGATGATGAAAATAAATTCATTAAATTATTTCCCTCATCTCAACATTTAAATGCAAAATTACTAATTAAAGTGGTAAAAGGAAATTCAATGTGGGAATTAGATAACTTCATCGGGGTACTGAACAGGCTCGCTGGCAGTGAAGCAATGTCTACGATATTTGCAAGGATGTTATACATGAATTATAATGTACTCTGGTAACTAGTTCTCTTTTCGACTAGATCTACATTCTAAGTTAACACGAGACTCCTTGACTAAATACATTAAAATTTCTTTTCCTTGATGTGAACAAAATCGAGCAAAGCCTGGTAGGACGGTTAAGGTTGTTTTGATTATCTTAAGCAAATATGAAGTCATTTTTAAGAAAAGGAAGCCATTAATAAGTCTAAACTCGAGATCGATGAATGATTAAGTTTTGAAAGTTTTCAGAGATATAGATGAAGTCCAAAATCTTGTTGTGTGTCCTTTTAGAATGTGTTTCACGGGAATGCAATAATGACTCCATTTACCCAATAAAGGCACTTGGTCTGTTGTTCTTCGGTGTCTCGCAGGGAGACACGATCCCTAGATGGAGCTTATGTTGGAACACATATATTTTTATAGATTTTATATTTTAAATAGGTTTTATTCTCGTTTAGATAAAAACAATGTGCGCTTGAGTCTCAACATTGGTGAAGTCTCACATCTAATCTAACGGTCCTAAACTCTTAAAGGTGATGGAGCCGCCTACTCGTTAACGAGTCAAACCACTAAAGACTACTTTCAAAATGTCGGGTTTTGGAGTTTCGCGATGAAAGTATCTCAACATATAGAAACTCCAAAGTCCTGATAGCCAAAATCATGAAACTATCTTAAGAATTAAACCGGATTAATTGAAGATTAAAAATGATTAACGGTTAATTAATCATACCACGATTTCGTGTTTCGAAGATCCTGCATGTAGTATTTCCAAAGTCCCAATATCCGAAATCACGAAATTGTCTTAAGTGGTAAACTGGGTTAATTAAGTATTAAGAACAATTAACGATTAATAAATCTTGTCGCGATTTCACATTTCTGGAATCCTAACATATAACGACTATCAATACCCCGAGATCCGAAACCCCAAAATCTTTGAGGTTAATCATGATTAATTAAAAAGGGTTAAACACAATTAAAATTAATTAATCACATCGTGATTTTGCATTTCATAAGTTATATCTCAGACTGTTATAAGATCTCCCAAGAGTCGAAATGCCGAAATTTACTTAATGATAAATACGATTAACTGATGTTTTAATAAATGATTATCTCTTAATTAATCCATCGCCTAATGATGACTAGGATAAATTCAAATTTCGTCTCTGCTTTTCCCGAGCATAAACCACCAAAAAATAAATGACATTAATAATGCATTTACGACAATCATTCCAAATAAGATTTTGACCCACCGCTTAAATCTGATTCATTAAAGAAAGTAAATATTCCATGAGTAAAGGGATTGGTTGATCTATGCCATTAAAGGAAAAGAGTTGCAAGTTTGAATTTCATTATATGTTTCTGGTGAGCAGTAAGTTTTCCCAGCTAAAGGATTTTACGCTTTTCCTGTGACAGATAACAAAGTTCAAAAGTCTGATACCATGGATCCACGGAAAGCACCTAAAATGATTGGTGAAAGTTTGAGCCAGAGCGCAGATGTCCTCTCCGACACCTTGCCCAGAAACATAGACACTGTCAAATCTTGGACACAATATCCGATATTCTTTAGTATGAATTGGTAAATTGCCCAGATGATTCAAGTGACAATGAGAATGAAGACCTAGCTACCAAGTCCAATGTTGTTGCACAGTCAGAATTACACAAGATAGCGGCGAGGCCTAGGCTCTTGCCTTACAATGATATGATCGGTTGGGCGTTGGAGCACGCAGATATTCCAACCAAAACCTTCTTAAACTCACCAAAAGTCGCAGTTGGGTATTTTCGACCTGAACATCTGCAGGTGATGTAAAAATTGTCTCCTGAACCCAATTTCACTTACAACGCCAGTTTCCCAGCTGACTTTAACAAGAAGGAATGTGACCAATATGGAAAAAACCTTTCTGACTTAGTTAAGGATTGGTATTCTCTCCCCGAGAAGTTTAGAGCTGACTCTCATGGCGTATATGTAGTTTCTGCATTAGAACCTCATATAATGTATATCACAGTGATGATATGTAGACTCTACGGGAAAGAAAACATGACACACTTCCATTTAAAGTGGGTGCCAATTATACGCACAGTAGCGGAAGGGTATTCTCTTGATTGGGCCAAGATATTGTGAGACAACTTGGTCAGAGAAATTACAGAGTATCAATCACTAAAATCCAAAGGGAAACCAACCCCATTTTTCATGTCAGCTTATATCATGGACGTCGTTTGTTTCATGATACCTTTTCCTCTGATGGGGTGGAGTTGGACTCCAAATAATCCTGAACCCATACATACTTATCACTTGAAGCTTTGGGAGGACAAGGCGAAGGATTTCTTTTATGAAATATGCAACAGGGTGGTGGTGCCGATGCACACTGCTATATATGGCTACCCACCTCTCGAGATTTCCAACAAAGTGGTGACTAATCTGGGCAGAATAATAGACTGGTATATTGAGGAACATTTTTACTACATCAGGGTTTTCGGCTGTTCGGTCCCCCCACATGCTCTACCTCATTTTTTACCAGATCAAATGGTGTGCCAAGAGGTAGTACATCAAACTGTACTTGGAGGGATTAGTAAGGAACTGAAAGTAGTACAAAAAATGGTATGGCCATCTTTTCCCTTACATATTGGTACATTTTCTCTACTAGATTTTGGCCATTCGAAATTGGAGGCCGCAGCCCTAGGAGAAATCAAACTGGTCGATATTGAGTTCAAGAGGCATGATCCACAAAATATCGTGAGTAACCAAATGGACAAATGCAATTTAAAACAATATGAACACAAAGACTCTCGTCAAGATGAAATGTTCTGAGGAGCGAGGTCCTATCAAGAGGTCCTGAGTCGAGTTCGAGATCTGTTGCCAAATAGAATGGCCGAATTTTATAACTTTCAGAGACATCCGAGGAATGTTCTCCCCAAGGTATTGCAAGGATAAGTCCTAACGCCTCCAGATACATAGTAAATAGAGACCCAAGGTTTAGATATAGCGAGTTCCAGTAGACAAGAAAACCAAGAAGAATTGGAGAAGATTGAGGTGCTGACTCAGAAAGGAGACAACGTAGAGACAAATGTATCAGGTGATCAAGATACAGAGCAAACTGAGAAATCGACAAAGAGGGTAGAAGAAGGGTCGCTGTTTACACCAGAGAAATCATCTACAGACACGTCCGGGAAAAAATCATCCACCGAAATTGGTAGCCCCATCTAGTTTGTCACACCATTGCAATTCATAAGAGGAAACCCCAATGCAGAGGTAATGTTCATAGAATATTTTACACCTATCACAACTGAAGAGTTACCTCCTTTAGATTTATTTTTTAGCAGGAAAAGAAAGGCCGTAGTGAAGAGAGAAATGCACCAGAGGGAAGGTCCAACTATCAAGAGACACGGGGTACTACTTTATGGAGAGGCTTTGGAGAAGGTAGACTTTGCTAAAGAAGTAGCAAGTTCCTTGGGGGCGTTTGCAATAACAAACCAGTTTTCAGTCAGAAACTTTAAGGAAAGATTGAAGCAGAAAGATCTACTAATAGGGCAGTTTCAGAATCAAATAAGAACTATAGAAAATAATATTATAAGAGAAGTCATAAAAGGTCTTGAAAAGGATATATCTAGTGATATACAAGAAATTCAACAGATAAAGTCTAGTCTCGACGAGATGCACATGAATGTATAGGCGAGTGAAGGGCGGGCCATTCAACAAAGTGAATTGGTAAAACAATTACAGGCCAAGGTGAAATTGACTGAGATCATGGTTATAGATATAATCATCTTCCAAGAAGAGGCATTGGAGGTATGTGAGAAAATAGAATTAGCGCAACGAAGCCTTTTTGACAAGGTGGAAATTATCCAAAATCATTTTCGGGTGGTGAACGAATCATTGGATAATATTTGTTTAAGAGAAAGAGAGGCTACTGCAACTCATACCACTTTTCAAGAAGTGTTTGTGTCATCGACCAGAGAAGAAATGTTTGTAGTTCCTAGGTTGTCTGTTTCAAAGCAGGTCAGAGATGACATAATATTGAAGACCTGGGAAGCCAACATAGCCGAAAGTAAAAGAACGACTAAGGAAATCAAAGAGGCTTGTGAAGAAGTTTTTCACTCACTAAATAAAGAGTCATTAGGCCTCAGTAAAGATGATCATTATGAGGTATTGGGACAAGTTGACGTAGAAAAACATCAACTTGATATCAAAACAATCTTAGAAGAAGCTCAGGCTGAAATCTTGTAGCTAAAACAGGTCGATATCACTCAGATAGATAGATGGCTGGTGAAACCTAATTTGTAGCTACATTTAATGACTTCAAAAGACAAAAGAATGGAAGAAAGATTTCCACTATTAGAGAATCAATTGTATATTTTTTAGGCAAAGGATGTGACAAAACCCTACAGACTAATAGCACAATTTGTAAGCAGGTGTGTCGAATGTATTGGACAAGGAAAAGGCAGTACCTCAAAGAACCAATGAGGTGACCCGTGCACATCATCTGTATAGGTCATGATTAGAGATTATCTGTGTCTGAACTAGGAACAACAAAAGAAAGTGCCTCTGCCAGGACGACAAAGAGACAGAGGAGAAACAAGCGAAGTGTTCCAAATTTCCCATTTTTGTAACCATTATTGTTTAGAAATAAGGATAATTCCAACCGATTAGGGTTGAGAATATTTTGTATAAATGCATATTCAAAATAATGAACAAAGGATGCTTCTTGCCAAATGTAACTGAGAAAACTCTCCTCATTGAGTATTAATACAAGTGCAGACCAAAGATTCCACATTTCGTCTAGTTTGAGTTATGTGTTCTTCTGTCCTTCCACATCTCAGCATCTTTTTATATATTTCCTTGATGAATGCCTGATCGCAATTTAGTAAAACATCTACTGTGATTACATTTCATTTAGTTATCTGATAGCAAACAAATTTTCCTTTGTATTTATTGTTAGTAAATACAAGACCTGTGAGTTAATTAGATTGCTACATTTTATGCTTCATTTAAGGTTATATGATCTATTTTCTTCTTCTGTAACAAAGTAAGATTATTCTGTAATTGATGCCTTTCTTTGTCTAACAACTTTATGTTTTTCTCTCACTACATTCAATACTTTTAATTTTAACTTAGACACGAAAGACGACCTCTGTGTTGTTATACTGTTAATTCAATTTAATGATTTTTTCTCACATAACCGAGGTAGAAAAAGAAAACATTAAAACTTTCCTTATTTCCTGATGCCTAACATTATGCTTTGAGCCTTAAGTATAAACTCAGGAGCAACACATATGATATAGTATCTTAGTGCATGGTAATGTTAATGAATGCTAGATCTAATCTTCTTATATATGCTAAGTTCTTGAATGTGTTAGATCTCATTACTACGTTGCTCTGTAATTAGGGTTTACACCTGCGATGTGAATAAGAGTTAGAGACTAATGAATATTAACTACTAAGTGCTTTGTTAAGTGTGGTAATCACAGATCCGTGTCCTAGCTAGGTTGTAGACACTTTATTCCTTCAACCCCCCTTCCTCTACCTCAGGTGAGACTTCATCTACTTCGTAGGTGTTGTTGAAAGGGCCGATAGTTATGGTTTTGTTGGTGCGTTGTTGTAGCGTTGAACCCCGAGTCTGCCCCTGTGTCAACAAATGGTTCCATTGTCGGGACCTGAAACTATGATTTTTGAGAACTAAAGAAAAGATAAAGCTTTGTGCGTAGATCTGTTGCCCTAGTGCACAGTATCCTACTTGGCTTGAGAAGCTCTGTGATAACAATTAGATATGAAGAAAAGAGGTAAGATCTTAAAGATTTGTGCTCTAATAAAGGTAAGATAAGTGAATTTTTTTTTTTCAAAAGAATGGATCTAGGTATGTTTGATAGATTTGGTCCTAGTTTGAAAACTAGGGCACAACTAGAAGAAAGAAGATATGATATGAATAGATCTGATAGAAATAGTAAAAGATATGTTATTCCTATGCATAGAAAGAATGTTTGGACTGACAAGTGGATGCGGGATCCTAGAAAGAATTTTTTGTAGGTTCATCACTGTGATCCTAGTGCGCAGTACAGGGAAGCTTGGGGATCATTTAAGAGAAAGAGAGGATTAACCCTTTGTTACAATTGCAGAAGACCGGGACATCTTGGTAAGAAATGCCCTGGTAGAAACCCTATTTTCCTTTGTTGCAAAGCTATGGACCATGAAGCTTTGAATTACCCTAGAATGATTGCTAAGGCTGAAAAGATGAATATAAGACAAGAAAACCCTTAGGAAGGCCAAGAAACTAAGGATATGACAGAACCCCAAAAAGAATTAAAGAGTATATTATTACAGATGGAATAAACCATGAATAATCACAAAGACATTAACTTATCAGATATCCTAAAAGAGAAAGAGCGTATAGAAACAAGAATAGGAGACTTTGACATAGATTGTGTATTGGATACAACAACACAAGTGAATATCATGACATAAAAAGCTTGGAAAATTTTGGGAAAGCCAGCTATGATTCCTTCACTGGGAGGAATAGGATTGTTTAAAGGAAAATTGATAACCCTATGTGGAAGACTTACCCAGATATCTATGAGTGCTTATAGAACTTCGACAGAGGAATAATTTGAGGTCATTAAATTTTTTGAGAACAATGTCCCATTTGCTATTTTGCTAGGAAAAACATGGATTGAGAAAGATCAGATACGAAGGAAACAAAAAGAGGAAGCTCTAGAACCGAAAAAGAAAGAACTAAGAGATTTCATGGCTAGGAGAATAACACACTTCCTGAAAGAAAAAGAAGACCAGTCAAAGCTACTGAGGACCAGAGATCTGGATGTCGAAGTTGAAGGAACACAATAAGACTTGAAACACCTGTCCATACAAGAGAGTAGAGCACCTACTCCAGAAAAAGAAGAAGTATTACTCTCAAACCCTATAAAAGAATCTCATCAGCGTGAAGTTACTATGTTGAGTACAGATAAGAAAAAGAATGGAAAGAGGAACCCAGAGACGCAGATCACAGGAAAGAAGGCTAGAAAGCTCAACAAGAAGAAAGCAAAGCTAGAAAAATTGCAAGAGGCACCAGAAAGGACTTCGTAGAAAGAAGGTTTACAGAACTTGAACTTCGTTGGGATATCAAAACAACGCATATCGACACCTCGCCATGGTAGAGAAATATGACCATTGGAGGCATCCCGAGCATTATATCGACGCTCCAGAATGACTAGAAACATAGTTATGGCCGAAAAGCTCACCATTGGACCGTTGGGACCGTGCCCTAATGGATGGAATCACATTGATGAAGGCTTTATTACCCATTGGAAGGATCTGTTACGACGTTGTCTATTTATATCGTTGAATGTTGCATAGAGAACACTTTTGTGAATTGTATCCGAGCCCACATAGAATTCATTATTATTGCGTTGTGCCTATTGAGACCTCACCACCCAGTCTATTACCTTGAGTATTCGATCACCGACCTGAGATACCTGATATAGAGCATGCATGTCATACAACCTTAATGCAGTAGAAAATTATGTCAAAGAAATTCTAATTGACCTCAAGGATGAGAAGGTGATGTCCATAGCAATTCAGGCTTCATCGACGTGAGGAGTGCAAGCATCCCCGTCGACTGCTCATGGATATGGACCATCCCGAGCTGCGACCAAGAAATGAACAAAGCATCATGATGACTTGGTGAATGCGAAGCTCATCCTATCAGTCCTTCCCGACTACATCCTACCTCTGGTTGGCGCTGTGAGTCATGACAGTGTCCCAAGGGACTTCGACTACATGTTGATTACTACGTACCTCCCGAAGGGGATACGTGCAGTCAAACCTCAGCTGGATAAGATTTTGACGTTCAAGATCAATGACTATAACCTAGGAGATTGCAAGAACTATTGTATGCTCGCGCTGCATAAGTATCTAACCAAGACAAAGGGGAATACGTAGAATATCATACCCTAGTCGTGGACCATGGACATTGCGAGGTCCACGATCCTCAACGTCATGAAGATACCACACTTTGGAAGGCACCAGGAGGTTAACGCATGCATTAAACTACTACTGTCATGCTTCCATGGTGGTTATCTGTGGCTGGATAGATGCATCACCGTGGATCCAGCATTGATCCATAGGATCACCGGATTAAGCATGCAAGGCCTAGGCCCACAAGAATTTTACCCAGGGAAGGCTGCAGATCTCCCCCTGTAGCAGACAATCAAAGACACCTATGGAGATGTGGAAAAGGGTAAAGAAGCTACAAGGTAGCCTCCATCCAGAATGGCGCAGTGCACCTCGCCTGCCAGCCAATCGCAGGTGAGCTAGTAAGGAAGAACAGACCCACGCAGGTCACGGGGTTCGTTGTTGACCTCGCAGGAAAATGTGTGGAAGGGATACAAATGAATTGGGTGAGATACCTCGTCAAACAGTTAGATCAGGACTTTCGCGAAGCTCAAGATTAGGGCAACGTGTTCCATTTCAGTTGGTTGTTGATCCTCATCCCCTTCATTGCTTGGGAGATGCCGGAAGGTGCAACCTTCCCTGAAATTGAGCCATCTGAACCACTAGCTGCGAAGTTCACTACACTCTGGTATTCAAGCAACATGGCTAGACAATGGCAGTTAAACGCAGTGTTCCATGCCTATTACCTACAATTGAAGAGGGATATTGAGTCCTTCCCTCGCATGACGTTGAACACGCTACATCGTTTCAGTCCATTTGTGAAGTTCCACGCAGATAGGAATTTTATATATATCATTGCGCATAGAGATGAACACAAGGAGGAGTTGCAGAGTTATTACAAGCTCACTGAGGAGGACATTGAGGAAATCACCAAGGAGTGGCCTGAATAATTCTTGGTACCAGTTGACCAGGAAGAACTGTCTTACCCCAACCTCATCGGAAGTCATGTGGTCACTCGCGAAGAGTATGATGCACCTTGCAGCCGCTGAAGGAAGAAGAAGGAAGAAACACATGAGCCGTACAATGCATTAGAAGAGACTGCTTAAGATTCTCCTAGAGGGGGAGGGAGTGACGAAGTAAAAAAGGAAGAGAACAATGACAAAGAAGACAAACAAAAGCAAGGCGAAGTAACACCACCTCGGGATCCCATTGATGAAGCTAAGACATCCAAGAAAAGAAAGGTTTCTCCCACAAAACCTACATCATGGAAGAAATCAAAAACCAATAAACCACCATTTCAGACTGTGCTCATGGTGGACGACATCCACCTTATCATTGCCACTGTTTCAAACACAGTGGAGGATATCTTGCAAAATATCGAAGCCAAACAAGAGACCATGTATGATAGGATTGAAGCAGAGTTGAAAGGGTTACAACAAGCCCTCTACTCGAGCCATGCAGTGTCTACTATGCCCCCGCCATCAGAAGGAGTAGAGTTGGGAGATGAGCCTGCCCAGCTACGCAGAATAGAAGACTCCACAAAATCTCTCCTTCGTCGGGTCCAGGAAGAAAAAGAACAGGCCGCAGAGGCCCTGAAGCAAGAAAAAGAGGAATTCATAGAGCAACGCTGGGTTGCACAGCAGGAAAAAGATGACCTCCAAGCAAAGTTTGCAGAGGATAGAGCATAAATCTAGTAGGAGGAAGAATAGCTGCTTGCGGAGTAGATGGAAGTTTAAGAAGCAGTCACCAGAGAAATTCGTTCTATGACAAGCTTAGAGCAGAAGAAGAAGACCCAGTGGAAAGTCAAGTGATGAAGCTTGCTGAAGTTATTCAACAACTTCAACAGAGAGTATCAAAACTAGAGCTATAAGAAGTGCCAAACACTCCGTAGGAAGTGAAAGATCAAAGAGAGGAAACTGCCAGGAGCGTAGTCGAGAGAATCAAGGCATTAGCCTTGAAATGCAAACAACTCAACAGTCGAAGTGTGTAGACTTACAAGCACCTCATAGAGAACCCTGAACTAAGGACACTAGAGTCACAACTCCAGGAAGAGAAGAAACAAGAAACAACAGTGCAAGCACAGTTGAAGCTACTGTCAACAGTTGAGAGGATGAAAATATCCCAGGAACAATGCATTGTTCAACAACAAATCCATGCTATCCAGAGTAAAGTCCTGGAAGTGAACCAAAAACTTTAGCCAGTACAAGACGAAGCTTGCATACTTTTTTAGGATATTGAAGGATGAGGCGTGGAACTGGAACAAGTGGTCACTTTGGTGGAATAGTGCTTGGCAGGACCAGTGAATGATAAATTTATTCAGGAATTCATCGAGTAGGAGGCTCTGGTGAAGCAACAGGTCAAAGCAGCTCGAGTCATTTGAGGCAGAGCTACCCATATCAGAGTGACTCGGGATGAGTCACAGGTGAGTGTTGGGGGCTTGTTGGCCCTTGACCGGGGTTTATGGAAACACTGGTCATGTTTGACCAATTTTGGGACTTTGACAGGCTGGTCAAAGGCAGAGCGCAAGGATAAGTGGAGATCATGGGATATCGTCACCTTTTGTGGACCTTTTGGGGTTAGGGTTTATGTAACGGGTATGGGATGTCGGCCCATGGGTTTTTACCCATGTTTAGGCCTTTTTGTAAAGTATAATTAGATATCTAGGTGATGTAAGAGTAGCGATACCTAGTAGTATGTCTTGGTGCTATGCTAAGTACAAGTGATTGTAAGAGGCTTTGTGCATACTGTGTGTTGATACTTACAGATCTAAGTGGAAAACATTTGTAGTGCTTTGTGCACCGACTGTGTAAGGCTCTGTGCCTAGATCTACTCAGGGAAGGAGGATCTAGCGAGGTGCGTGCAGATATCCTATCTATGCAGAGTGGGTTTTGAGGCTCTGTTCATGTAAGATGATTGACAGAAGATAATAAATAAGAAGAAGAGTTGGTGGACGTAGCCCCAGGCTGGGGGTGAACCACATATATCATGTGTTGTAATTGCTTTGAGAATTATGGTTGTTATGTTTTTGATATGAATTTTTCTTAGTGTTTCTATATTTATATATGATGCATCTGATATAGTAGCTTAGTGCATGGTAATGTGAATGAATTCTAGATCTTATCTTCTTATATATGCTAAGTGCTTGAATGTGTTAGATCTCATTACTGCGCTGCTATGTAATTAGGGTTTACACCTGCGATGTGAATAAGAGTTATAGACTAATGAATATTAACTGCTAAGTGATCTATTAAGTGTGGTAATCATAGATCTGTGTCCCAGCTAGGTTGCAGACACTTGAGTCCTGCAACCCCCCCTGCCTCTACCTCGGGTGAGACTTCATATGCTTTGCAGGTGTTGCCGAAAGGGCCGATAGTTAGGGTTTTGTTGGTGTGTTGTTGTAGCGTTGAACCCCGGGTCTTCCCTTATGCCAACACATGAACTTTCACTTCACCAGCTGAGATTTCCATCTATTGTAGAATTAATGTAATCATGTTGTCTTGCTGTTAGTTTATAGTTGTTCTCTAGCTCATATACATTGTCTTCTTCCCTTATAGGTTATGTGTATATGCAACCTTCATCTAGGTCCAAAGGTGCAATGACCTTAAGGCCATTACCTTAGAATTTCATTCTTTTCTTCTTTAGGTCAACAACAGCCGAATTGTTGAAAGCCCAATCAATTCCTTACAACGCAAGATAGGGACAACTATCATCAACACTCTCAATCACTTCGAAGTATGCAAATTTACTTACCCCATCGATGTCTATAGGGACATGCTCTAGTCTTCCAAAGGGGCTCACCACTTGCTCATTAGCCATCCTAAGACTGATAGGAGATTAAATCAATCTAGGATTTCCCATCAGTGCCCAAGTCTGCTTCATCATAAAAAAATTTTCTGATCCCAAGTCGAGGACCACATAGTCCATGTCGTAGTCTCCAATGTGAGCACTAAGGTGCAATTCCTTGTTTGTCCTCCTTTTCCTAGATATTTGATTCACATCTCTACTCTGCAGAGGATCTATTATTTCAATTTCATATTGTCTTACCAGGCGTTGTAGCTCCTGCACATCTTTCTCATCTTTAATCAACTTGATACAAGTATATAAGAAGTCCATGAGATTGCTTACCTCTTTTCCTTATCTAGCTAGGGATGACTGATCAAATGCCATAGTCATTTCACATTCCTTTACCTCTGGTTGTGCCTTATATGAAGAAGCATGTTCTCCTACAAATTCTTTCCTTTCTTCTTCAAAAGTACGCTTTTCTCTCCTTGGATCAAACAACTGTGCCTTTTCTGCAGCTCTTCTGATCCCTGATCCTTCTGTAGTTTTTCCTAGAGTTACCCTATCTTCTACTGTAACAAATCCTCCTATAGTAATAACAGAGACTCTAGGGTCCTCACCGCGAGGTTCTGGTGATATTAGTTGGACTTGTTGGTTTCCTCCTCGTCTCTTCTGAGGTTTAGCTAACAACACTGGAAATTCTTTGATAACATGATCAAATGAGTTATAGTAGTTGCAAGTAGTACAAGGGTTCTGACAATCCCTCTCCAAATGACCTAGCTGGGCACAGTTATATCAAATAATATGACCTCGACCTAGACTCATGCCTCCTACTCATCCTCTTCCCCTAAATCCACCACGAGGGTTGAAGTTTCCTCTACCTGGGGAGTTGAATTGCGCAACATTTCCTTCCTGTTGTAATTCTCCTTGAATTCTATATGTATCCCTTGATCTTTCATGCATGAGGTTGTAAGCCCTACAATCCTTCTCATCATGCCCCACAGATTTACAAAATGTACAATAAATATTGGTGGGGGTCTGGATATATTTCTGCATATAATAACATTCACTAGGGAGATGTCTATTTCTGCATACCTCGCACCAGGGTGTAGTAGCCTGCTTCAGAGGGTTAGGAGCTCCAGATTCCAAGTATTCATTAAATAAGGGACAATGTTCTTTGTTGTGCCCCTTTGATTTACATCTAATACACCAGATATATTCTCTTTTCTCCTTTACTTTATCTTTCTTCATGTCCTTGACTTGTAAAGATAAACTAGTTAACTGATTCAAAATTTGGCTCATACCTGGGTTGGTTTCTTCTGCAGGGGTTGCTTCTAGTTTCATGGAGATATCCAATGCTTCAACCTGCGAAGCGACCTTCTGTTTCATAAGAGGAACTCTGATGTGTGTCAGGAGAGAAGCGATGAACCATTCCTTATGTTCTTCATCTGAAATATGAAAACTTAAGTGGCCTGTCAGGGTCTTAAACCTCTGATCAAACTCCCAGATAGGTTTAGTTACCTTCTGCTTGATCTCCTTCAAATTTTTAATACACTATGCCTCCAAATTAGGCTTATTGAATTCTACACTCAATGCATTCTTAATGTCATTCAGCGGTTTAGGTTGTCCAGGTCCTAAAGCAAACTTCATATACCAGCTCAGTGCACGATCCCTCAAGGTAGTACTAAACTGAGCTCTCTTGACATCTTTTTCGGTGACTTGCTTGATGCTCCATACAACTTTTCATAAGAACCAATGCTGGTCAGGATATTCATATCCATCTCCTCTGAAAATGGGTAACCTCATTTCATCTGCCATAGATCTTCCTTGGTTTCTTGACTAAGTATGTACTAAGTTGCTTGTAATAGTACTCTGATTGCTATAACTACTCTAGTTACTCTGGTTAATTAATGCTTCTAAAAAAACAGGAGGAGTAATAGTACTTACTTCGACAATAGGTGTAGTTCCTAAAGTTTTTGGTTCTTCCTGACGAAGTTCCTCAGTCTCTGCTTCTTCTGTTCTTGCGAACTATGAATACTCTTCGTCTGACCTCCCTACCTCCTCTTCAATGTAGAAATGTTCATCTTGATTCAATGGCCAGTAACTCTGCTTAAATAGGTCTACGAGAGGAACCTTTCTGAACGATATCCCACTATGCGTGTGTCCAGCCTCTGCGTCACTGTCACTGTCTAAATTCTTGAACATTAGCTTTAAAATCCAACTGATTACTGTATCTTCAAGATATTCTTGTCATGCAATAGAATCTTAATCTTTAACTTCAAGAAGTGTAGAAACTTTCCTCTAGGTCCCTTAAAGAAGTACCTCTCTTCTTGACTATATGATTCTACTATGTCAATAACAAACTCAGTAACGTGCCCTCTAATAGTGCTATCAAACCATAGATCTACTGCTCTAGACACAACATTATTGAATCTCTTGACTTTCTTGATCAGCGTCATTTTCCAAACCACAGGTGGTCTAGATATGATCTCAAACTAGGTGTCTGCTAATCTATCTAACCACTCATACAACTCTTTATGAACTCCTCCAAAGAAAATTCCATGCACATCAGTAAAGATGTACCTTCCCAGCTAGTCTTCTGTACTAATGCTAGGGTTCTTGTTCTGGGCTTTGGCAGAGTCCCTTTCTTTTTCTTCTATCCATTTCTGAATCTCTGTCTTCGATGGAAACCACCTTGACATTCCCTCAAGAAGATCTCGGTCCCGACAACGGAACCATTTGTTGGCACAGGGGCAGACCCAGGGTTCAACTCTAACAATGAACCAACAAACCCTAACTACTATCCCTTTCGGAAAAACTTGTGAAGCAGATGCAGTCTCAGTCGAAGTAGCAATAGGGGGTTGCAGGACACAGGGGTCTACGACCAAAGGAAATGCAAAGTGATTCCAGAACTCAATGCAATACAATCTAGATATCCTTTACCACTATTATGCTCACTTCGCGAGACTATATATATCTCTTATCTTTAATACAACAATGCAATAACAATATATCAGATAGGAAATAACACAACATCAACCATAAGAACAACAAGATATACGTGGTTCACCCTCTCCCTAGGGATACATCCATATAACTGTGTTTCGTGATATATTAAATGAAAACATACAGTTCTATTTGTGCACTTAGTTGTAGATCTCTCTCTCTCTCTCTCATTCTCTTTATCTCCCCTCCCTGCGCACCTAGTTGTAGGGTTGATCTTTTCACCCAGATGAAGATCCAGAATACAAGAATGCACAATACTTCGATCTCAATGTTGCTCTCACCCACAATAGTAGTAACCAATGACCAACCCTCTCGACTCTTCTAGACCTTTATTTATAGATTACATGACTCTTTGACAACCTTAGACCGAAGTCTAGGTGTCAAAACCCTAGATCCAAAACCCTAGGACCACATGACCCGTATTTTCAGGTCTTCGCCAGTCTGTTTTTCCTTCTTTTCCGCGAAGTGCTCCAAAGCACCCGTTGGTGTATTTTCCCACTTGTTGAGTTGTCCACGATCCATCTTCCTTGATGGTTTGTCCTCCTTGACCTTATCTTTCAATGACTTTCTTTTCCTTTACCTCTCTCCTTATTTTCTGCTTCTTTAACCACTTTGACCCCTCCTCAGATTGTGTGACTTCCTGCACAGTTCACACTTTTCCTTTCTTCCTTAATCTTCGCTTTCTTCCATAACCAAGGACCAACAATTAGGGAATCATTATTTATAGGCTTCATACACAAGTGGATATACCCAAGGTTTTCTCCAAAAACAAATAAAAATTCGTGCTCGTGGGGTCAACTCCAAATACCTTGATTCTTCCTTAAATGAGGCTGCAAAAAGATCCTTCAAAAATGGTCCCAATTTCCTCCCATTGTGTACTTTATTTGTTCACTAGTTACAACATAGACCCTTAACACTCAAAAGTCGTTGGATCATTCATGGATTAAATATCGATCGTCGATCTATTCACTGTTCATCAGATTAAATGCACAACACAAACCTTCAACAACCATCGAATGAGTCCACGATTCAATCATGACCATTGATCTACAATCTTTTCTCCACATAAAATGTTAATCGGGCCACTAAGCACCAAGTGGTATCCTTCACAACCACACAAATTTAATCATATGTCGGGGTGTCGATTACACCAGACCACCAGGATACCAGTCTTCTCCCTTCAAGCACCCACTTCCAAAATGAGTCCAATCCAGTCTCAGTTGTTGATCTCTCTGATTTGACCTTCATGATTCATTTATGCACCATGTTCACAATTCTTCACTAGTAAATTGACCCACCATCCCACCGGGAACCTCGTCTACACTCTGTGTCCCGACCATGGGGACTTTGAGACCACCAGGTCACCAGCCCACTAGGCGTATCGGCTAACTGACCCACTAGGCCACCAAAATACTTATTTTCATTTTGTGTCTCAACCACCAGGTCACCGACTTATCAAGCCATCGAGGTATTGGGCCAATGTGCCCTCGATACTTTAACACTACAACACACCTCTGATCTTCCGATATCCTATATACTTCATGGGGCCACCATACTGACCATTCAGATTGTGTGGCCTGATGAGTGGTACTGATGTGGCTACTTTTGTGACTCTAATGTGGCATTAGTGTGGTTGTTGCATGGCATTGATGTGACATCGACCACTGGCCCACTGGATGCTTAGGACCTCAACCCCCACTTTCACTCATTTACTTTGATCTTGTATACCAAGATACCATCCCACTAGGATCACTGATTCACCGACCCATCAGGCTCCCGTGATCCAAGAGGATCTCCACACAAGGATTCATTACTTTGCAGACCATGGAGAAGATCATTAAAATGATGATTGATGATAGGTGACAAAATTTAAAAGGAATGCTTAATGCTTCATATTGTAAAAATGATTAATATTTTTTAGCATGATGTGCTCATGTATTTTTCATTTAATTTGTAAAAAGGAAATTAAAATTAAGTGAAAGAATCCAACTCACGAATTAGTTTCCTAGTTTTAAGGGGAAATTAGTTTAATGTGACAATCCTACCTCACAAATTAGTTTCCTAATTTTAAGAGGAAGTTGGGAGTCTCATGAGTTGGCTTATGATTCTTCCTCATTTTATCACAAGTGGTTTCCTAGTCTCAGGGGGAGGTTGAGGTTGGTTGAGATGCTTTCTCATCTTGTTCCTTGAGTTGTTATTAGATCCTAAATTGTGGATCTTGTCTCCTTGAATTATAGAGAAAGGGAAACTTTATAAATTCCTTATGTAAGCATTGTGGGGGAGGCCCCTTGAGGCCCCTTTAGACTCCTTGGAGAGAGAAATTTGCATTGAGAGAAATGTAGTCCTTCTGGTGTCTAAATAAATGTCACTTATGTGAGAGACTTAAGTTCTCTTTGTATAAGAGAAGGATTCTCTGGGATTTTTGTCCTGTAAGGACCATGTGCCACATTTTGTGAGAAGATTTCAGCCCTGCTAAAGCAAGGACATTAAGTGATTTGTATTCCAAGAGGATCTGGAGATGTAGCTAGAAGGTTTTGGTGAACTCCGTTAACACATGGGTGTCAAATTATATGTGTGAGTTTTTTATTGCATTCTCGCTTGATTAAGTAGATATTTATATACACATATGCACATCATGATGACAATTTGCTGACATTTTATATGCAATGCTTAACGATTAATTACTCATGTTCACATGTGATTAAGCGTCAATAAAAGGTCCTCATTGGAGGATTTTTTGTAGAGAAATATCTCACAAAAATTCCCGGATCAAGTGGTATCAGAGCAATTCTAACCAATTTTGCAGATTGTGAATATAATCATGGGAAAAGCAAAGAAACAAGCATGGCTTTGTGAGCTTGAAGAAATCAACCAGACCATTCAAGCAAAGAACGTTGAATTGAGGAGGTTTCTTCAAGAATCTGAAGAATAAAAGATCAAACTATGACTCCATCTACAAGATATGGAGGATCAAGTTGGGGAATACTCCATGACGGAAGTAGAAATTCCTTCCAAGATTAGACCAACTTGTGGCCATGGAAGGTATACTAGTTATGGTTCTTATCATGAAAATGTTGATGGATGCACATATTGTCATATAATATAGGATTCTCTCTAGACACCATGGAACCAAGGTGGTTTTCTAGAAGCCTCATCTACAACTTCATCCAACCAGGAGGAACAGTTGGCCAAAATTCAAGAAGATGACCAAGTGTCACAAACATGAATGGAGGTAAATAATTATCCATGTTCAATTCCTTCCCTTATTAATGATGATGTCTCTTTTGGAGTTTTTGAAAGGCACACCAAGGTCATTGTCTTGAATTTGCTGAGGAAGATTGCGTGTAAAGGAGGAGGTCTTGGTATTGATGGCCAAGGCATCATTCAGCCATTGGCGGTTGAAGGAAGACCCTAATATGCAGGATTGGGGTATGGTGAAAGAGAATGATCAAAAGAAGCAGAAGTAGAGGATTCTTCAAGAAACGAGATAATATCATCACCAACACCATATTGGGACAACAAGAGTGTTGCAAAATACTAGAAGAGAAAATCTCCTTACAGTGACAACGAGAAGTACATGAAGTCACGTAACTATTGCACTCACTTCCAAATGAGTGGTCACTGGATTGGGAAATGTTGGAAGCTTCACCTTGAGATTCATCGTACACCAAGCAATAAGTCCTTGCAAGATCCTATGCATTTGGGGGCTTGATCCAAGTGGATCCTCCTTAGTCAAAAGGAAAAATGGCCAAAAATCAAAGTTCCCAAAATTTGACAAAACCAACACCAAGTCAAGGATCTCGATGAGATATTTCCAACAATGTAAACGACACCTCAAATAGATTCCATATGCAAAGGTTATGGCCATCTGAAATTTTCAGCAAATAGGCAAATATTGTGAAATTCATACAGTGCTAATGTCAACATGTTGACATGGAAACACCAGAGGCCACCATGTGTCATGCAAATTTGTCATTTTTGAGCTACAATTGGACGAATAGGAAAGTGCCACATGTCATCGTGTGGATAACGTGGCAGTACATACATGACATGGCCCTGACACAATAGATGACATGGAAGTATGGATGTGGTGTGGCACTGATGTGGTTGTATGGTGATGACGTCAACAAAGTGACTGGACCATACCGAATGCTGACGTGGCAGTACGGTGTTGATGCAGCATGTGACAAGTCGGTTGTCTGGGAATTACGGTGATGACATCAGCAAGTGGAGGTGGCAGTACAACAATGATGTTAGCAGGGTGTCTGGGTCCCTGACTGGGCAGTACGATGCTGAAATGGAAGAACCACAGACTGCCACATGTCATGTGGATTTGGAATTTTTGGGGTCCATTTGGGCCAATAAAAATGTGCCACATGGAACCGTATGAACGCCATGTGGCAGTATGGCTATAACATGGCAAGTGACGTGTCAATTGACTGGGTCAATGACATGGTGTTGACGTAAGTGCCATTGGACAGTTGACTGGGCACCATGTGGGCCAATCACAAGCTACCACATGGCAGCCCAAATTTTCCCAATTAGGGCTAGGGTCAAAAATTAAAAATTAAAAAAAGGATTGGTCGACACCAGACTGTCCGGTGGCCAAACCAACGAAATCCAGAAAATCAAATTTGGCAAGAGTTTAAATTGGCAGACATAAAAAATAGTGGCCAACCAACATTAATTTTGGGGTATGTTTAAACATAAGTTGAAATTACATATATATATATATATATATATATATATATATATATATATATATATATATATATATATATATATATATTCCAAAACCATATACTATATGGGGAGGCCACAGGGTTTGATCCCCGAACCTCCCCATAACCAACGTCTTTAATTAAACCTCTGCCAACCAAGTCCGCCTAGCCCATATTATTTAAGCCCAAAATTTTCCATCCAACGGAGGTCCAGCATGCACCCAAGTGCTAGCATGTTTTTCAAGATTGCATGCACAATTAATGTAAGCGGCACAGCCTTGTGTGGCATGCATTTCCAGGGAGGGAATCGAGGGGTCCATAAGTCACAGTGACGGAATTTGACGAAATTATAGCCCTTTTTGCATGCTTTTTTTCCACGAATCCACTGGTGCAATCATAATTTAGATCTAAGAAGTGCATTTTCAGGGCTCGTGGAATAATCCCACGCTTGCCATTAATGTTTGGCATACATTTTGAGGCAGAGTTGCACCTTTCAGAATAGGGTCGAATTTATAGTCAAAAGTTGCAGAATGATGAGACGGGCCTGTTGGTGTTTTGTATGTTGAGATTTGAGTATCTGATTGAGCACCTTGGCACAAAACCCAATGTAAGTTTCATGCATTTATGATTTTTACCTCTTTTTGGAAATTGCAAGAGGGTGAATGTATGTTACATATTCTGGTGATCTTTGAGTGCTGCAACAAGGCAGAAAGATCTGAATTATTGCAAGAAATTCATTGTTTGAGCCTTGCATGCAAACCGAGACGATGCAGTAAGAGGTCATTTTGACACTTCGACAGAAAGTAGTCACGTGTACAATCAAAACTATCATAATTGTGAGACGAGTGTGATGATGATCGCATTTTCCTTATGTATTATGTTGCACATGTTTGTAATGGGGGGTTTAAGGACCATAGAGTTTACCACTAGTGCACATTTAGGGGTATTCACCTTAATGTTAATGATGTAAAAGGTTATAATTAGCTACTCTTGAAAGTGATGATGAAAATGAGAGGAATTTTGTTCTATGCCTAAACCTTGTAAGTCTTGATGGCAACATTGTAATAGGTCTTGTAGCCATTGTTGAGTGAGAGGCATTGTTTTGCCTAGGCCTGTTTGGAAACATTGTAATGGGTCTTGTAGCCATTGTTGAGTGAGAGGCATTGTTTTTCCTAGGCCTATTTTCGCAACAATGTAATTGGTCTTGTAGCCACTGTCAAGTGAGAGGAATTGTTTTTCCTAGGCCTATTTTGACAACATTGTAATGGGTCTTATAGCCACTATTGAGTGAGAGGCATTATTTTTCTTAAGGCCTGTCTTGACAATCATTGTAAACGTGTCCATGAGGGTTTTATAAACTCTTGGCAATTATGGTACTTCTTTGAAAAGTTGTAATCCATCTATTGTTAGCTATAGATTTGCATTGATACAAGTGTTGGCATCGACATCCTCATTCTGAAGTACAAAGGTTAGGGAAAAGAAGGGTGTGGCCTTTTAGAGACATTTATTATGTAGATCAAGGAATCAACTGTATATTGGAATTGGTGCAGGTGTTGGCATTGACATCCTCATTCCAAGATACAAAGGTGAAGAAAAAAGAAGGGTGCAACCTTTCAGAGACATTTGTTATGCAGATCAAGGAATCAACTGCAGATTTGCATTGGTGCAAGTGTTGGCATTGAAATCCTCATTCTGAGGTACAAATGTGAAGGGGATGAAGGGTTTGGACTTTCAGAGACATTTTCTATGCATATCTAGTAGTGGGGAAGTGCATTGTTGAGTGTAAGACTCTTCCTAGAAGCTGGTTGCGGAGATTCAAGTTATCGTTTCTTTCTATACTTTTGGAGGACCAAAAGTTATTTTTGTGGGGAGGTATGATCCAGGAGGATCTCTACACAAGGATTCATTACTTTGCACACCATGGAGAAGATCATTAAAATGATGATTGATGATAGGTGACAAAATTTAAAAGGAATGTTTAATGCTTCATATTTTAAAAACGATTATTATTTTTAGCATAATGTGCTCATGTATTTTTCATTTAATTTGTAAAAAGGAAATTAAAATTAAGTGAGAGAATCCAACTCACGAATTAGTTTCCTAGTTTTAAGGGGAAATTAATTTTATTTGAGAATCCTACCTCACAAATTAGTTTCCTAATTTTAAGAGGAAGTTGGGAGTCTCATGAGTTGGTTTGGGATTCTTCCTAATTTTATCACAAGTGCTTTCCTAGTCTCAGGGGGAAGTTAAGGTTGGTTGAGATAGTTTCTCATCTTTTTCCTTGAGTTTTATTAGATCCTATAATTGTGGATCTTGTCTCCTTGAATTATGGAGAGAGTGAAACTATATAAATTCCTTATGTAAGCATTGTGGGGGAGGCCCCTTTAGACTCCTTGGAGAGAGAGATTTGCATTGAGAGAAATGTATTCCTTCTGGTTTCTGAAGAAATGTCACTTATGTGAGAGCCTTAAGTTCTCTTTGTATAAGATAAGGATGCTATGGTATTTCGGCCATGTAAGGAGCACATGCCACATTTTGTGAGAAGATTTCATCCCTGCTAAAGGAAGTGTTAGCATTGAGAGTCACCCTCAAACTTCTAGATGATAAGCCCAGTACCCATTTGATTTAAATGATTAAAATAGTTTATACTTGATGGATCAACAAGAGAAGAGCAAAAGGAAGGGCATCAGATGTTGATTAAGGTTGGTTGTCATTGATGTCAACCCTTGAAGAAAGCCATGTGGCACAAAGGTTTGGGTAATGGACCCAAGTTGTTTGATGTAGAGATGACTCATTATTGTCTTGTCATGGTTGATAAGAAGTAAATATGGATGAAATCCAAAGTGGTCCCCTCATGGTGAAAGCCCTCACGGGAAGATGATTTGCGAAGTAAGAGAACCCATGATTAATTGTGGAATAATGAGATTAAGGACAGTGAATCTGTCAGGGAAACTATCCTATATGGATAGTTCTTTTCATGTCATTTCTGGTGGTATGTGGAACATCACATAACTCGTCATGGTTAGAGAGTTATGACCATGTGAAGTTGGAGAACCCAGGTTTGGGTAATGGACCCAAGTTTGTTTGATGGATAACGATATGATTTTTGATATATTTGAATATAATACTATTCTATATGGATAGTACATTTCATTCCATTTTTGGTGGTATGTGTAACGTCACATAAATCCTCACAGTTTGAGAGTTATGGCCTTACGAAGTTGGAGGACCCTCATATGTCATCTAGAAGCCCCAAAAGGTCAAAGTAGTCAAAGTGGGTTAAGAGATTTTAGAAGGTAAATAATAAATTGAAGTGGTGAGTGTACTATAATTAAAAGTGAATACAAAACAAACTATTTAAATAATAAATTCAATGGAGAAATTAGAAGTGGGTTAACCCTAAAATAGGGAAAGTGGGCAAAGTGACCTAGAAGATGTTTTTAAGGAAGTTACTTGGAGAGTATAAATAAGAGGCAAGGCTCTCTCATTTAAGACACACTTGAGCATATTGAATACCTATAGGTGTCTGAGGTAACCAAAGGATATCTAAGCCGAATTTTTGAGGGAAGGTGAAGAAAAGAAAACTGGAATTCAAGGAAGGATAAATTCTTTTGATGATGCTTTCTAAGGTATGTTTTTTACAGGTCATCTGACCATTTTCGCAATAATTATTTTTCTAGAATGATTCAGACCGTGAAATTGCTATTCCATTGAGGAAAGATATCCAAATATATGTGGTAAAACATTTATCTTGTGGTTCATTGTAGTTTTGGAGTTACACTATGTGGAAAATAAGGTTTGTGGCTAGTCCTGAAACTAGTCAAAAAAGGTGTTTCGGGTAAAAACATCATAACTTCTTCATAACATATCCTAATTTAGTAAGACCAATTGTTTTGGTTATATTAACATATGGAGTATTCTTTATAATATTTTCAGATCGATTCAACAAATATTCCGTGAGGGGCATGCTCTACAAGGTCTCTCTCTAGAATAAGCCAAAATTCAACAAGGTATGCCATTTTTGCTATAACTCCTTTTCTGAGAGGTTTGAAGTAGTGACACCAGGAGGAATTGCAAAAAAAACACTGAAGAACATTGTATATCAGTTTCATATCTTTATTCATTACAGGTACAAAGTTATGATTACTTCAAGTTAGGGTTGTTGACTAATCCAAAACTAGGCATGTGAGACTAAAGAAAAGTTTGATGAAAATGCTAGTCTCTTGTTGTTAAAGTTAAGAAAGGTTTGCAGGAATGTGATCATATACACCACGTATATTACAGAGCTACAAATCAGATTCGGATGATGAAATTGATGATGGATTTTGGTTGAGGTACATGTTGAGTACATGGTTGAGACAAGTAGTCGATGAGTTGGCACATACATGAGGTGTATAGTTGATGATGTTGGTACATATTGATGATTCATAGTTGATGAGTAGTTGACACATGATTGGTACATACTTGGTACATGGTTGGATGCACTTGTTTATGGTACATTTTGATTACAGGTTGGTGCATGGTTGATGCACTTGTTTATGGTATAGGTTGATGCATGGTTCAGATTTATTGGTACAGGTTTATAGCGGTATATCTCAGATTTATTGGTACAGGTTTATAGAGGTATATCTCGATGACCCTGTCCGAAAATACATGGAGTGGCATTTCCCCTATGCCTTGGAGCCGCCCTATTTCATCTCAACTCCAGCCTGTAAGGAGGAGTTGAAGAGTGTAACCGTTCTGCTGTCATGACTACACCATCTGTTGATGATCATTGACGGAAGGAAGGAGCTTCTATCTAGGAAGTTGCTTGAATGGCTATGGTGGAAATATGCTTTCACCTAGCCCCACGTAAAGGTTTTATTAATTTAGGACTGTATATAAATAAGCTCCTTTGAGCATGTAGCTTTGTTTGTTTTGTTTTTATTTTTCGGCCTGTATTTTCAGCAGCGGGATGTTTTGAGCCTGACTCCATAGCCCAACAGCAAGGCACTGAAGCTGCGGAATGATTTCTTAGAGCATCACATGGACGACTCTATCCCCCATGGAGCCTAATGTTAGCGATTATTTTTGTCATTAGGCGCAAAAGCACCCAGGTTGCAGATTGCACACAAAATGCCCAAATGCAGCAGCAGAAGGACCAGCGTTCGTAGCAGATAGCTGAGAAGGAAGTGGACGGTCAGGATCTCACAGAGATGATCGATGAAATCTCGTCTGTTGTTAGATCTCAGGAAGTTGCGCAGAGTTTAAGTCCTGGAGAGCAGAGGAGGAGTCCCGGAGGAGTCATCGGGATATTAGAGTCATCAGGGTTTAAAAGATCGAGAGAACTGAGACCCTTTGAGTCTCGAAACTCCGACGGGGAATCTCAGTCGTTGATCTCAATAGGACACGCATCAGACATCAAGCGAAGAGTCGGGGTTCAGTTCATCGGAGAATCAGGGTTTTAGAAGACATGAAACTCTTGCATGTAGGAATCGCAATCCGCGATTTCCCAATAGGATCAGAGCCGTCCAACAGCAGAGACACGTGGCAGGAGATCCCGCAGAGTCGGGGATCGGGAAATTGAAAGTCCTGTGCACATGACAATGGGAATCGCGATATCCCGATATGCGATTTCCCAACGGGGTTAAGGATCGTAGTGGAGGACAGGTGTCGGAAGGGTCAACCCTCGCAGGAGTCAACGTCAAGTGCCATCAGAGATCAGGAGTCGGGGATCCATGAGGTAAGTGGATCACGACCTCGTAAGTGTCGATTTCCTGACGGGGAATTTCCCGACAAGAGCAAGGAAAGCATGGGGGAATATTCATCGGGTTTCAGGGATTTGTGAGACCCGGATCTGTGATTCCAAGACTCGCGATCGTGTGAAGTCTGATTTCCCGATTTGGTGTAGGGAGATCATAAGGAGTATTCTGTGGGTATTGATACCCCTTTCATATTTGCGAACTCCGAAAGCATGTGGTCACATCCGATGATCACTTGGGGAGAGGAAGGAGCTGCGTGAAGGAGGCCAAAGGCGTCGAGTTCAGTTGCAATGAGGGTCATCACGATATCCAGGCATCATTGGACCCAATCTTAATATTGTATCTAGTATTGAAGTAAATGAGGACAATATCGGGTGGTTGAAACCTCCTTTCGTTCATTGAATGAGGGGAATGGAGGGTCTGGCGAGCCTCCTGCTCGCAGAGGTCCTGTGCATCGATTTTCTAAAAAATACCATGCCGAAGTCCTTAACTCAACAAAGAATTTTACACACGCTAGCCAAGCACTTAACATCTCAGCTACCCTCCTTACAGGAGCCATGCCTGGTTAAGGTGGCATTTAAAGATAGACATTGGTACGAGTTTGACTAAATGGACACCAAGCTTTGCGTGACTAGACACGCCTCTGTGAGGTGAATTTTCCCGGGTATATAGGCCCAGTTATAGTATTTTTGAAGCATCGATGGTAGAGAAAATCTCCCTACTGTAAAGTTTAATAGACATTCTAGTTTGTTGGATATGCATCTGTATATGAGATATCTTGTTTTATGACAGACAGTTTTTCTCACTCCATCTAATTTTCGTGTTATGCTAAGAGAGTTCGTGATAGACTGAGTCGCGCGAATTACTGCAGTTTTGTTGTGATAAATGATTTATCGTTTCATTATTGTAGTCTCTGGTTTTCTGTATTTAAATGCAAGAAGACCTTGTGTTTGGATGCCTTCTTCTACAGTCTGTTAGGAACCTATCGTTCATAACAGACCTTTGCACTCTTCCCATAAAAGTCCTTTGCTTGTTCACCCTTTACTACAAATTACTGTCTGAAGTTTATAAAGACCTCACTCACCTATGCATGCCTGGCCTAGTTTGGATTTGGATGATATTGTTTTGAGTTGGCTTCCATTCGGTCACCCCATCTATAAACAAACCGTGACATAAAACTGATGGGCGTCGGGCTCTTCTCCTGATAGCAATCCGGGAGTGACTTCTGTTGCCAACAGATCTCCCCATATATTTTTCAAGTATAAGACCCCCTACGAGGCTTGGAGTGACCTCAAACTGGAAGTGACCCACTTTCATATTTTCGGTTCACGTGCATGGGCCCGTAATTCCCTATGAAAAGAGGAAGGCACTTGATCCATAGAGCACTGAGTGGATTTTTGTTGGATACCCTGATGAAGTGAAGAGATATAGACTTATTGATCTTTCCTCAGACCAACTCATCATTGAGAGAAGTGTCCAATTCGAGGAAAGTATCTCTCTTGTACCTCAGCAGCCGCATGCAGAAACCTTCATTCTTCCACCTATCCGAGATGATGAGCATGCACATGTCGAATCTTCTTCATATGAGATTTATGATTTAGAGGACTCAGATGATTTAGATACAAATTCAATACAGTCAGATGCAGAATCAGAGCATCCAAATGCAGTTGCAGATCTAGATAAGAGGCCCAAGTGGGCACATACTACTCTTCAGGAGGCAGGGGATCTCGTTGGTGATCCAACTGATACTAGGAGGACTCGACCTGATTTCAAGGAGCCTCATGTTTCACTCACTTCCACTGAACCATTTCCATCCATACATATTTTCTTGGTTCAATATTTAGATCCACATTCTTATGGCGAGACTACTAGAAATACCTTTTGGGAATCCACCATGCAAGAAGAGTACAACTCCCTCCTCGAGAACCAGACTTTGGATTTGGTTCCCCTTCCTTCTGGAAGGAAACTTGTCAGATGCAAATAGGTCTATAGGACCAAGAGCGCAACAAATGGACAGATTAGAACATACAAATCCAAGATTGTTTCCAAAGTCTTTCAGTAGGTGCATGGTATTAACTATGATGAGACCTTCTCGCTAGTAGAGAAGATGGATTCCATACAATTGGAGCTTGCCATTGCGACATCCAAGGGATGGGAAGTCCATTATATGGACGTGAACAATGCATTTCTTCACGGGATCTATCTGAGGAGAGCTATATGGAACAACCCCAAGGATTTATGCAGGACTCATATTTGGTCTGTCAACTGAAGAAATCTCTTTATGGCCTCAAGTAGGCTCTGAGGGAATGGTATGCCAATATGGACTTCCTGTTGTCACAGAAATTTATACGTTGTAAATCAGACCTGAATGTCTACATGCTCAAGATGGTTGATTCACTTCTACTTTTAGTTTTGTATGTTGATGATTTGTTGATCATCAATTGCTCGACTTCAATGATTTATGCAGTCAAGAGGATTCTACATGACAAGTTTTTGATGACAGACATGGGTCTACTACACTTCTTCCTTGGACTCGAGATCAGTTAGAATGCATCAGGCATCAAACTGTCTCGGGACAAGTATGCATGAGATCTCCTTGAGAGATTTCACATGACAGACTGCAAGTTTGCTCCGACTCCTTTCCTACCAGGGGTCAAACTTGAGGATGGTGAGGACACTCCATTGGTTGACAACACATTGTACAGATAGCTAGTGGGGATATTGTTGTGTCTCACACACTCCAGAATAGACCTCTCCTATGCAGTTGGCGTATTTTCCAGGTTCATGCAGGAGCCTCATGAGATACATTGGAAGCCTACAAATCATATCCTTCGATACATACAGGGCACCATCACCTTTGGGATTCATTATGAAAAATACTCTACATTAGATCTCATCAGGTTTACTGAGTCTAACTAGGCTGGCGATAGCACTGATCGCAAGTCCACATCTGGTTACTCACTCGGTATTGGTTCCAGGCCTATCTGTTGGTCGATCAAGAAGCAAGCTTCCGTTTCTCTATATTCATTCAAGGCAGAGTACATAGGGGTAGTTAACATAACCATTCAGGTTATGTGGCTACAACATTTTCTCACTGAGTTGGGAATTCAGTTTCATCAGTCAATCATCATCTAGTGTGACAACCAGAGCACTCTAAAGTTCTGCAAAGATCTAGATCAGAGGCAACGGATGAAGAACATAGAGATCCACATGCACTACATCCGAGACTTAGTACACGAGGGGATCATCAACCTACATTTATTTCCTTCAACAGAATAGACGACATACATATTCACCAAGACCTTCACTGAGTAGAAGTTCCATTCTCTGCGAAGTCGTCTTGGAGTGAAGGACACAATTGCCTAGCAACTGTAGTTCTTATTTTTACATACATTGTACCTTGAGGGGGAGGGGGGGGGGGGAGGGTTCCCATGAGTTTTTTCCTCTTTCCTCACTTTATTTTAGTGTATCTTTTGTATTTGGGTACCTAGCATGACCTTGTTGCCGGGACCCATTCTTTATTTTCACCTTAGTGATGTTCAAGGGGGTGTTGGAGTTACTTCACAGACACCTAGGATTTATTTTTCCTAAGGTTTTTCCTTGTTTTTTAGTCATTCTTAGTCATTATCTAGTCTCCTATATTTTAGGGAAGAATATTCCACCTAGATAATATTCTCTTCAGTTGACACTTTAGTTTGACTAGTTAAGTTGAGTCTAGATGTTGCATTGGTTTTGTCACCATGCAACATTGGGATCATCACCATGCTAATGCGCACTTTCCTTGGGATCATCACCAGACTGACGCATTACCCTTGATTCCTTTATCTACTCCTCACTACACTTTGTTCAGTCAGTTAACTGAATACTGGTTGACTAGTTAGCTCAGGTAGGTGGCAGTTCACTCTCGTAACAGCCTAAGAGACTAGACTAGGTGGCAGTTCGCTCCCGTAATTGTTGGTATGTATCCAGATCATTCTATACCACCACTATGGTGCATTGGTTCTCCTCCAGTGCGTATTGATTGATTCATACAGAGTATATCTTGTGTAAATTATTCATTATTCATTACGGTTAATGATAATTCTTCCATTTTTTCTCTCTTGCTTCTTCTTTCTTAATTTCTCTCTACAAATGTGTGTAGTATTTTATATATAGATATATTTTGTGTAGTTTCAACACATTTAAATCCACCACTAGTTCTCTTTCTTTCATTCACTCTACCTTCCCAATCTACATCTGTGTATGTTTTCAGTGTAAAGTTTTTACATGTGGGATACCATAAACAAAAATCCAATGTGCCTTCCAAATATATGAATATTATTTTTACTTCTTGCACATGTGTTTCCTTTGGTGTAGATTGAAACCTTCCAACTAACCCTATTGCCTACATAATATCTGGCCTTGAATCTATCACATATAGTATATTATCTATCATTGATCTGTACAGAGTTTGATTAGCTTTATTTGATTCATCCTCTTTTCTTAATTTACAACCAGTGACCATGGGTGTGCTGACAGGTTTACATAATTCCATTTCAAACTTCTCCAACATCTCCTTTATATATTTGTTCTGCGAAATGAATATGTCTTTGCTTATTTGAGAAATCTGCAACCCTAGGAAGAATGACAATTCTCCAAGCATGGACATCTCAAATTATCTTTGCATTTCTTCAGCAAAATGTTTCCTCATTCTATTAGTGTTACTTCAAAAAATGATACCATCCATATAAACCACAATTATTAACATATGTTCATTGTGTATTTTGATGTAAAGATTGTTATCTACAACTCCTCTTTTGAAACCTTGTTGTTGTATGTACTTTTCAAGTCTTGAATACCATGCTCTGGGATCTTACTTCAATCCATAAAGTTCTTTGTTCAATATGAAAACATAATCTTCATTTTATGATAATAAGAATCATTTAGGTTGTTCAATGTACACTTCTCCCTCTAAATTTCCATTCATAAATGATGACTTGACATGCATCTAACACACCTTAAAATTCTTGAAGCTTGCAAATGCAAAAAACATTCTAATGGATTCTAATCTTGCAATAGGAGAAAATTTTTATTCAAAGTCAATACCTTCAACTCGACCATACCCTTTATAGACTAATCTTGCTTTGTTTATTACTACATGTCCATATTCATCCAATTTGTTTCTGAAGACCCATTTGGTGCCAATCCCATTCTTGTCTTTTGGTTTGGGCACAAGTTCCCAAGTCTCATTCTTCTCAATATTATTTAGTTCTTCTTCCATAGCATTGACCCAATGTTTATTAGCACTAGCCTATGAAAAACATTTAGGCTCTATTTTAGACAACAAAGAGATATTTACATGTTTAAAAGTGCTTGCCAATTTTCTCCTAGTCCACGTCTTAGCATTTTTATCACCAAGAATTAAGTTTTCTATATGATTCTTATGCACAAACCTTGATGGGGTTTGTGTATCTTTGCATTTTGTTTCATCTTATTCTTCTTCATTTTCTTCTTATTATTATTCTTCATTTTCTTCTTTGTCTTCTTCTTCATTGTAGTCCATTTCATATATTTGTAGTTTTTTCCTGTGAGGTATTGCTTCATCTATTCTGACATTTATGCTTTCAACAATATTCTACAGTCTTTTGTTGTAACATCTCGTTGACGCTTGAATTCATTAGGACTGAAATGGAAACCTCACGAGGATGCAAATCCTCCTGCATTTTTAAAGAGGTGGTACTCCTCTTTCTGAGATTTGTAAAATGTGGGACTTTTAAAGAAGTCTGTCAAAGAAAATTAAAATAGATATAAAAGAAAACGAAAAATATTTTTCCTTTTCTTTTAAAAAGAGAGTTCCTGAGAATGGACCAGGAAACACACACATTCATACATTTAAAGAAAATAAACATAACTTCCTCACATCCATCATAGTAGGGCTAAAGATTTATGATCACACAAAAACTAAAAGAAAATGATCTGCATGCATAAGAGAACTTTGATAGATTAGAACATGGGAAGATCAAATGGATATAATGATAGATCAACCTCAAATACTTTATATTCAGAAAAATAAAAAATAAAATAAAAAATTGGGTTACAAAGTACAGTCGAGATTGTTCCCAAAATAGCTCTCTTGGAATTTCTAAAAAATATATATTTCAATACATATTCTCTGAAATTAAAATGTATTTGTCATCATGACTGGGATTGGGGCTCCCGCGGACCATAAAGAAAATATTTATAAGAATGAAATTCGTAGAAAGAAGAAAGTGGGCAGCAAGATCTGGTAAGAAGAAAAATGAAATTATCAGTCTTCGGTTAAACCTTTCTATTTAAAGAGGTGGAGTAACTGGATGAAGAGCTTGATAAAGACATAAATATGTGATCAATAGGAACTTACTATGATGGTATCTCATGATTTTTCACTTTCTCATTGATGTCCTTTTAAGGATTTCTTCGGCAGTTACAAGAATCGTCTCACTCGTACTTTTCCCTTCCTCTGTAAGTTTGTCGACAATTTTGTTAAACCACTCCTCGATGTAGCTCATGTAAGGTAGCTAGAGAGGTAGTGGGGGGGGGGGG
>ML779906.1:1844922-1882329 GCA_009831015.1 Picea engelmannii | reverse complement strand
ACATCAAGATTTCAGATCCTATTTTAATGGATCTGAAATACCTAAAATAGACATAATATTTAACCAAATAGATCTAATCTGATCATTACAAGTCGAAATTGACAGCTGAAGCATTATTTGGCAATTTGCTGATGAAAATCACAGATTCAGAAATCTATCTTTGATGACTGGGCACTTTCTGTCAAGAGAAATCATGTCATTTGGTGTTATTTCCTTACCATGTGTCTTTAAAACTTGATGAGAAATATATTATAGCTTCTCCTAATTGTTATCTATCATTAAACACCTTTCTCACGTGTTCAAGAAACAAAAAATCACGATCTGGGTAGAAAGATGACATTTTTGGACTCTTATGTGCTTTCACCAGCTCTTTTGCCCCTTTAGCTCGTGAAAAATAAAGCTTTCAACAACTAACTAGCGGATTTCAAAACCAATGAGCTGGTGAAAACCTAGATTTTTTAATGAAAACTGCCTTGGGAAAAATCAAATGTCTCAGTTGTGGAGAGTATGTTTTACACGTTTGAATAGTCAATTGACAACTAGACATCCTAATATTTCCAACGGTTCTTTCAGCTCTGCATTTAGAGCTCGGGAAGGTAGTCAAAATTTCCCCACAAGATGATGCATCATTTTTCAAACAAATTACAGAATGAATTATTTGATCGCTAACATCTAGCTCCAACTTGGATGGAGACCTCCCTATGAGGTTTCCAAGAACCTGGCAGACCTTGTGCCTTTAGTATTGGGGATGGAGTCATTTAGCCTTTACAATTTATCATTTGGCTATTCTCCAAAGCTTGTTGTTATCTTTCACAATCTTCTTTTTCTGTTTCTTTTCCTTGACTCTCTTCAATGCCAGTTTCTTTAAAGTGTCATTAGTTTTAGTGAAATTCTTTGACAGAATTTCATATATTTCCTTTATGACTCTCTCTAGAACCTCTTGTTGCTTGATTTTCCTTTTCAATTTCTTAGTAATCTTGCGGTCATCTAGCTTTCTCTTGCTAGATGTTTCTCCTTCTTCAAAGGTGGTAAAACCTTCAAATTTTTGTGCAGGTTCCATGGAGTATTCGGGGTTATCATTGGCTGGTATTTTACTGTAGATTGCTCTACATCTATGTTAAAATTTAACTTCTTCTTAGCCCTTTTGGTCCTCCTCGTTTCCTTTCCATTTTCAAATAATCACCAGCTAATTTGCACACGGTTGACACAGTAGTATTTTCCAAATGAGAAAACGTTGGTGATGGTGAAAACAATTCGATGTAATCAATGATAGAGTAAACCCCAAAATAGAACATTTTTTAAAACCGTGAATTTTGAAAATGGAATGATAGTTGTGATTTGTTGTCGACACACATCGAGCACTTGGTGATCTGAATAGAATGATGATCAAACATCCGTCATCTTTTCAAACCGTCTTCCGTATACACACGAAATACATGATCATATTTATCATGATATTCCACTAGAACACAGTGTAAACGTGTATCTTCTCCTTAGCCTCCATAAATGTTGTCATCATGATTGTATGACATGTTTACAACATGCCACTTTCGGTTCCTTTAAAAGACGCTGGAGAAAAACCCATATGAACACTTTCATTGGCTCGCTTTCTCTCAGGGACACCGTTTAGCTGTTGAAACCTTAAAGTTTCACTACCTAACTTCAGCTTCAAAACAAAGATTAGTCGTTGAAAATATTTTATTTGATTTTTTTGAAAATATCTTTTGACAATCGATATACTATAGGAGATAACAAATTATTCCCTATATTTTGACACTAAAGATTAATAAAAATTATATAAATCTTTATTAATGACCATGTTATCACCTAGAAATGAAATGAATTGACTATGCTATTTTAGGAGATAACATTGGCTTCAGATAATCCTCTGCTAAATTGAAAATTGTGTGTAGTCTGTTGTAGTCTGCCTGCTTATTTCAAAAATCAACAACTGAAAATGATCTAACTACTCGTATGAGGAGCGTATTCTCACACCTACTCCTACTTCTAATCAATAGGGGCAAACTAATCAAGTAAAATTATATCTCAAATGCAGCCAAGAAAGAAAATGATTTACTGGTAACCTCCTTGATCTGAAACCGAAAAAGAAAGGAAATCATAGCATGCAAAAATATAGTTTGAAAAGATGGCATAACCAACCATCATCTGACAAAAATATCTTGACATTTTTGTTGCTTGTAGATTCCAGAAAATTAGCAAAAGGGTCATGAAAGACCCAAGGAAATGCCTCTTCATGCTGTTGTTTCAACTACAGATTGAAGTGATGTTAGCTGCCTTTACTAATATCAATGTCGAAAGTAAATTGTTCTTCTTTTGTCAAAGGAAAATGCAAACTCAACTGCTGATCTGAATCTTTCTGCTTCCCTTCACCATTTCTCTGCAATCTGATTTCATCATGATGATATGTTGGCTTGTCACATCTAACAATTTCTTCTCCAATAATAATATCTTTGCGAGATATATCAATACTAAAAATATCTTCAGCAGATTTGTGACAAGCATCAATCACAACATGCATATACTTTTGATCATCTCTCTGCTGAAAAGAAGAACTAGATGGAATTTGAGTAAACAATAAATCTTCACAATCCTTAACATCTCCTTCCTCATCACTGTATTGGTCGAATATAGGAGCATCAAGATAATATCCTAATGACAGAGATGAATCTTCTTGAATAGTAGGATCAACAATAAAATCATGAAACAAATTTGGAAAAATCTCACCTCGTTCCTCATCATAATTTGAAATAAAATAATCATAAGAAGAAGGAAGATATTTCTGATGTTCAAGCTGAAGATTAGATAATCCCTGCAAATCCTGTTCCTTATGGTTACTGCAACTTCCCTTGATCTGCATATCTGGAAGATGTGGACTGCCCTCAACATCTATTGCAGATCCAATACTTTCACCAGTTGATCTGTCAATCTGCTCATCATCTTTCAAGTCTTCAAAGGGAACAATTTGATCTTCCTGACAGCCTAAGACAATAGATGCATTTGGTGCAATATCAAAAGCATCTATACTATGTATAACATTGTGAAGATCATCAATATCTCAGTCACAATGAGAGGTTTCTCTTATAACAACATACTCTTTGTGATTATCTGAATCTTTAGTCAATAATTTGAATTCATGACAACATTCAGGAAATAAAAGGTCAGCTGAAAAAATTCATTTCCAGAACAAATGAAAGGCAGCATGAAAGTCTTCCAAAGAGCTGATACTGGTGATAGGAGAGACTGGTACCAATCACGAGAAACTCCTTCTAATGAGGAACAAAAGAGCCGGATCTGAACATCCTCATGCACAATTTGCAATCGATGCATGCAATCATGAAAGTCCAACAAATGTTCAGCTGGCACTTCCCACTCTTCACCTCGAAACCTGGGAATACTACATTCCCATTCATCTCTACTAGGCACTGGATGAGGATAACCATAAATACTTGAAAAATCATAGAATGCATACCTCTTGTTCATTTCATACCAGTGGAATCGCCAATAGATTTATAAACAATGGAGTCGTCACTCAATCTGTCCTTCATGGAGTCGCCAGATAGATGATTACAACCAATGTGTGTCCAAACTCTGTCTATCATCAAAGCTGGATCTTGTCGTTTCCCAAGGAAGCTGAGCTTCAATCTCCTCTCCCCAGCAATGACGCCAATTTGTTATCACTCCAAGAAACTCTTTGTGGTTGTGGGTCAAAGATGCTTGGTAACTTAAGGTAAAATTGTTTTGTATTTTTGTATGTGTGGATCAATGGGATAACTCAATTAAAGATGGTATTCAGACAGTCAAAAAGAGAATAAAATGAACCAGTGCTCTCAAGGATCAATAATCAGATGATAGCTTTTGAGTGGGTGAGAAAACAATGCTTATAAACCAAATAAAAATGTAGGGTTTAATAAACAATGATAAGAAACTATTAGTCAAGTTATGAGCTAACCAATGAGATGACAGTCATCGGAAACTAAAACAACTTGAATAAGAGTACAGAAGGAAAGGTGAGAATTTGACATCAATAGAGAGAGAAAACTGTGATTTGTATTATCATACTGAAAAGTCTGTTTACAATACGTATTTTTTGTATCCAAAATCGACCCCCCTGGTTCATCAACAGTTTGTGGCTTTATAGCCTTTACATCAAGATTTCAGATCCTATTTTAATGGATCTAAAATACCTAAAATAGACATAATATTTAACCAAATAGATCTAATCTGATCATTACAAGTCGAAATTGACAGCTGAAGCATTATTTGGCAATTTTCTAATGAAAATCACAGGTTCAGAAACCTGTCTTTGATGACTGGGCACTCTCTATCAAGATAAATCATGCCATTTGGTGTTATTTCCTTACCACATGTCTTTAAAACTTGATGAGAAAAATATTCTAGCTTCTCCTAATTGTTATCTATCATTAAACACCTTTCCCACGTGTTCAGGAAATCAAAAATCGCGATCTGGGTAGAAAGATGACGTTTCTAGACTCTTCTGCGCTTTCACCAGCTCTTTTTCCCCTTTAGGTGGTGAAAAGGAAAGTTTTCAACAGCTAACTAGCGAATTTCAAAACCAATGAGTTGGTGAAAACCCATATTTTTTAATGAAAACTGCCTTGGGAAAAATCAAATTTCTCAGCCATGGAGAGTCCTTTTAACATGCTTGAATAGTCGATTGAAAACTAGACATCCTAAGATTTCTAATGGTTCTTTCAGATATTCATTTAGAGCTCGGGAAGGCAGTCAAAAGTCCCCCGTAAGATGAGGCATCATTTTTCAAACAAATTATAGAATGAATTATTTGATCACTAACAAAAGGCATCTCATGGGTGGCTCCGGAGGTGAATCTGACAGAATGAAATGTGGATACAAATACAAAGAATTTAGGTCCAAGATTGGAGAGAATGGTGAGAACCATTTGTTTCTCTCCCTTCGATTTATCAACCCCGAAAGCTTTGAGTTGCGACAGTAAATCCTTGAATTTTGTAAAAAACTCTTGGATATTGTCGAAGCTTTTTGGATCCAATGTGAGAAGTTCCACCTCCAGCATGTGTCCCCTCATCTCATCCTGTTTGCAAAATATCTCTTCCAAGGTGGTCCAGGATTCATTGGGATTCTTACAGGAAGATATGTGAAAAAGGAGATCAGGAAAAAACTTAGGAAGAAACTTAGGAAAAATAAATCCTAGGTGTGTGTGAATTAACTCCAATAAGGTGTGGTAGGCTCGATCATTGCTAAAAGACTAGCAAGTATTGGAAGAGGCATTAAAGCTTCTTCCAATTCTTTGATTCACTCCTTTAACCTGACATTCTCCGCTTCAAGGCCTCCAATAGAATTATCTAGAGTGTCTTTAGCTGCTCAGTGTATTTGGGAAATTTGGGAAGGACACATGTTCTGTAGGTTAATCTCTGAATGATATTTCCCCTTTTTATTCTTTACATCTCTTTTCTCAATAATAAAATTTTTGGACTCGTTGTAAAAAAACAACGCTCTGAAATACAAAAGACTACTCTTTGTTGAAGGTCTCGGTCTCAATTATTTACATCTAAGGGTTTTGGTGAGCATTTTTCTCTAGTTGGTCAACATTGGGGAACACTTTCTCGATGTCAATTTAGAGTTCCATATCCTCGAGGGAGAGTTCCTGGATGTTTCTTTCTCCTCGAGGTCCCTCCTCTTCTTGCATAATGTTTTTTATTTTCTTCCTTAAGGTAATTTTATGATAAATTTCAATTTTTCCGGAAGGAGGGTTCTTATCTCCTCCTCCGCCTGAAGAACCGTGGGTTGCTTTCTTAATTTGGGGGGCCATTGGAGTTCTTCTCTGAGATGTTATAATCTTTGGTGTGACAGTCGGGGATTGGGTGCTTTTCTCACCTGGACCTTTTCCTCTCTGCTTGTATGACTCATTGGTGTTGAGTATCATTTCCAGGTCATCGATGCCACGAGCAAGAGTGTCTAAGGCATTGTCTCCATCTTCATTCAGAATATCATTAATGAAAGAATTGTTGAAACCAATAACCAATAGATGTTCTACAAAAATACCACTAGGGTCAAACCCTTTTACTTTTTCATCATATTTTAAATTGGGGTTGTTGAATTGGCCCGCAAATTCATCATTCTTGTTCATATTTCTTAATATGAAATCCCCAACTTTCCAAGGAAGAGGTATGAATTGCGTTTTTCTCTTTTCATGGAAAAGAATGAAACTAGTAGTTATACTGCCTTGTTATTTCAACAACAAACATTTCGTCAGATAGGTGGTGTTGGCACAGGGGCAGACCCAGGGTTCAATGCTTCAACAATGCACCAAAAAAACCCTAACTACTGGCCCTTTCGACAACACCTGCGAAGTAGGCAAAGTCTCACTCGAGGTAGAAGCGGGGGCGGGGTGATAGAACTCAGGTGTCTATAACCAAGTTGGGACACAGAGTTGTGATCACAACACTTCGCAGAACACTTAAGAACAATATGCATTAGTTTTACCAACTTTATTCACATCACATAACACACCCTAAGGATAGATCGACGCAGTAATAATGACAAAATACATATCACACTTAGCATCATAAGTTAGATCTATCACATTCAACATAAATAAACAACTAAGCATTCATAGATCTATCTATTATACATAACCATCAATGCACTAAGTAGTTCCACTGCATAAAAATCATAGCACAAATAAAACCATCAACACATGATATACGTGGTTCACACTAGTGTGTGGCTACGTTCACCAATGGCTTCTTGTTATTTGTTAGTATTCAATCTCTTACATTCATATTCTCATGTGCACTAAGCCACAGAGCCAAGCTTCCCATCAGACAGGTGATCTGTGCACTGCACACCAGATCCACCTTCCCAAAATCAGGTCAAGGCACAAATCCAACTCCTCTATCAAGCATAGAGCCTTACATAACACATTCTGTTGCAAAAAGAAACTCAGAACTACTTGCCTCTTGCACCTAGCCAATTACATCCCCCACTACTCGCCCTTACTATATTACATTCTTTCTTATTTATACTTTTACAATCGCTTACAAAAAGGCCTAATCATGGGTAAACCCATGGGCCGACATCCCATAAACCCTAATACAAAAACCCTAATGAACCCCTTGTTGGGTCCAAAAATCAAGTGAGATCCCGCAATCTCAGCTCCACCTAGGCGCTCCATCTTCGACAAGCCTGTCGAAGTCCAAAAAGGTGGTCAAACCTGACCAATGTTTCCCAAAAAATTGGTTGAGGGCCAGGAGGCCCCCAACACTCACCTGTGACTTGTCCCAAGTCACTCATATCTGGGCAATGTTGCTTCGAAGGCCTCGATATTAGCTCGAGCTGCCTCGACTTGTTGTTTCACCTAAGCTTCCTGCTCAACGAACTCCTGGATCATTTTCTCTGTAACAAGCCCTTCTAGGTGTTGTTCCACTGTCGCAACCACTTGGTCCAGTTGTGAACCTTGTCCTTATATCTCTTCAAACATCACGCACACCTCATCCTGCACCGGTTGTAGCCTCTATGTGACTTCCATTACTCTACCCTGGATGGCAGTAATCTGTTGCTGGACTGCGCATTGTTCCTGTGATCTCTTCATTCTCTCGACTACAATGAGTAACTTCATATGCGCTTGTACCCACAGTGTCTGTTGTTATGCCTCTTGTAGTTGTGCTTCCAATTTCCTCAACTCTGGGTCTTCTATGAGGCATTCATAAGTCTGCACACTTCTGTCACTCAGTTGTTTGCATTCTGAGGTGAGGTCTTTGATCCTTCCTGCTGCGCTCTTGGTGGCTTCCTCCCTCTGGTTGCACACTTCTTGTGGGGTGCTAGGTACTTCTTGGATTTACATCTCTATTATCTGTGCTTGGAGCTGTTGGATGGCTTCAGTGAGCTTTGCCACTTGAATTTCAACCAATTCTTTTTCCTCCTGTGCCAAGCTCGGCACGGAGAGAAGTGTCTTGCTCATCGCTTCTTTGACCACAGTCTTCTCTGTAAGTAGTTGGTTGTTTTCCCTCTATATATTTTCTTTGTCCTCCTCGAGCATCACCCAGAACTCATCTTTCTCATTTTCATAGGCGATCACGCAGTACTGTGCAACTCGTAGTTGCTCTAAGACTTCTTCTTTTTCTTGCTTCAGTTCTTCTATGGCCTTCTCCTTTTCTTCTTGGATTTTTTGGAGTTGAACCTCTGTTGCATCTGCTAATCTTCTCAATTGGGTGGGCTTATCCCCCAATTCTGCAACCTATGACAAAGAGGGCACAGTAGGTATCGCACAGACTGAATGAATAGGTTGTTTCATCTCCTTTAGTTCCTTATCGACTCGTACATACATCTCCTCCTACTTCGCTCCATATCTCTATAATATGTCCTCTGAAGCATCCTCCATGGCTCCGCAGACTAGACCGATGTCATCCTCTGTGAGCATGGCCTCTAGCTGGGGCTTACTGACATGGGTCTTCTTTCTTGTTGAAGGTTTCTTTGGAGAAACCTTCCTCTTCTTCAGTGTTTTTCTCTCGGTAGGGGGATCCTCCGGCGGTGTAGCTTCGCCTTCTCCTTATTTTTCTCCTTTATCCCCTCCTCCTTCTACGTTTACTTCATCTCCTCCTCCTGGCGAGCCAAATCCATTTCCTTCTGAGGCATTGTCCTCCTCATCAGTTTCTATATCTTGGACTTCCTCCTTTTTATTCTTATTCTTTGCGCTGGTCTGTCCGACATTCTTGAACTGGGTGACCAAGGGGATTCCTATAATGTCAACATCGAAGAGTTATGTTTTTGCAATGGGTACAAGGAACTCCTCCGAACATTCCTTGGTGATCTACTCCATGTCTTCGTCAGTCAACTTGTAATAGGACTGTAACTCCTCCTTTCTCTCTGTTAGCACTGAAAGTCACAATTTGACTACTAAAGTGTAAGCTCAGGGCCCATCATAATGTAAAATATAATTTTGGTTTTTAATAGGTGGATCAACAATATGGATAAAGAAAGAGAATGGGTTGCAAACTGTATATCAGTAGGCTACACCAATGGGAAATGGAGTCACAAACATCCTACTCATCGAAGGCACAAAAGTTGCTTAACAGAAAACAAGATTATATGTTGATAAGTGGAAGAAGGAAGAAGGAAAACATAAGGTAGAATGTTCACTAAACAAATATCCTCTCAATTTAATGAATCAACAGATACTTGAATATAAACAATGATTGATGGGCAACATACAACAGATCCTCTACTGCTTAGGGATCCATAAATCATTGACAACCTTTGATCCTCAAATCTGAACTATATTCAAATAAGAAGAAATATAAACAAAAGAGTTACAATCTAAAATCACATCTCTCATGAGTCTCCAATAGCAGTAATGCTTACAATCATAAAATGCCCACAGGCTTACAAATGAACATACACAGAAAAAATGCCTACTCCTACTCTCTTTAGCCTCTCTTGGCTCATCCATACCTCTACTCCAAGAGATATTTCCTTATTTAAATAGACAATAGAATCCACATGAACTAATGAGGTCTAATCCCATATCCTCAATTGGATTCTAAGCCTTAGAGATAGGTGGCAACAATCAAAGACACAAAAATCCAACAAACTGCTAATTTTCAGGAATTTGTTGGAAGTCATTAATAAAATGTCTCCACCTCATTGCATGAGGCCTTTGCTAGAGTTAAATATTAGGTGAAGGTGTCCCTTGAAATCTAACTAATCCTTGATAATTAATTCAAACCCTCCTTGACATGTGGCAACCTCCCTACAAGGCGAATATCAAAACCGTGACCGCTACAAGAAATTAGGCAGCGCCGCTGTAAAACAGTTGGGTATCACCACTTCTATGTCTAATATCTCTCAAACCATAACACATTTTGAAAAAATGAGAGAGTTTTTTTTTATTTGGCATGTTATGAACAAAAACCTCCTCCAGTTTTCAAAACTACCTTCTCAATTATTCACAATCCAAGTTTTAAGTTAGTGACTCAAAACTGGTAAAATAACTCTGCACAATTCGTTTTCTGCCAGAATATTAGGTAGCGCATGTAGGTAGCGCCATTTATGTTGTGCCTGTGTGCAAGTTTAGGTAGCAATTTAAAAATGCAGTGCCTTCAATCTTGAACATGTGCAGAGAAGTTGGTGGTCTTTTATAATGTCGAATCCATTGTGTTTAGGTGTCTTGGTAGTATAGTAGGTTGTGCACTTTACCACTGAGGGAGATAACACTTTAGCAAAAACCCAAAACTTTGATAGTTAGGCCTCTTCTAGCTACAAATTCTTGTGCTAACACTCTCATCTCTGCACGTAGTGATATAAATGAAGTGTGGGTCTGCATGGAACTTAGCTAATGATCTGTACTGGTGCAAGGTGCATGGTGTCATGCGTGAAAATGACTCTATGGAAACCTTCAATTGTTGATAGTAGGTGTGGAACACAGTTTTCGACTTCCATTTCTTCAACATGTCATTCATATACCATATTGAAGAAAATCTAGCTGTCAATGGCTCTGATTGTTCAATTTCTGGAAAATTTTCTCCCTCAGGCATTTGCCAAGCGACAAATGCAATCAGCACGAGTAGCCAACTGAAGTGGAATGCGTATCCCTGATCCTGCACTTCACAGTAGTCTTTCACAATATCATTGGCAAGGTAACTCACCCAATTCATTTGCATCCCCTCCATGCATTTCCCTGCGAGGTCAACCACAAAACTGGTGACATGTGTGGGGCGGTTCTTTCTGACGAGCTTGCCAGCTATAAGTTGGCAAGCAAGGTGCACTGCACCATCTTGGATAGAGGCTACCTTGTAGCCTTTCTTTTCCTTTTCTACTTCACTTTATGCCTCCTTTATGTGTTGTTCCAAGGAGCGATCTAAGGCCTTCCCTGGGTAGAACTGTTGAGGTTCGAGTCCCTGCATGCTCAATCCTGTGATCAAGTGGATCAACGTCGGATCCACAGTAATCCGCCTATCGAGCCACAGGTATCCACCATGATGGCACAAAAAGAGGAGTTTAACGCAAGCGTTAACCTCCTGATGTCGGCCAAAATGAGGAATATTCATGACATTCAATATCATGGACTGCGCTAGCTACTTAATCCATGGCTGGGATACTATGTGAGGCTTCTTCCCTATGGTCTTTTTCAAGTATCTATGAGATGCGAGCATGGAGTAGTTATTTTTGTCTCCAAGGTTAAATTCATTGTTCTTCGGGGATGGGATCTATCCCAACTGGCTTCCAACTACACGTATCCCCTTCGGGATGTACGCGGTGATCAAAATGTAGTCGTAGTCACGTGGGATATTTTCGTAGTTAACCGCGCCAGCCAAAGGCGGGATATAATCTGGTAAGATCGATAGGATCTTCTTTGCATTAGCCAGATCGTCGTGATGCTTACTTCTCTTCTCAATCGCGGGGTTAGCACGACCCGAATGTCATCCAATCGAAGGGGAAGCCTGCAGTCCCCTAGTCGACGATGCCTGTACTCCTTTAGACAACAATTTTTCAGCCATTACCTTCCTTAGAACTTCCTCAATGGATTTCTTCAACTCTCTAGGTTTTCCCAACATTCAAACTTTTAATTAGACAGGTCGAGGTAGGCAAACAGATAGACGGGATAACAAACAGATGGTGAGGTCTAGCTTCATATAACACAACTCAATACACAATCAATTCTCTTAGGTAATAACGGATGGAAAAAAGTGGTCCCAACGCAGCGTCCGATGGGATAAATAAGTGAGCATCGTAACAGATTATTCCAACGGGTAGGAATGCTTCCATCAATGCGAATACGTTCATTATGGCATGGTCCCAACGTCCCAAACACATTCCATTCATCCATAAATGTGTCTTCTAGTTGTTCTGGAGCGTTTTTCTAATGGTCGGGGCACCCCCAATGGTCATATAGATTCGCTAGGGCAAAGTCTCATTCTGCACGGTTGTGTTGTTTCGACAAATTCTTCTCTGTAACTTTCTATAGTTTTTCTAACTTGTCTTTCTTCTTATTGAGCTTCCTTGCCTTATTTCCTATGATCTGAGTCTCTCTAACTGTTTCTGGAATCTTATTTCCATTCTTATTCTTATCTTCTCCTAATGTAGTGACTTCGTACTGTTGAAGCGCTCTCAAAGGGTTTAATATCCCCTCTCTTACTACTTCCTGGGTGGATTTACTTTCTTATTGCATGGATAGGTCCTTCAAACCTTCTTGCACTCTTTCAACTTCGACAACTAATTCTCTTGCGTTCTGTTTCTTCAACTTAACTTCTCGTTCTTCTATCAGTCGATCTATTTTTCTAGCTACAAAATCCCTTAGTTCTTTCTTTTTCTTTTCTGTAGCTTCTTCCTCTGCTTTCCTTCGGATCTGATCCTTCTCAATCCAAGTATTTCCTAACAAAAGAGGGAAAGGGGCATTGTTCTCAACAAAATTAATGACTTCAAATTGCTCTTTGGTCGTTGTTCCATAAATAATAACAGGTACATTAGTAACTCTTCCACACATGGTTATCATCTTTCCTTTGAATAAACCTATTCATCCCAATGAAGATACTATAGTAGGATTTCCCAAAATTTCCCAAGTGCTTTCTGTCATAATATTCACTTGTTTTTCCTCATCCAAGACACAGTCTATGTTGAAGTCTCATAGTCTTGTATCTATGTGATGTTTTGCTTTCATGATCTCTAATAAACTGACATCTTTGTTATCATTCATTGCTTTTTTTTAACTGTACTAATTTAGTCTGAATTTCCTTTGATCCTTTCTCCTTCTGATTCTCTAACATGCTCTTATTCTATTGATTCATGCTCATTTTTTCAATTTTAGCAATCATCCTTGGGAAATCCTCAACTTCATGACCGACAATTTTACAACAAAGACAAATAGGACCTATACCAGGGCATTCCTTAGCAACATGTCTCGGTTTTCTGTAGTTATAACATAATTTCAGTCCTATTTTTCTTCTATACGTTCCCCAAGATCTTATGTACTTCGCACTGGGATCACAGTGCTGGACCTGCAATCTGCAAAAAATATTTCTAGGTTCCTTCATTCACTTATTAGTCCAAAAATTCTTTCTATGCATAGGAATAGCATATCTTTCTTAATTTCTATTAAATTTATTCAGATCAACTCTTTCTTGCAACTGCTCCCTAGCCTTCAGACTAGGACGAAATCTATTAAACATACCTAGATTCATGCTTTCGAAATAAAAAAATTCACTTATCTTACTCTTATCAAAATAGAAAGCTTTACCTCTTTCCAGATCTCACCTCTTTTCTTCAGATAAGGTTTCTTTCTTAACATAGAGCTTCTCAATTCAGGTAGAGTATTGTGTACTACAACAACAGATCTACGCACAAAGATTCTCTTTTCTGTCAGTTCCCAACAATCACAATTTCAGGTCCTGAAAACGGAACCATTTGTTGGCACAGGGGTAGACCCAAGTTTCAACGCTTCAACAATGCACCAACAAAACCCTAACTACTGACCCTTTCAGAAACACATGTGAAGCAGGCGAAGTCTCACCCGAGGTAGAAGCATGGGGGGTTATAGGACTCCGGTGTCTGTAACCAAGCTAGGACACATTTCTGTGATTACAACACTTCGTAAAACACTTAAGAACAATATGCATTATTTTTACCAATTTTATTCACATCGTAGAACACACCCTAAGGATAGATCGACGCAGTAATAATGACAAAATACACATCACACTTAGCATCATAAGTTAAATCTATCACATTCAACATAAATAAAGCACTAAGCATTCATATATCTATCTATTATACATAACCATCAATGCACTAAGCAGATCCATTGCATAAACATCATAGCACAAAGAAAACCATCAACACATGATATACATGGTTCACCCCAGTGTGGGGCTACGTCCACCAATGACTTATTCTTCTTTATTAGTCTTCAATCTCTTACATTCATCTGCTCCTGTGCACTAAGCCACAGAGCCAAGCTTTGCATCGGACAGGTGATATGCGCACTGCGCACCAGATCAACCTTCCCAAAATCAGGTCAAGGCACAGAAACAACTCCTCTATCAAGCATAGAGCCTTACATAACATGTTTTTTTTCACAAAGCAACTCAGAACTACTTGCCTCTTGCACCTAGCCAATTCCATCCCCCACTACCCTCCCTTACTATATTACATTCTTTCTTATTTATACTTTTACAATCGCTTACAAAAAGGCCTAATCATGGGTAAACCCATGGGTCAGCATCCCATAAACCCTAATGAACCCCTTGTTGGGTCCACAAATCAAGTGAGATCCTGCAATCTCATCTTCGCCTGGGTGCTCCATCTTAAACTAGCCTGTCGAAGTCCAAAAAGGTGGTCAAACTTGACCAATGTTTCCCCAAAACTTGGTCAAGGGCCAACATGTGGCACATAAGGAAGGAAGGATTTTCCTTGGATCCAAAAATCTGTATAACGTTATAATTCTCCATTTGTTCAAGTGTCCCATTCCTATCCAGGAACTTACTCTCCTATTCAGACATCCGGGGAGCGTCCTTTCCAAACAAAAAATCTTTAAAAACTGAGACAAAATCATTAAAAACTTCATAAAAATGTTGGGAGGCCTTGTTCCTCCATAATATTTGATACCAAAAGGTTACTGGGTCGAATCCGCAGTTTACCTTCTTGCACACAGATAATCTCGAGAACTGACAGCAATGCACTATCGTGAAAACCAAATAAGATGACATAAATAATTTCTTCTCCTTCTTGTATTTTGGGAAGAGATTTCAATGGAGATCAACTTACCCCAATCGAAGATGGCCATTTCTTTGACCATAAAATATAGAATGTAAAGAATCTTCTGAGAGATGTTGGTTGTGGTTTCTTGTCATATTATCCTCGTAAAAAACCATGCAATTTCCCAGAAGGGATTTTTAAATGAGCCAACCTGCAATCTTATGATGTCCTCGGGGATGTTCGTTGGGTTCTCTAGGAATTTAGGTAAGAGGTCTAGTCCATTGTCATTCTTTTTTAAGAACTCCCCACAATCTTCACCCTTAAAGGTGAGCGTTGGCTCGAGAAGTCTCAACATATTACAGAATACCTGAGGTGACAGAGAGATAGGGGAATGGTCTCATAATTGAATGATCCACTGGCTTGGAATATATCTCTCAGTGCACCAGGTGACCAACTCCTTACAATCAAATACTTTTGGGACACAACCTGCGCACACAATTCCATACGTCCAGATTACTTCCTTCTTGGTAGAAGGGGATGTATAATAGGAATATGCCCTGGACCACTAAAAACTTTGATCCTCCTACCCAAAAATATTCAATGTATCTCCACACAACTGCTATCGAGTTTCTGCCATAAGCTGACGAGAACGTTCCCTTGCTCCAAATTATGTTAAAAATAATGATGGAGGGGATAATATAATCCTTCGTGGATCTTGTTTTAATGCGTTTTAATAGGAGATCTCCTCGATCCTTTTGCTTATTAATGACCATCCTTTCAAGACTTTATGGTAAGTTATTAGCATTAAAATCATAGTAAATGTGCATTGGGAAGGGTGCCAGAGTGGCAAGGACGGATGGGATAAAAATGTGATTTGAGACTTTTTGTGAACCACGAACCCGCGAGTCTACGATGGTATGAGGTGCGAAATTGGCTAAGTATGGAATGGAGCAGTGGTCGAATGGAATCACATAGGTGGAATGAAACTTTGGAAGTTCGGTGAGTTCGGGGATCGAAATGTAGATCACAGAACTTTCCGGTGCAATGTGTCTATCACGGAACACGGGGGCATGAAAGCTCGATCCCATCAACCCGGGAACCTGTGATCGTATAATTGGCTAAGTATGGGACAACACGGCGGTTGGTCAAACTTGTGATGTGAAGTTATAGACAGAGATGAGAAACTGTAAGTCCACCAACCCCAGAACCCGCGGTCTAAAAAAATGTGACTAAGTGTATAACTAGAAAGGGATAGTAAGAGGCAAAAAAGAAAAGAGAAAAACATGTAAGTGTAGAAGAGGGAAAAGAAAGGGAGAAAAGGATTCAGGAGAATAGGAAAGGGGAGGTAATTTTAGAAAGTGGGAAATGACCTCAACAACAGGCTCCAACTGTGGGATGATGACCCCCTTTGGGTTGTCAAGAATCCAGAATCTCTCGTGACCAGGTGCTTCCGCCCATTGGATTATGGAGTCAGATTAAGAATATACAAACTAGAAATAAAATTATGTACAATGAGAATGAAAAGTGCTAGGATAAAAAATCTTTCAGATGTTTCCTGTTGACAGGAAGCACTAACCTTTTTCCTCTCATGTCTTGGAGTATATATGAGTTGAAGCCCAATATCTTTTCGATGACATAGGGTCCGATACATAGTGCTTTGAACTTTGTGTGCATGGATGGATTTTTCTTGGCTTTGTTCCAAAGCAACACCAGTTATCCCTTCTAAAATTTATTCATAGTTGTGCTTTGATCAAAATATGTTTTGACGCTCTGCTGCCTCTAAGAATTTTGATTCAGGGCCTTTCTTCGTTCCTCTTCCAACTTCAACAATTGATTGATCCTTTTTTGGATAGGCAAAGTGTCGTATGTATCTTCAGTATTAACCATGGAGATCAATGCATTAAGCTCGAGGTTAATTGCCATTTTTGCCTCTTTCCCATAAATCAATAGATATAGACACATCCTGGTACTATCCTTCAGGGTTGTCCTACTTGCCCATAATGATTCTTTCAGTTTCAAATGTCAATTCCTCTAGTTGTTATCAACAATTTTCTTCAATATCCGCACAAGTTTTTTGTTCGTGGATTCAACAAGGCCATTTCCTTGTGGATAATAATTCAAAGACTGACCCATGATGACCCATATTTTCCAAAAAACTCCATGAATTTTGACCCAATGAAGATCGAACCATTGTCTGTGATAAATTTATCAGAGACACAAAACCTCAACATAATGTTGTACTTGAGGAATCCAATCAATTCTTTAGCGTTTGCCTTCTTCAGCGCCACCGCTTCTGGCCATTTTCTAAAATAATAAATAGTTGTTAGAATGTACATGTTCCCTTTGCTAGATTTTGGATTAATCATCCCAACAACATCAAGTCCCCATTGGGAAAATGGTTGTTCCACCACAATCGGTTGTAGAGTCATCACAACTTTCTGCATTTTTCCTAAAAAATGCTAGCATGGAAAACATCTCCTTATTGCGGCATATGAGTCCCTGAAGATTGACGACCAATAAAATACCACTTTGATTATTTTGTGGGAAGTTGCAGTGGGTGCAAAGTGTCCACCACATATTCCCTCATGGAATTCTTTGATCAGTCCTTGAGCTTGATTCTCATCGACACATCTAGCCAGTATGCCATCAAAATTTCTTCTAAAATGTATGTCAACAATCAACACATATTGGTTTGTCTTCATCTTGAGTGTCCTTCTCTCCTTTGAACTCATTATAACAGGGAATTTCCCAGACCTTAAATAGAATATGATATATTCGTACCAATATGAATCAGTTAATGGTTCCCTAACTGAGATTGAAATCATCCCATCGACCAAGTCCCCATTCGCAATAATCTTTCATAATCCTTTTCCTTTTATTGCCTTCAATGGTTTGATCTCAATATCATACTCTTGAATTTTCACTAACCATTTGGCCCATTTCCCTTCTCTAAATTGTTGATTTAGAAGCATCTTGACGGGGGATGAGGGGACATAAGCTATAACATAGGAGTTTAAGATATACGTCTGAAAGTGTGCCACAACTTTTACAAGAGCCAAAGCTTGTTTCTCAAGTTTTGAATACGTCAACTCATAGTCATGTAGAGTTTTTCTCATAAAACTTATCAAGAGCTCTTCTTCGTTGCTATTTTTTTGAGTGAGGATGGACACAACAACTACCTCTGTAGCAAATGAATAGATAATAAAATCCCTCTAAAAATATGGATTAATGAGGACATGATAAGTGGTGATGGTCCCCTTGATATTGTTGAATGCTTCATGAGTATCTTTTGTCCACTCGAACCTCTTCTCCTTTTTCAACAACAAATTGATAGGTTTTACGATGCTTGCGTAATCATGAATAAATCTTCGAACAAAATTAATTTTCTTGAATAATGACTGGACTCCCTTCTTGGATGTCGGGACGTCGAGTTCATTAATTTATTTAACTCTTTATAGGTCTATGTAAATCCCTTCCTTGCATACAATGTGTCCCAACAACTTGCCTTGAGTCACAACAAACAAGAATTTCTTTGGGTTCAAAGAAATGTCGTATAATCTACATCTTTCAAAGACTTTTCTTAAATGATGGATGTGATCCTCCCTTTTGCCTGAATTCACTGTCAAGTCATCTTGGTATTCTTCCATAAACTTTCCTATAAATCCATTGAATGCATGATCCATGGCCTTTTAGAACGTGGCTCCAACATTCTTCAAACCAAAGGGAATTCTAGCGTATGCATATGTTTCCCATAGTGTGATAAATATTGTCTTTTATCTATCTTCCTCAACAACTAAAACTTGATTATATCCAGAGAAACCATCCAACATAGACATGCATGCTGATATCGTAACTTGTTGTAGCAGAAACTCCATGTTGGGCAGCATAAAATTATCTTTTATGCTCTCTTTGTTAAGATCTTTGAAGTCGACGCACATTCGGATTTCCCCTGTCTTCTTTCTGACAATCAATGGATTTGAAATCCAGTTTGAATGTCTGATGGGATAGATTATCCCTACCTTCTTCAACTTTTCCAACTCAATTTTTACCAGAGGCTTCGGCTTGGGATTCATCATTCTTATTTTTTGTTTCACCGGTTTGGCTTCTTCCCTCAAAGTTATGATATGTTGGAATATCATTTTGTCATACGCCTTTAAGTCATCAGAGGTCCAAGAAAACACATCAATATACTATTTGAACAAGGAAACATATTGATCAACTTCTTCGGGGGTGGAATCGACTCCCAAATTGACATATTTTTGGGACTAGTCCATTCCAATATTAACTTTTCTTGTTTCTTGCAACTTTCGAACTAAAACTTCTTCAAGAAGATTCTTGGCATGATCATATTTTGTAAACAAAGATTCAGCTTGTGTGCAGTCTTTGGGGATGTAAATCGACCTATCGTCTTCTTCATTATCATCATTTAACAAAAAAATCTTCAATTGTTCATCATTGTCAAACACTTGCAAGTACTCAATATTATCGAGCATGGATGGCCTAAAGGCCCATTCCACTTGGAAAGATGTTTTTCTCGGGACATCGTCTAGGTTTGATAATGAAGTCACCAAGGCTAGCGAGTTTCCCTTGTGATTCATATCCCTTGGAATGAAAACAATATTGAAAGAGTTAAAAGATTCCATCAGTTCATTAACTCTTTTGAAATACAACTTAAGTCTTTCCTTTTTGATTTTGTACTTTTGGGTAACCTGGTTGATGACCAACTTTGAATCTCGAGTCACAATGAGATGTTCTATTTTCATTCCTTGTGTGAGGATCATCCCCTGGATCAAAGATTCATATCCTGCCTCATTATTCATGCATGGTGTTAGAACCATAATTTTTACAGTTGGAATTAGTCCTAGATGAGTCATAGTTCATGTATCAAAGTGTGTGAGGTCAAGAAACGAATAACAAATGGGTAGAAATCAACAAGTAGCAGGTCTGGCCCTTGGAGTCAGGAAAGGGTGTAATGATTAGTCATGTGCGACTTGTAAAGGTCCATTTCCCTAAAGATCGAGTCCTATCAGAGAAGGAGAATTTATGTGCCAAAGATCGAGGCAAGTTGTTGGGATAAAGGTCACGTCGATGGATATAATGAAAATCATCACCTAATTATAAAGTCAGAAAGGTAAAAAATCAAGGCTCTCATATCATGTATACTCTGTCTCTCTAGTTATCATTTTTACTTTGCACACTTCAAAGTGTACCCGTCACACACGTTTTCTGCGAAAATCTTCAACCTGCTTCCAAACTTCTCATTTCCATGGATTTATCATCCTCTACCATGATTCCATTCCTTACCCGTTCAAGTATAAATATGGGTCACCCTGCATGCCTCTCCTTTACTTTCCGGATTTGTGCGTTGTCTGTGGTTTTTTCAGCGAGCCCTAGAGCCCTTCATTGTGGGAAGGTTGATTTCCATTGTTCATATTGTGAGTCTATGCATTCAAGTTGTCGTCTCTCCTTAATCGCTTTTAGTCATTTTTTAAAGTCTATTGGAGTTCGCTACAAACTAGCATGTTGGACGATATTTCTTCTCGCGGTCATCCTTTATTCTTTGGAATTTCTTCATGTCGTGCTGAATTTCTTTCTGCCCTTAAATTCTATGTCTTGCGACAAGTCTCCCAGTACTTTTCTATCACGTCAGAAGTCTCTGTCGTGATTCCTTACCGCGACAAGTCTCTCATTGTTCTTTGTCATCGCATCAATCTCCTGCTGCGCCGAAATTTTCCATTGCGCTTTACTTCCACACTGTGGACTCCTGTGGTTGATTTTTCTTGTCATTCAAAGTTTTTGTCACTACCTTTCCAACTGTATCTGCGAAGTCTATCATTCTTATTTGTCACGCAAAGAGGGTGTTACCGCTCATTACCACGTGTGCAAAAACAATATATACAAGCATCATGACAACATCCCAAACCATAAGAAATATTTCAAGAAGTGGTAGGGCCAGGAGGTCTAAGCCCCAAGAACTGGATTTAATAAATGGAGACCCAAAAATCAGGGCATGTTTTGAACAGGTCAGATGTATGCACTTTTGTGAAAATATAAAAGGGTACAATGTGAAGCTGGCTAAGCAGTTCTCCCTCAACTTTACTGGATTTATCACCTTCCGAGTGATGGAGGAAACTCTGTCAGTTGTGATGGAGATACCTTTAAAGGAATGCCTTTGGACATTTTGTGCTATAAATAATTTATCAAGCCCATCTACCTAAATGGGAAAATTGGAATCGACATTCCAAGCCAGTACCTCTGGGAGTCTTTCCAAAATCTCCTAAAGGTAATCAGAAGGTATTTCACCCGTGAAGGAAGGTTTGACAGAGTACACCCATATCACAACAGGCTACTGATGCACTTCACAGGGAAAAAACCTTTGAATCTACCTTTATTCTTGCATCGAAGCCTGAAAATGATGACAGACAACATCCAAGCCGAGGCTGACCAACCAAGGAAAAATTTATCCCATTTTTCATTGATCAAGTTGTTGGTGGTCGAAGAATTGAGACGGTTGAAAAAATACTAGGATTCATTTATGATTGCAACCGACATCCCCAGAGACACTGAAGGAGACATTCCTCTATCCATGAGGGAAACAACATTCCACAGTGCAGGGGAAAGAAGGGAAGATTCCATGGGAAATGGAAAGGCAATAGAAGACTTATCACCCCACCAACCAGCACCCCTAAAAAGAGGTAGGCCAAGGTTGATTAAGAAACTTGAGGAGATCCAAGCTCCCAATGAACTGTGCACCCAGTCTGCTGCTGAGAGATTACGCATGCACGTTTTTTGGCTAGAACTTGCTGATGGTTCAAGCATGGGAATTGGTTAAAGATGGAGGAGGTCGGGTGATGAAAACATGGATGTTTAGGATTCGTCACAGAAGCTGAAGAAATAAAATCTCGCTATCGTCAAATTGTATCAAGAAAACAGATAATTAAGAAGATAGTTGGCAGAAAGGATTATTGAAACACCAGTGTCACAAAGTTGAGCAGGAAATGCAATTTGGCTCAAAAGACAACTTAGAGAGGCATAAGATGTAATTATTCAAATGTGGGAGGAACATAGGGTGTCAGAAGAAATAGTCGTAGAGCATTTCAAGGAATGCAGATCGACCATGGATAACGCCTGCGTGGCTGTCGCTAGCGCTCAAGAAAACCTAAAAGGAAATGTGGTCTTGTGGAGACAGGTGAAGAATCTGAACAAATGGAACTGGTCTCTTAGAAAAACACTTAGAGTTTCAAGGTTGCAGGTGTTGTAAACTTACGTACTGAGGAGGGAAGGTGTAAGTGAAATGCATGCCAGTTTTGGAAGAGATGCATGGCCTCCCAACCATTGTTGCCACCTGGAGTTGCACGAGCAATCGAAAACAGACGTCTGCTACACCAACTCACCACGTGCATGCTACAACTAGTGATCACACAGCAGAAACCAGATCACGTTATACAAGGTAACATAGTTTCCAACAGTGTGCTCGATTACTCGGGGACCCCGTAAAAGAAAATGTTGATTTATCACAACCCGATGACCGAATCTTACTCATGACTGAATGATTGAGATGAAGGTGTCGGTTATGTTATGATTGGGTGCAGTTGGGTTTCATTTTTGGTAAACTCTATTCAAAAGGTCATCTAGGAGGAAGTAACCAAATCCAAAATTCTAGGAGAAGTAGTTTGAGGAATATCATCCCGAGAGGGTGTGGTTTTTCTATATATTCTATCTTTTCGATGTAAGTCAGGTTGGAAAAGTAGTGTATACATAGGAATCTTGAATGTAATCTTTGAATATGAATAGAAATAACAATGTAGAGGTCATGAAGCTTTGACGAAAAGATTCTAATGGTGGTGGTTCGATGTATTGTGATCATGTCTATGTATGTACTTCATGTTTCATGTAAATGCATGTATGTTCTCTTTGTTTAAATTGGAACGTCTGACGAGTTTAAAATTCATCGCATGGTTGTTTAGACTCATCCATTTAAACTTTTTGTTCTCTTCTAAGTTAGAATTCATCTTTAATGGTGCTCTGGTTTTCTTTATGTTCCCCTTTCTTTCACCATACTCGACGACATTTAAACTGAAATACCATTGCTCATTTAGCCTTTATCCTCTCAAAGTTTCCTTTACCAGTCATTGATTTATCTCGTTCTCAAGAGGTTGACTCCATAACCCAAATTTCTTTATTTCCTTGCCATTGAAACCAAGAACATTTCCCAAACACAAAAATCTAGCCGACAATCCAAAGTCATTATCTATCAAAGACTAGGTCTCAGAGAGAGCGCTCTCTAGATTGTAAAGGCTAGTTTCCAGTCTTAAATTTGGTATGTAGGTTACCTTTGTACTTCATTTCTATTCATCCCAACAAATTACCAAGTGCTAACATCTTGGCGTCGTTGTTGAGGATGAAATTGAAAAACTTTCTCTCGGAAAACGACTAAAGTTGTAGTTTTGACCCCTGAGGGTAACAGTGGGTTAGACACCTATATTGGATGAAACTTATTTTACCTTGGTGACTTAATTAAATAAGATCAGTAGCATAGAGTAGTTAGAATAAAAAATCTTGGCTCCTAAGAAAGTTTACACCAGAGTGAACCCTAATCCGGAGCCTATAGCATCTGTGTCTGATCCCGAAAAAATTATGTGCAAAGGAAAGGATACCAGACCCTTTATGTTACCTGGATAGGAACCTATATTTACCCAAATACGGATTAAAAATTATTGACGACCTTGAATTCGATTTACTATTCCAACAAACTCTGTTCAGGTCCAGATCATAATCCTATTTGAATGAAATCATTTTCAACGAGAAAAAGTTCCAATCCTTGATACCAACCAACCCCCCGTGAACTACCATTATCCCCACTTAGACCATCTAGCCATTTCAAATCCCTCCTAGATTCATGGCCACCAGGTTCGCCCCTCTTGCCTTTCTAGCCCAATTACATGATTTGCCTCAGAATTATAATCAAATAACTAAATTATATGGTGCCTAAGGAAATGCTTCTGCCCAAAAACACTTAGATTAGTTTAATGATTTTGTTGACCTGGAAGAGGTAGATCACGATGATACAAAAATGAGATTGTTTGCGCAAAGTCTCTTAGGGGAGGTCAGAAAATGGTTCAAGGACCTTCAAGCAACGAGCATCCCTGATTTTGCAGCTTTTGAAATGTTGTTTCTTGCCATATGGGGTGATAAAAAGAATCATTTTCAGTTCCTAACTCGGTACAATAATATAAAAATATCACTAGATGAAACAGTGCAAGATTTCTTAGCCAGATTAATGAAATTTTAGAATTCAATTCCCACAGAAGTCAAACCACCTCTCGGAGTTGCCCAGCTTTGATACGTTGATTCTTTTGGCAGTGACTTTGCCTTGCTGTTAAGAGAAAGAAGATCTAATACATTAGGTGCTATGATGAGCGATGAGATTGAAGTTGAAGTAAATCTGATGGAATTGAGGAAGATCAAACATAATTTTGACAGAAATAGGAAGAATCCCCAAGGGGACGCGTAGCCCTATATGTCTCCATAATCAGATGAAAAAATTGACTTGATGATGAATACTATGGAAAGACTCATGGAAAGGATGTTTGTGGAGAACAAGCATGCGACCAGGGAGCAAAACGATTTCCATCCTAGAAATCAAAATTTTAGAAGAGCCCCAATTCCACAGATCAGACAAAGAGACCAGAGAGATCAAGGTGATCAACAGATAAGACATCCTTTCCAAAAAAACTATGAAATTGAAGAGTTTGATCAAATAATCCAAGACCAAATGCATTGTTGCGATGATATAGAAACATACATGTTCTTAACAAAAGGAGAGCACGATCAATTTATGGATGCGAATGATGAGTGTATGTTGGAGAATGATGATACATTGTCATAAAAAATAGATGAGTTTAGGAAAGGATACCACAATGCTATTATGCAGTTTCAAAAGTAGTATAACCTCAAAAGTAAAAAGGCACCTGCAAAGGTTCCGAAGGAAAATCCCGCAAGGGAACCCCAGGTGAACACTCCTTCTTCAAGCCAACCGAAGAAAGATAATTCGACAAGGGATGTAATGGAGAAAGGAAAATCAAAGGAAGAATCCCTAAAGAAAGCACCTGACGCAAGAATGGAAATGGTCGTCAAAGAGGTAGAAAAATCTCCTCCTCTTTTAATTTTGAAAGCGAAATGGATAAAATCAAAATCTTTGTTCTGTTTAATGAGCTAATCAAGAAGGGAGAGTATAGAAATCAGATCCTTAAAATATTAAATATGGAAGAAGCTCCCGACACCTTGAACATCCAAGACGACCACCCTGCCATCTTCTTTGGCCCACACGTAGAAGAAAGTGGTGATGTTGATGGTGTTCCTCCTTTCTATGTCAGCCTTAAAATTCATGACAGGACCTTACATAATGCCATGTTAGATTTAGGCGCATCGCATAATCTCATGCCCAAGGTGGTCATGGATGAATTAGGCTTGGACATTACTAGACCTTATAAAGATATTTTCTCTTTTGACTCAAGAAAGGTGAAATGCTTGGGTTTGATCAAAGACTTGGTTGTATCATTGTCTCAAATCCCATCGAAAAATCTGGTCATGGATGTGGTGGTTGTCGACATTCCCCCAAAATTCAACATGTTTTTATCTAGATCTTGGGCCACAAAATTAAAGGGAACCTTGCAGATGGACATGTCGTATGCTAATATTCTTGTTTTTGGCCAAGAAAGGAGACTGTACAGAGAAGTGTTTCTCAAGTACATGGTAAGTAGTAAAACCCAACCAAATAATAATCTTATTTACTCTTTCGATGTCGAAGTTGGCTCCTCTATTTTTTATAATAACTTAAGTTTTGAAGAGGGAAAGCCAACAACTGTCATGACTGTCGAACACAAAGTCGAGCATCAAATAAAGGAAACTACAGATCATAGAAACAACACGAGAAATGAAATGTGGAATATGAGCTTTGATGGAGCTGTCAACAGGGAAGGATCTGGAGTTGGTGTGTGGATTAACCCTCCCAAAGTGGGTACAAAACTTTGTTTTGAAAATATTTCTCTTGATTGTACCAATAATATGGATGAATATGAGGCACTGATTTTGGGTTTGAGGACTTTAAAGGAATTGGGTGCTAGAAGGATAGTTGTACATGGAGATTCTGAGCTCATCATTAATTAGCTGCTAGAAGGATAGTTGTACATGAAGAATCCTATATTAAGAGCATATATAAATATAGTGTTGGATCTCCTTGAAGAGTTTTCAAAGTAAAATTTGTCAGTGATTCCTAGGGGACAAAATCAAATTGCATATGCTCTGACTACGTCGGCTTCGGTGTTCAAAATTACAATTTTTCCAAATAAGAAGTATGAAATTGAAGTCAAACATAGGCCGCCAATACCCGATAACATTAAATATTGGCAAGTGTTTGAAGATGATGAACAAGTGGAGAGATTCCTCCAAATGAGTGATGAATTTGCTAATGTGAATATTGACGATGAGTGTTGTTGTGAAGAATATGAAGATGTAGTTGTGTTTAGCAACAATAACCACTTTCAAAATCAGATAGTTGGAAGGGATATAGTGCAACTAAAAAAAAACATTATCCTCAAAGGCTTGGTCCCATCAGAAACGATTTTTGATGAAAATGATGTAGCCAGAAATCCTAAAATCACTGCAAACGATGAGGATATAGGGGATTGCAACATCGGTACTCAAGAAAATCCTAAGATCATCAGACTGTAAAAAATGCTCAGTCCAGAAATCAAACAGAGGTATATCAGCCTCATGAAAGACTTCCCTGATGTTTTTGCATGGAGTTATGAAGACTTGAAGGTCTATGACACTAGAGTAATTCAGCATGTAATTCCCATTAAGGAGGATCAACAACTTTTCAAGAAAAAGTTGAGACGAATCAACCCTCGGTTGTTGACACTGATTGAAAAGGAGGTAAGAAAATTGTTTGATGCCAAGAATATTGTGTCCTTAATATTTTCCAAGTGGGTGGCTAACCCGGTGCCTGCCTGAAAGAAAAGTGGTGAAATATGATTGTGTGTGGACTTTCATAATCTAAACATGGTGTCTCTCAAAGAAAATTATCCACTTCCTAAGATGGATTACATATTGCAGAAGGTGGTTGCATCTCAGAAAATGTCGATGCTTGACGGTTTTTCTAGATACATCCAGATCATGGTGCACCTAGACGATCGAGAGAAGATAGCCTTTACAACACCTTCGAGCACTTTCATGTATGCAAAAAATCCTTTTTGGGTTTATGAATGCTGGAGAGACTTTCCAAAGGGACATGGACATAGCCTTTTTCGATGAGAAAGATAATTTTATCATGATTTACTTGGATTATATCACGGTGTTTTCGGATTCCGATGATCAACATCTCGAACATCTAAGAAAGGTTTTCCATAAATGCAGAAATTTTAGCATCTTGTTAAATCCAAAAAAATCAAACTTTGGGATGCAAGAAGGAAAATTGTTTGGACACATCATTTCAAAGGAAGGAATAAATATATACCTCATCAAAGTGGAAGGAATTCTGAATATTGGCACTCCCAGGAGCAATAAAGAGGTGAAGTCCTTCCTAGGAAAGGTAAATTTTCTAAGAAGGTTCATTCCCAACTTGGCTGAGATTATAAATCACATCACAAATATGCTCAAGAAAGGTAATGAAATAAAATGGAATTTTGAAGCTATGAAGTAGTTCAAAGATATTAAGGTGGCACTGACCAAAGCTCCAATGTTAGCCAGCCTAGATTTTGTGAAATACTTTATATTATTTTCCTTCGCCTCAGAACATGCCATCGCTGGTGTTTTGTTACAAAAGGATGAGAAAAACTTTGAAAATCCCATAGCTTATTTCAGAAAGATATTGAGAGACTCCCCACTAATGTATGACATCATGGAAAAACAAACATATGCCTTGGTGAAGGCTCTAAAGGAATTTAGGACTTATATATTGCATTCATGTGTCATTTCTTATGTGCCTAGCAATTATGTAAAGGATACCTTGATTCAGCCTGATCCTGAAGGGAGAAGGGGCAAATGGATCGCAGTAATGTTGTAATATGACCTTGAAATCAAGTCTACAAAGTTGATTAAGGGTCAATGGATTGCAAAATTAATGGCACAGTCAAATTGTCATGTTTTGGGGATCAATTTTATTGTTAATTTGTCAAAGAATCCACAAGAAGAAATGGTCTTGCAAGTATCTTAGAAATTCATTTATTCTCCTTGGTACGTTGACATTATTTACGTGTTAAGGAATTTGCAAGCTCCTCCAGGGTTGAGCAAAACCAAAGCCATATTTTTGAAGTTGAAAGCTAAGTTTTGCATTCTGGACAATTCTTTGTATTGGAAGGATCTAGGTGGGATCTTACTGAATTGTTTGTTGAAGGAAGATACGAAAATGGCTATTAAGGAGTTTCACAAAGGATACTGCGAGGGGCATCATTATTGGAATACCACTGCGCACAAAATCTTGAGGGAGGGGTTCTATTGGCCCAGTATTTTTACGGATGTATACAAGGAAGTTTCTAGTTGCCATGAATGCCAAATCTTCGATCGGAAAAGAAAGTTGCAACCCTTGACTTTAAAACCTATCTCTATTGAAGCACCGTTTATGCAATGGGGCCTGGATTTTATAGGAGAAATGCATTCTTCGTATTCAGATCAACATAGATGGATACTAATGGCCATAGACTACTTCACCAAATGGATCGAAGCGATCCCCACAGGGCAAGCTACTGAAAAAGTTATCATTCAGTTTTTAGAGAGTAATATCTTGTCTAGATTTTGTTGTCCAATCAAGATGATCATTGACAACGCAACGACCTTCAAGTCTAAGAAGATGGAAAATTCTGCAGGGATTACAACATAACTCTGGGACATTCCACAGCTTATTACCCACAGGGTAATGGATTGGCAGAGTCATCTAAAAAACATTTGACTAGTATTATTAAGAAGCTTATGTACGACAACAAGAAATATTGGCAAAAAAATTATTATCTATGCATTATGGGCCAACAAAATCACCACTAAAAAGTCCATCTCCACATAACCTTTCTGAATTGTATCTGGTGCGGAGGCAGTTTTTCCCACCTCACTGGGATTTCCAGTAAGGAGATTGCTGCAAGAGTAAGAAGATGAACCAAACGATGCTCAAAGGAGAATAAACCAATTGGTCCATGCGTAACAAATGAGGGAACATGTCTTCAACAAATCACATCTTCACCAAGACAGAATGAAAATAATTTTCGACAAACAGACCATAGAGGAGGATTTCAAGGTGAATGATTTGTTACTAAAGTGGGATGCGATAAATGAAGACAAAGGGAGGCACAAAAAGTTTGATCATATTTGGATGGGGGCATTCAAGATTGTCGCGTATCACGGGAACAATGCCTATTTTCTACAAGATCTTAATGGAGAGCTCACTGGTGGGGGGCTTGTGAATGGCATGTTCCTCAAACATTATCTGGTTCAACAAGTTTTTTCAGTCTTTCATGTCAGTGTAAATAACATTTTTATTTTCAAAGAAAGCGTTTCGATTCAGTAGTCAGCGGAAAATTGAAGCCCAAAGTGAAGGCCCTAAGTCTATGCTGAGTTTGGTCAGAACTATGTCAAGGAGGTCTAGGATGAGTCCTTTTCGTCAATTTTAGAGTCTGTAAGTCAAATAAAACACAATGGTCAGGCATTTGGTATGTTTTTCTTTTCCACCTCACCGGGAGGATAACATCCCCATTGGAGCCAGTTGTTAGCACCATAATTTTTATAGTTAGATTTAATCCTAGATGAGTCATAGTTCGTGTGTCAAAGCGTGTGAGTTCAAGAACCAAATAACAAATGGGTCGAAATCAGCAAGTATCGAGTCTAGCCCTTGGAGTCGAGAAAGGGTGTAATGATTAGTCATGTGTGACTTGTAAAGGTCCCTTTCCTGAAAGATCAAGTCCTGACAGAAAAGGGGAATTTACGTGCCAGAGATTGAAGCAAGTTGTTGGGATAAAGGTCACGTCGATGGATATAACGAACATCATCACCTAATTATGAAGTCAGAACGGTAAAAAATCACGGTGCTCATATCATGTATAATTTGTCGCTCTTATCATTTGTACTTTGCAAACTTCAAAGTGTACCCGTCGCACGAGTTTGCTACGCAAATATTCAACCTGCTTCCAAACTTCTCATCGCCATGGATTTATCATCCTCTGTCATGATTCCATTCCTTACCCATTCAAGTATAAATATTGGTCCCCCTGCATGTCTCTCTTTTACTTTCCGGATTTGTGCGTTGTCTGTGGTTTTTTCTACGAGCCTTGGAGCGATTCGTTGTAGGAAATATGATTTCCATTGTTCGTATTGTGAGTCTATGCATTCAAGTTGTCGTGTCTCCTTCATTGTTTTCATTCATTATTTAAAGTTTGATGGAGTTCACTGCAAACTAGCATGTTGGATGATATTTCTTCTTGCGGTCAGCCTTTCTTCTTTGGAATTTCTTCCTGTCGCACTAAATTTCTTTCTGCGCCTAACTTCTCTATCTCGCAACAAGTCACCTAGTACTTTTATACCGTACCGAACTTTTCCATCGCGATTCCCTACCACAAAAAATCTCTTGTTGTTGTTTTCCACTGCGTTGATCTCCTACTGCGTCGAAATTTTCCATCACGCCTTACTACCTCACTTTGGATTCCTGTGGCTGATTTTTCTTGTTGTGCAAAGTTTCTGTCACTGCCTTTCCGATGGTCTCTGCAAAGTCCTTGATTGTTATTTTCCCCACAGAGAGGGTGTTACCGTTCATTACCGCGCATGTGAAACAAATATATACTGGCATCATGACAACATCCCAAATCATAATAAAGAAGGTGAGAAGTGGTAGGGCTGGGAGGTCTGAGCCTCAAGACCTGGAGTTAATAAACAGAGACCCAAAAATCAGGGCATCTTTTAAACAAGTCATATGTATGTGCTTTTGTGAAAATATCAAAGGGTACAATGCGAAGCTGGCTGAGCAGTTCGCCCTCAACTTTACTGGATTTTGCGCGACCATTGCAAGAATCACCTTCCGAGTGACAGAGGAAACTCTGTCAGCAGTGACGGAGATCCCTCCGCGTGGTGAAAAGTGGTTTAAAGGCACACCTTTAGACATTTTGTGCTATAAATACTTTATCAAGCCCAACTGCCTAAATGAGAAAATTGGAAACGATATTCCAATCCAGTACCTTCAAGAGCCTTTCCAAAAGATCTTAAAGGTAATCAGAAGGTATTTCACCAGTGAAGGAAGGTTTGATAGAGTACACCCATATCAAATTAGGTTATTGATGCACTTCACAGAGAAAAAACCTTTGAATCTACCTTTTGTCTTGCATCGAAGCCTGGAAAAGATGGGAGACATCGTCCAGGCCGAGGCTAACCAACCGGGGAAACATTTATCCCATTTTTCATTGATCAAGTTGTTGGTAGTCGAAGAATTGAGATGGTCGAACAAAGACTGGGATTCATTTCTGATTTTGGCCGACATCCCCAGAGACACCAAAGGAGACATTCCTCTATCCACGAGGGAAACAAGATTCCACAGTGTAGGGGCAAGAAGGGAAGATGTCACGGGAAAGGGAAAGGCAATAGAAGACTCTTCACCCCACCAGCCAACACCCCAGAAAAGAGGCAGGCCAAGGTTGATTAAGAAACCCAAGGAGATCCAAGCTCCCAGTGAACCGTGCACCCAGTCTGTTGTCGAGAGATTAATCATGCACGTTCTTCACCTAGAACCTGCTGAAGGTTCAATCATGGGAATTGGTGAAATACGGAGGAGGTTAGGTGATGCAAATGTGGATGTTCAGGAGTTGTCACAATAGCTGAAGCAAGGGCATCTTGCTATCACCGAATTGTATCAAGAAAACAAAGAATTAAGAAGACAAATGGAAGAAAGGAATATTGAAATGCCAGCATCGCAGAGTCAAGCAAGAAATGAAAATTGTCTCAAAAGACAACTCATAGAGGTGCAGGACGTAATTATTCAGCTACAGGAGGAACAAAGATTGTCAGAAGAAATAATCATATATCATTTCAAGGAATGCAGACTGACCATGGATAACGCCTGCGTGGCTCTCACCAACGCTCAAGCAAAACTGAAAGGAAATGTCATCTCTTGGAGACAGGTGAAGAATCTAAACAAATGGAACTGGTCTCTTAGAAAAACACTCAAATTTTTAAGGTTGCAGGTGTTGTAAACTTACCTACTAAGGAGGGAAGATGTAAGTGAAACACATGCCAGTTTTGGAATAGATGTGTGGCCTCCCAACCGTTGTTGCCACCTAGGGTTTCACGAGAGACTGCAAATGGACATTCTCTACACCAACTTGCCACATGCATGCTACGGCCAGTGATCGTGCAGCAACAACCAGAGCCCATTATACAAGGTGACAGAGTTTCCAACAGTGTGCTTGATTACTCGGGCACCCCATAAAATAAAACGTCGATTTATCACAACTTGATGACATAATCTTACTCATGATTGAATGATTGAGGCGAAGGTTTCAGTTACGTTATGATTGGGTGTAGTCAGGTTTCCATTTTTGGTAAAATCTACTCAAAAGGTCGTCTGGGAGGAAGTAACTAAATCTGAAATTCTAGGAGAAGTAGTTTGAGGCATAGCAACCCGAGAGGGCATGTTTTATATATAAATTATATGTTTTTGATGTAATCCGTGTTGGAAAAGTAGTGTAGACAAAGGACTCTTGAATGTAATATTTGAATCTGAATAGAAATAACAATGCAGAGGTCCTAAAGCTTTGACGAAAAGATTCTAATGGTGGTGGTTCGATGTATTGTGATCCTATCTATGTATGTACTTCTCGTTTCCTGTAAATTCATCGCGTGGTGCTTTAGACTCAGCCATTTAAACTTTGTGTTCTCTTCTAAGTAAGTTAGAATTCATCTTTAATGGTGCTCTAGTTTGATTTATGTTCCCCTTTCTTCTGCCACACACGATGACATTTAAACTGAAATAACGTTGCTTATTTAGCCTTTATCCTCTCAAAGTTTCCTTTACCAGTCATTGATTTCTCTCATTTTCAAGAGGTTGAATCCATAGCCCAAAGTTCTATATTTCCTTGCCAGGGAAACTAGGAACATTTCCCAAACACATAAATCTAGACGACAATCCAAAGTAATTATCTATCAAAGAGTACATCTCAGCGAGAGCCCTCTCTATATTGGAAAGGTTAGTTTCCATTCTTAAATTTGGTCTGTAGGTTACCTTGGTACTTCATTTCTCTTCAGGACAACAATTTACCAAGTGATAACACATGGAAACTCTAGTATTACAACGTGAGGATGCGTCATCCTATCTAGGCTTATGAGAACAATTCCAATTTTGTTGCCAGATTTAGAAAATGCTCCGTCGAATGACATTCTCCAGTAGCCTTCAAATAAACATTATGGGGCCTCCAAGTCTTTAACTCATTCTAGGTTTTCGTTCTGCTCCATGTCCAAGATAGCATAGTTTCCAATCCCGATGTTTATCTAATATTTCATTAATTCATTATCCTTCTTCTTGAAAGAGAAAGGTTTTCTGGGCTCATAGGGTACTTTAATCATTTCTCACTCCTTGCCTTGTAGCATCATACAACTATCGTCATTCATTATATATCCATCGATCATGGAGCTCCAATCTCTTCCCAGCACAACCCCATATGTTGGAGGTAGGTCTACCACAATATATTAAAAATTGTGATGATATGGGGAGTTGTTGTAATCTAGGCATAAAAATCCTTGATTTCTCCGTATGCCAGAACTTTTCTAGAATCAATGGCATATATGCTCTCTCCAGTTTCATAATACTTAGTGCAACTCATGCCCAACGCTTCCATGATGGCAAGTTGAATTATATTATTTGTCGCACCAGTATCAACTAAATAGTTATGTAAGGCAACATCATGGTTTTCAATTGAGATGTAGGAGGAATTTTACCTCTCATATTAGCATTCGACAAGCTCTGGTTCTATTTTGGAGTGGTAACAATAAATTTCATTCTTTCTAATGGATCATCCAACAACTTCAATATGTTATGCCTCTGTTGAGGAATCTTCACCACTTCTGTAAAAGGAAAGGATATCCTCAACTTACTTAAGTCCTCAATGACATTATACGTCATTTGAGTTGAGCTTGTTGCTATGTGTTGCCTTGTGGTTCCAAATGTCACCTTCTCATTTGACACTTTTTCATTTGCTTTTTATTTTTCTTTTTCTTTGTCAGAGTCGCCTTTATTATTTGGTCTATTTGCAAATCCTATTGTATGGGTGACATTTTCTTGTGAGTTAGGTTCGTTGTTGCCCTCTCCACATATATACATGGATGTCTCGTATCTGTCCATCTACACTGTATCAGATATTTCATCAGCTAAGTAATAACCTTCTTACTTAGTCAATTCCTCATCATAGACATCATCCAAAACAACCGCGTTTGGAGTGGGCTATCTGGGAACCCTTGGTCTCGATGGGTCTTCAGTATTCTTGACTTGACTCTATTTTCAGGGGGAGGGTTCCTCTTGACTCTGTTTTCAGGAGGAGGGTTCCTCCTTTGTTCGGGAATTGGAATTCTTGGGTTTGACATGTAATTATCTCCCCTTCTTAGCCTGGTTATTTCATTTTGCATCTGTTTAATGGTTTTATTTATTTGCACAATATCAATTCTTTGCTTTGTTTCTTGTGTCGCCACAGGATCAACCTTTACATTAGGTATGGTTCCCTCAAAAAATCCTCCTCCCACCATTTGATTTCGATTCGTCTGAGGTTGAAACTCTTCATTCTTTCTCAAGTTGGAAGCTCCTTGATTATCAATATTCAATCCTCACATATGCCTTTGTACTCTTCCCAGTATAATGTCGGGGTCGACGCCCGTTTCAATCATAATTTCTTCCATATCAGTGTCCTTAGTCATTGCTTCCCCAGAGTATCCATTTGGAATGTTCCGATGGCATATTTTACATTCGGGGGAATTGCATTTTTATAGAAACCAAGAATGACCCAGTCATTTGGTCTTTTTTCTTTTGGGATTCTACTCAAGGTCTTATTTAACCTGAGATTAAAATCTTGTATCCTTTCATTCTTCCTCAACCTAATCTGGGTGAAGTCTGTGAGGATGGTATGGTAGGAAATTGGGGGGGGGGGAAACATAGTTAGGAAAATAGCTTTGAGGTTGTTAAACGAGCAAATGGATCTACTAGGAAATGTTGTATACCATTCATAAGATATTTCTGATAAATTTTGCAAAACTAACCTCACCATAAAATCATCATATTCAACTCGGTGAAAGTCACAAACATCAAGAAATAAGTGCACATGCCTCTTTTCATCGATGGTCCCATCTATAGAAAATTCCTTTAAGGTGCCATTAGGGAGAATTGGGAGTTCATGTTGTTCACCTATGAGATTAAGAGGGGAATATCTTACCCTCCTTCTATTTTCAAACCTTGAGATTCCTTGGTTTCTTGCAGCATATATTTCGCCTCCTTGTCTCTCTTCATGATGATCGATTCAGGGTTGTTCGTCTTTTGCTGCCATTTTTTAGGAGGTTTCAGGATCAGACTTTTCACTTATAAGGACATAAATTTGCTTACTTTTACTTCGGGTAATGGGTCCCTTGTATTCATCCAGCTTCAATCTTGACCTTGTTCGTGTGCTTCTCTAGCCAATCTTTGATTTCTTCGATCTTGTCGTTCTTCTCTCCTTTGTCTTCGGAGGATTTCTCTTTCTTCTTATTGGACTAAGATCTTCTAGGACTCTTCTAACTCTTCTCGAGTTTGGGTTGTTGATATTAACAGATTATACAATTAGTGCAAAATTCTTTGTTGATTATTCAATCCAATTTTTAAATGGGGTTAATTACCCTGGGGTAAATTCATATATTATTTTTAAAACATTGGACCAGGTTCCGAATTTTCAGTTCATTTCCCTAGTATGGTCACCAAAAATGTTGACGCTTGAATCCTTTAGGACCGAAACAGAAACCTCACGAGGATCCAAATCCTCCTGCATTTTTATAGAGGTGGTACTCCTCTGTTCAAGATTTGTAAAATGTGGGACTTTTAAAGAAGTTCGTCAAAGGAAAGTAAAATAGATATAAAAAAAATGGAAAACATTTTTATATTTCTTTTAAGAAGAGAGTTCTCGAGAATGGACCAGGAAACACACACATTCATACATTTAAAGCAAATAAACAGAACTTCCTCACATCCATCATAGTAGGGCTAAATATTTCTGATCACGTAAAAACTAAAAGAAAGTGATTTGCATGCATAAGAGAACTTTGAAAGAGTAGTATATGGGAATATCAAATGGAGATAATGATAGATCAACCCCAAATACTTTATATTCAGAGAAAAAAAGAATTAAAAAAAAGAAAAAAAAAAAACTGGGTTACAAAGTATAGTCGAGATTGTTCCCAAAATATCACTAGTACATATGGGTGGATTATTCCACGAAATTTTTCCACGTTTCCATTATTTTCATCTTTTTTTTTAAATAGGGTGGTATTTTTGTCAATATTGCTACGAAAGTTCGTCGCAATATCCACGAATAGGTTATTTTAACTTAGTCGAGATTTTCGTCGTTGTTGCCACGAAAGTTCGTCGCTATTGCCACGAACTTTTGTGGCAATAGAGAAGAAAATCCCACCTATCTTATTGGTTGGTGTTAACGGCTAGTTGACTATTTGATCTATATATACCTGACTTTAAGAGACTTTGTGACACAATTGCTATAGTTGCGAAACTGTTCTTGTCTTTTGTTTGAGCTGTTTATTTTTTTCGTCACCCACCAGTTGAACAAACCCAATTCTCGATCTACATAGCTCGGATTTTGAACTTGCAAGGTTAGTATTTTATTTATTTATTGATGTACTCATTTAACTTGTAAATTTTTGTTCAAATGTTCAAATTTCATGTAGCTTGTTTTTTCCTTGATAATATATTATATGTGTAGTACCATATTTCATGTATTTGGCTTTTGGATCTAGTTAGTATATTCTATGGAAAAGGGTATGTGGATTCCATAATATTCTAGGTTTATGGAATACACATACCCTTTTCCCTTCAATTGTAGCTAGAATGTTTTTGTCTTTTCATTGATAAATATATGGAATTGCTCTTGAAACTCAACCCTGATCGGTGAAATGATAGTAATTGATTGTCATTTTCTTCTCTCTTTTATTTTTAAGAACTAACAAAAAAAACCAACAAATCTTGATTGAAGCTTTGATATCACTTGTTACATCCCTAGTACCCAAATGGGATCACACTTGCATAAATTGAAAATAATATAACAGTGACAATAATGGTTGGCTAACACTTACTAATTCAATTAAATGAAGGAAGAAATATCCATGAATAAAATCTTGAAGTTGATTGTTATATTGATCAATTATAAGTTATATTATATATAAGATAGGGAGGAAACGCATGTTTTGTTAAGAACCAAACATCAATATAGCATAGAAAAACCTCAGGAAAAGTACTCAACGCCTTGAAAAAGAGATAATTTCATATAATAAGACTCTTTGAGGGGGAAACCTCATTTTACCCCACTTAAATGTTCAAGTACAAGATGATTCAAAATGAAAATGTCTTCTTGGTATATATAGGAGACTAGGAGGTATAATTACAACTAATGGCCTAAAGCCGACATAAATAAAATAACATTACTAATATAA
>ML779906.1:1714695-1747328 GCA_009831015.1 Picea engelmannii | reverse complement strand
AAAATGGTTTTGAATTGACGTCTAGTCGGTGCTAGTTTACCCCTTTTTCGAACCGACTGGACTATTGACGAAAAAGGTACCCCAATGGAGTTTCCTTTTATGCTTTTTCAGACTCTCTAAATATGAAAAACCACCGAGCTTCCATTCTCTGGGCTCGTTAAACTTACATCGAAGGACGTTACCATTGTGTGTTCTATCAACCGCATTTGCATCCTTTACCTTTCAGCCTAGTAACAGTTTGCGTCTGCGTTTTAACACCTTTGGCCACTGGAGGATTTTTCCGAGTATCATTTCCTAGAACATCAGTCTTGTCCTTGTGCCTTGAACTTGTATGTTTGCGATCCTCGTTCCTCCCTTGTAACGTAATATTCCTTTATTCTTTTTTCCAAATCAACAAAAAGAACAAAAAGAACAAAAAAAAACAAATATACCCCAAAAAGAGGATGGGAAAAGTATTTTCTTTATTGGCAGCATTATGAGTCGCCCTTGGATAAAGCACATATGTCCGTTTGATTCATCAGACTATGGGATGTAGTATGACCTTAGGAAGCTTTGCTCATTACAGAGTTGTGTCCTCCACCGTTTGGTTACTCTTCCAAACATATGGAGAGTTTGCGTTGCCTCCTGCTTCGTAGACTTATGATTAACAGATATGCTGCCTGAGTCTTATCACTTGTCGTGCTATTGTCCAAGGGAATTTTGGTACTTCTCCTGAGTCGGCCACTCTGCAATATGTCTCTTGTTCGCATACCCGGCCATCCTAAACGTCCAATCAAGTCTTTGTTCGAAATTACTGAAGCCTTCAGTCTGATCATCAAGCTTATCAAGTCCACAACCGACGAGCCGTCGAAGACCTCTGGGTAGTGCAGTCGTACACTCACATTACACTCCTACACGAGTATAGAAGATTTTGAAGTTGTTGTTCGAGCCCTGAAGAACAACCATCAGGCCAAATCAGCTTCTGAGAGATGGATACTTTCTATGTATATCTTTCTGATTTCGAGATGTAGATCCGCTGTGTATTGTTCGCGGCTACACTTTATATAGTTATATGACATGGATCTACAGTGTATTTTATTGGTAGCCATGCATTCTATTTTATCCCGAGCATGGGTATGCCTGCCTCGGTGAGACATTTGATATTTTTTGCAGACGGCACTTCCCGATTCTTGATTCCTGGGCTCACTTATTCAGCATATCAGTACAGATTGGTAAAGAATTGGTAATGTATTTCGGCCATCAGATACTCTTCTGACCTCACACATTAGGGGGCATCTGTTATAACACTAAAATGAACCACACAGGTTTACCTGGCATCAGGCCAACTCATGCCTCTTCCTAGCCAAAGCCATGCTGAATAAATCCTCAAAAATCCACCTAAATCAAGGAACCCGCGCCCTAACCTTTCACTGGGTGCGGTTGACCGCTTTCTGGCCTTCTACTGCACGCGGGTGACCACGGGCTAACCCACTACAACCCGCGGTTACCTAACAAAGCAAAAAATCAGGAAAGTTTCCGCCGGGACGAAGAGCTTTTTGTCAGTTAAATGGAACTCCCAGCCGTGCATGCTGAGAGTTCGCCAAAAACCCTAGCTCCTTCTAGCCTATAAAAGGAGGGGTAGGGGTACTATTCAAAGGAGGAAAATCATAGCAAACAAACTCTGCCAAAATTGCCAAGTCCATTATTGTCCCAACCCTTTAGCCTTTCCTCAAGCTTTAGGAGAAGTTCAAGCAAAGCAGTTGGAGGACAAAGAAGAGGAGGAGCCCAGGATCAGGATCGAGGAACGGTGGCCGATCTCAGAAATCATTGTAAGTTGGTTCATATTGAGATTAATGAAAAAGATACTTTTCCCGTCCCGAATACATGAGTCTTATCTACGTTATTTGATTTGGTGTTTAATCTCTAACCCCCTAGTAGATCAATAGCATGCATGTGTAGTTTTGTCTTGATTGCAGGAAAACTTTGTGGAAGGAGCAGCAGCAGCAAGGGGATAAAGACTCAACAGAGGATCTACTTCAACCGTCGGTAAAAAGGTTAGTTGATTCTTCCCATGTGTGCATGAGAAAAGGGGTTGAGAGTTCGGGTAGAAGGTTAAAATTTATGTCTTAAGGGTCATGATCTGAGTACAAGTTTAAAGCCCTATCTTGTTAGTCCGTAGGGTAGAATACCCCACAACATAGCTACTCTGGTTTCTCTAATTACCATAAATTCTCCACATGTTCACATTAAACAATATTTCATATGTTCCTTGTTTAACCTTGCACCTGCTTGCCACCCTTAGATGATTACATCTCACTCTCTTTCATTCTCTAGCATCCATGAGCCTCAAATCCTCGGCTTCACTCAACACACTTACATTTCCACATTTCATACCACCACACACACTGAAAGGATTAGGACATTGTTATGTATAATATTCATACATGAGCCCATATGCCCAAGAATTTGACCACATACAAAGAACAATTCATGCTCATGGGGTCAACTCCAAATCCATTTATTATTCCTTAAAGAGGGCTTCAAAAAGATCCTAAAAAAATGGTCCCAATTTCCTCCCATTGTGCACACGATTTGTTCATTGGTCATGCCACAGAACCTTAATGCTCAATAGTCCTTGGATCATTCATGTATTAAATATTGATTGTCGATTTGTTCACTATTCATTAGATTAAACGCACAGCACAAACCTTCATCAACTGTTAGATGAGTCTGGGATTCAATCGTGACCATTGATATGCAGTCTTTTCCCCACCAAAATGTTAATCAGGCCACCAGGCACCGAGTTGTATCCTTCGCAACCACAGAAATTTAATCGAATGTTGGGGTGTCGGTTACACTAAATTGTTGGGACACCGGGTCATTGGGCTATCGGTCATCTCCCTTAAAGCACCCACTTCCAATATGAGTTTTATCTAATCTTAGTCGTTGATCTCTCTAATTTGATGATCATGATTCATTTATGCACCATGTTCATAATTCTTCATCGGTTGATCCACCCACTAACCCATTAGGCCTACCGGTTCACCGACCCACCAGGATGCCTAAAGACTTATCTACATTTTGTATCCTGGCCATTGGGTCACCAGCCTACCGGGCCATCGGCGTATTGGCCTACCGGGTCGCCTGAATATTTATCTGCATTATGTATCTCGACCACCGGGTCACCATCCTACCGAGCCACTAGCGTATCGACCCACCGAACCTCCGAGAGTTTAACACTGCAATTTTCCTCCAATCTTTTGATATTCGATACACTTCATGTTTGACAATATAAACATGTCTACTATAGATTTTTCGATCACTTCTAATAACCATTCTCACCAAATAAACCTAAAAATCATTCGATATACTTCATTGGGCCATCATGCTAATGAGGCAAATGGCATGGTCTGACACGTGGTACTAGCGTGGCTATTTTCATGGCTCTGATGTGGCATTGGTGTGGTTTTTGTCGTTGTGTTGATGTGACATTGTACATTGTCCCACTAGGAATCAGGTGCTCAGGACTTCAACACCTGCTTTTACTCCTTTTCTCTAATCAAGTATATCAGGCTACCTACCCACCGGGATCACCAGGTCACCAACCCACCAGGACCCTAAGACTTCAACACTATGCTAATACACCTCACTTTGATATGGTCCTTTGATCTGAGTCATTGATCACTCAAATGAACAGTTAGGATTCGACCATGCATAGGGTTCACAATTTCTTCACCACACCCACGTGCCTTTGCACCTTCATGCCTTTTCTCTGATCCGGTATACACTTCCCAACAGGGCACCGGAAAACCGGGCCATTGGGCCCCCGGGATCACCAGGTCACCATCCCACCAGGCCCCCGAAACTTCAACATTGTGCTTTCACTCTAATCGAGTATACACTGCCCACCAGAGAAACAGGCCACTGGGACACCAGGGCACTGGCCCACTTAGAAACATTTTCATTGTGCATTCACTATGTTGTTCTTATATCTCATATGTTGGGCCCCATGACTTAAAATATAACACTTTGTGCAGGCTTCCATAACTAGCTCGTTCTTGTTCAAACTATGTAATAACACCTTTTCATTATAAATCCTTTCAAATCATTTTTCTTTGTGCATGTGGGATATATCAATATTAGTTTTTACCTTGCTATCTCTCTCACCTTCAGTGCCTACTCAGAACTTCCTCTGCACCCTCGGACTTAAATTCTTTGTCTAAATTAGTTCTCCTCTGGCTCCCTCAGATCTCGTTTCTCTTGTTCTTCAAGTTGTGATCACATCCTTCATAAGACCCAAGTTTGATACAGAAACATACAACCACATATCCAACTCAGAAACCCTCTATTTCTTTGCTTCCTTTGTCTAGTCTGATTCACAACATGGATTCTTCCTTGATCTTCTCTTTTGCCTTAGTAGTCTCCCCCTATCTTTGACAATGATGACATCAATGACAATACTATTTACAATAGATAACTCCAGTACATCCTTGTAATCATGCGCGGTAACCAAAGAGTTGTTTTCATGCGAGGAAGCAATTAATCCTAGCAGAAGAACGCAGACCACACTTCCCTTGTGGAATTTTTACATGATGGTATAGTGTGTTTGGGTCACACTAAACACATACCAATGTTCATATTTCCTTCATTGATTGCAAATATGGAACATCTTCGAGTCTGAGAGAGATGGGAAATAATGTTGATTGTAGATTTTGGATGTGGAGATTGCTGAAAGTTGAGAGTTAGTGAGAAAACTTCTACATTACGGGAACAAGCGAACCAACAACTAGAGCCATTTCCATATCCAGGACTGGAGCTATTAGCTAGAGCCATGAGCCAGAGTCAAAGTTGTATCCAAGAGCCAAAGTCATAGCCATGTTCCATATAAGCAAACATAAGGTACATTAATCTAGATTGGTTTCCTTTGAACTTTGGGGGACCAAAAAACATCTCAACATGGAGGTGTGATCTGAAATGGATCCAAACCAATGAATGGTTGCAAGCCAATTGAACAATTTATGAAGGTTAGAAAAACTATAAAAAAACAATGAAAATGTAAAAATCTAATAAGATAAAAATAAATAATAAATAATTAAATGAAAAGAAAAGAAAAAATAGGAGAGAATAGGTTAAGGAATGGGAAATGAATGGTCATCCCATTGGCCTTCCAATTACCCTAGCTCTCCCTATTTCCTCTTGGAATTTAACTTCCAATGGAATTTTGGATAGCCAAGGAGATGAGGATGGAGAGAGAGCCATGAAAGCAATGTAACTAGAGATTGTTGAAATAGGTTGAGCACTCATTAGAAGTTGGTTTTCCAATTTGGGTTTCCAAGGTAAAATATGTGTTTATGGTGTGTTTCATTTAATGTGATATGTTAAATTGTATATGGGAGTTATTGGAAGTAGTCCTTTGTATTTAATTGTTCCTTGTGTTTATCTTAATTACATGAGAATCCATTCCCAGTTATAGATTTTTTAATTTCACTCAAAATTTAATTCTCCATCAACAATTGAAGAGTACAGACGACTCTCTGATGTCCACCATTGGTACTCTAAGATTTGAAATCTATGGTTTAAAAAGAGAGCTATTGCATTTTTCTTAGCTATCTTTCTAATCCCAACCCCTCATGTATAGTGATTAGTCCTCTCCTAATCCATTGGGAACTCTAATGGAGCCATGTGCCTTACTTTTGTGGTATATGAATTGTGAAAATGCTAACTGAGTCGCTCATGCTCAACATCCTTCATAGAACTACTATCTATAGACATCCAATTCATTTCAATGCTCCTCTGAGATGATAATTTTGCTATTCAATTAGTGGTATATTTTGATGTGTGGCTCTTCACACTATTTTGTAATTATCGTGTATCACAGTCCCTTCATAAGTATTTTAGGATTGACCATCAACTTAGACATTGGGGAAAAAGAAAACGTTTTTGGAATTTGAGTTGCTAAAGTGGATGTTGGGAAGCATTGTATGGGAATTTACACATTGTCCATTTCCTCTTTAATGACCATTTAAATAATCGACAATGTGTTTGAACATTAAAATATATTATTGCATTGATAGTCACTCTACATCAGTATGGGGAGATGTTTTCATGTACATACATAACATTAAAAAATAATAAATAAATAAATACAAGTCAGCTCAATTACACTTTGAACAATTAAGTGAGTCAACTCCATTACACACACACACACACACACACACACACACACATATATATATATATATCAAGGAAGTGGATTCAAGTTCGAGACCTCCCTCAGTGATGACGTTGTCAAGGTACATGACTTGGGAAGGAAGAGATATTTGAAGGAAATTTTAAATTCTAGTGTGGATGTAGATGATCATGCATACTTAGACCTAGTTCTATCCTTCAAAAAAGTAATTTCCTCCCTATTCATCTACGAAAAATGAAAAAAATGAGACCCTTGCATTCAAAATCTAATGTGAGAAAAAAATCAGAGGCCAAGAATTAAAACCTGGAGATATGTGGGATGAGAAGGTGGTGGATTCAATCCCTTGGAAGCCCTCACCTTCTTTTCTTTGGAAACAGTGTTGGCTACAAGCTCTAAGTTGTCTCGGTTGAAGCCATTGTTTATCCCACCAAATTGCTCAAGAACTACAATAAAAATGACACCAAGAAACAAAAAACTGACATATTGGTAGACAAATTGAAAGTGGGCATGAAAATATCAAGATAATAATCATTCAGATGATATAAAATGGATTGTTATTATTTCTCATGTATACAGGGGAAATACAATGATCAAATTTGAAGGGTCGATTCTAATTTTAGTGAGAAGGGTATATAATCATGCATTCCTTCCATGATGAAAAGTTTCCAGAAAAATTACATTTCAATTGACAACAATAAATTAAGTTCACACTTCATAAAAAAATGTGTTAAATAAAATATTACATTTCCAATCAAATTTATTTTTAATAAAGAAATTGGCAAAAACTAGATTGTTGCCTACATGTAAAATATTACAATTTTAACAACATCAAATAGATATTTAGTCAAATTTGAAAATGTAAATTTATAGAACAACAAAATTTGTAAATTGTATTTATTGGTAGCTACAAGACCACTCATACCTACTCCTATGATGCACACACTTTTCTTCTCGAATCCATTCTCAATCTCACATTGCATCGACATATTAGCACTACTGGTATCCATGACTAAAAAACAACCTTGAGAAACTAATGTTAGAGTTAGAACTGAGAGTCACCCTCAAATTGCAAGAGGATAAGGCCATCACCCATCAAATAGGTTTGTAAAAGTAGTTTTATGATAGAATGTCAAATGGACAAAACTCAGCATAGCAATGTTTCAACACATAAAATCTAGGCTAGTATGCATAAGCAAATGAGGTTTTGGTTAATTTCAGTCAGTGGTTTAAGGATAAATGTGAGTAGATGGAAGAATTGGTGAGGAAGATGAATAGGTATGCTATAAGCATCAGGACTTCTAGCAACTAGTAAAGAAAAACTCAGTCACAAGAAAGTCTTGAACTAAATTTTAAAACACTGAAAACATTTACAGCAGAATCATAATCAAACATACATTATAACACAGCTATAACATATCATAAGGATCATCCAATAATGATAATTCAGAGTAAGAAGAATCAAGATAATGAAAAGAGGCGGACTTCTATTAATCAAAATATCTTATATCTCATACATAAACCAGAGTATGGCTCTCTTTAGTCAAAATATTACAATAAGGAGCTCTGCTCAACCATTAGAACCTCAAAATAGCATTCTCATGTTGTATTTATAGTCTAAATAGTAAAAAACGGTGTGAAATGCGAGTTGGCCTCTCTAACTTAGGATTGTCCACAAAAGACTGTCAATCTAGCCTCTGTACAAGTGGAACTAACAGACTGCTAGAAACATGGAGCATGTTGGCAACAACTCTAACAAGATAATTATGACATGATTTGTTGTTTCTTGGGTGCATCTCCACTAGTGTCGTGTGTCCTCCAAGCCTTTGTGTTGAGCTCCATCTGCCACCTAGTGATCATTTGTTCCCTCCAAATCATCAAAGCTAAGAAGAGGCAGCGAATTCAAAACTGTTGACTGTAACAGCTAGTTCGTAGCAACTTTTCGTAGTGCAACTGGTAGCAGATTTTATAGCACCCACCTATGTAAAATTGTTCTGCAACAGATTCCATAGCGCATTTGGCAGCAGATTCCATAGTGCCCACCTGTGAAAATTGTTCTACGTCAACTTTTCATAGTGAACTGCCACTTTAAGTCTGGCTAGGTGATTCTGCAGTGCTTTCCGTAGCGAATCTGCAATCTTGTTTGTGTGGATGATTTTGTTTGTGTGGATGATTTTGTAGCAATCTTGTTTATGTGGATGAATCTGAAATGCTCTATTTTTCTGTGTCATGCAATATGTCTCAAAAAACCTAAAAAGTCTTAGCTGAAGGATTATAATCCTGTAGATGCCTCCAGTAGGTGAAATTATGGCACTTCCCTCAAAAATTTAAGATGCAAAAGATGATCATCATCAAAAATGGGGTTTTTCATCCTCTCCACTTCATATTCTTAATCTGACACTTCTCATTGTTGCAAGAGAACTTCTCTCTGTTGTAGGAGAAATTCTATTTGTTGTAGCTTGGGCTAGTACATTGAGATTCCTCTGGGATAAATCCTCCTTGAAGGGTTGCAACTCATATTTACGTTTTATATTCTTGGACTGTAAGCTTCTGTTATTCCTATATAAATTCTGAAGTTTCCTATGGAGGGGAAAGAATGTTCTTGCTAAAAACCTAGCCAGATCAAGGGTCTCAATATACATGTCCATGAGTTTGCTTATATTTTTCCTCTCATTCAATCTTTCTCATTTAAAATGGACAATTTCCTTTCTAGCATCCATGAGTTGTCTGATCAATCTCTTGAAGGTGGGTTTATCAGGGGGAGTGGTGATTTTTATGACTTCAACAGGATTCTCAATAGTTTCACCCTTACCCTTGTCTTTCTTCTAAACAGGAGCTTTGGTCATGACCTCAATAGGCTTCCCAACATTATCACGTTTACCCTTATATTTATTTTGGACAGAAGATTTGGTTATGAATTATGTTTCAACAGAGGTAAAGGGCTAGTAGGTGGAAGAAACCACAGTTTGCAGCGCCAGGTGCTACAAAAATTTTAAACAGAACCTTAGATGATCTTCAACAAAGCTCGAATGGCTCAAAAAGTAACTAGACACCAAAGTTTGATTATTGATTATCTTTAGATAGCATTAAGTTGCTCGCAACCGTCTCAATATTCAATTCACCTCGGTCAGTTGATCTGTAGCATAATCTATAGTGTTGTGTGGACTAGGATTTTCTGCAGCGCCAAGCTAGGAGCAGGATTTCAAACTTTTGTAAATAGTTAGAATTATTTAATGACCAAATCACGATTATCCTTTTGAAAACAAGGATGCTGAAAAAAATGAAAAAACATGACCTCGGCTTCATAATTGCAAATGATGGTAAAGAGGGAGAGTGTACAAAAGATGTGCTATGAAAATAACTAGTGAGTTGGTAGCGTACTTGAAAAGATTTGATTTGACTCCCTAACGGGTAAAGGGATGGAGTGGAGAGGTTCAAGTGTATGAATGGAGGTAGTGACCTGTCAGGATTGTGGTGTCATGGGGATGGTAGTGATAGTTGTCAAATCATGTGATGAGTCAAGGGTGTAAACCATAGGAAATGAACCAAGGGTATAAACCATATATTTGGGTCAAAAATGTGATCCAAGCTCCATCCTTCCATTTATTTGAGCTAACCTAATAAAACCATAAGGAGAAAATCAAAAAACAAACCTAAAAAGGCTAAAGGATAAAAGAATAAAATTTAAGGGGAAAATTGACCCATGACAACTTCATGTGATAACATTGGCTCCACAAGGGATGGCATGATCCCTATGAGCTACCAAGAACAAACATCTTCAGTGTCTTATCCTAGGGCTATGGGGTCATTTATTCAAACAAAAATGAAAAAGAAAAAGTGATATTTACAATGAATGGAAAGCCACTCATGGCTTAAGCAAAATACTTCTTCAGAAAGTTCCCATTGACAGGGCCACCAAAAAGTTTAGAATCCACCAAGTTCTACAATTTATAAGTATTATTTGAAAACACCTCAGAAATCTCGAAAGGACCAATCCACAAGGATTCAAATTTACCATGTTTTCCTTTGTCTTCTTGGGTGCATCCCACTTGAGCACTAGATCTCTCAGCTGGAAATATTCTTTGCTTACCTTCTTGTCAAAGGCTTTCTTGATCTTATGTTAATGGTCATGTGCTTTTTCAAGGAGTTTCTCCCTAGTCTGTTGTACTTCTACCAACTGTTGTATCCTCCTGACCATATCATCAGATTCTCCTTGGTAGTCCTAGAGGAACTTTGCCATAGGCAAGGAAATCTGAGTAGGAAAGATAGCTTCAATCCCATATACAAGATGAAAAGGGGAAATACAAAGTGACCTCTTTGTTGTAACTCTATCATCCCATAAGGCAAATTTCAGCTTTGAGTCCCATGGTTTCTTGTTGTCTTCTAACAACTTCTTGATGATCTTTATGAGGTTCTTGTTAGAAGACTCCGCCAAACCATTTCCTTGGGGGTAATAAGGAGGAGAATGGACTAATGTGATCCCATACTGTTCACAAAACTTGATCAATGGTTCAGCTTTGAAAGAGGCAGCATTGTCAGTAACAATCTTGCTTAGAAAACCAAATCTTGACATGATAACCTCAAGAAAATTAATGACTACCTTGTGGGAGGCACTCCTTGTAGGAATGGATTCTATCCACTTGGTGAAATAATCATTGGCATTCAAAATCCACCTGTGTTGACCACTTGAAGCTGGATGAATTTCCCCAATGAAGTCAAGACCCCACTGCTGAAAAGGTCCAGAGACCACCACAAGCTTTAAAGGCAAAGATTTGAGTTGTTTCTTTCCAAAAAACTTTTGGCATTTGATATAATCTCTAATCTTTGCACAAACATCAGTAAAAATTCTAGGCCAAAAATACCCAGCTCTGAGGATCTTATAGGTTGTGGTTCTCCAAAAGTGATGGCTCGCACACAAGTTGTCATGAAAATCAATCATGGCCTTTTGGGCCTCCTGTGGATCTAGAAATATCAAAAGAATCCCTAGAGGATCTTTCCAATACAATATGTGATCAATGAGACAATATTTGATTTCTTTAAGCTTCAAATATCTTACCTTGTTCTTCTCCAAACCATCAGGAGGCTGCAATTTTTGCAGAAAATATATGATGCCTTTATACCAAGTGCATTCTTCCAAGTGGGGCTGATATGAGAGCTTTTGTCAGCAAAATCAGCTTGCTGATTTTCTGAGTTTATGTTCATGAAATTAACCCCTAGTGCTTTGCAATTTGATTCATCCAACAACCTATATAAACCTTGACCTTTCACTAGTTTAGTGGGCTTCATTTCAAGGTCAAATTCCAGAATTTTGGCAATCCATTTTCTCCTCTTCCCATCTATGTAAGGCTGGATAAGTATCTCTTTCACAGAGGCTGAGGGAACATAGGCAACAACATTGGAATGCAGAATGTATACTTTGAAATCCTTGAGGGATTTAACCAAAGAATAAGACTACTTTTCCATGATATTATACCTCATGTCTGCATCCCTCAATGCTCTGCCAAAAAAGGAAATAGGCTACTCTAACCCCTCTGTATTTTTTTGCAGAAAGACAGTAGCCACTGTATCATAGGAGGAAAAAGAGAATATCAGAAATTCCTTGGAATAATCATGGCTGATAAGCATAGGTGCTTCAGTCAAGGCATGTTTGATATGATCAAAAGAATCTCGAGCCACAGTAGTCCATTTCACCTCATTTCCTTTCCTAAGCATGGATGTGATGTACTTAACCAATTCAAAAAAGTTAGAGATGAATCTTCTCAGAAAATTGATTTTACCCAAGAAAGACAAAACTTCTTTCTTAGATCTAGGAAAAGATAAAGTTTGGATAGCCTCTACTCTACTTGTATCAATTCTTACCCCTTATGTTGATACAATGTGTCCCAGTAACTTACCTTCCTTAATAGAAAACAAAGACTTCTTAGGATTGAGAGAGAGACCAAACTTTCTTCACTTCAAGAAGACCCTTTTCAAATGATGATAATGTTCCTTATTAGATTTTGAGAACACTGTAATTTCATCTAGATAGATGACCACAAATTTGTACTTCTCCCTAATAAAGGCAATATCCATCGCTCACTGAAAGGTTTCTCTTGCATTCATTAATCCAAAGGGAATTTTAGCATACACGAATGTGCCCCAAGGAGTAGTGAAGGTTGTCTTCTCTCTATTTTCAGGAAAGATAGAGATATGATTGTAGCCTGAGAATCCATCAATCATAGACAACCTAGATGAGCCATTCACTCTCTGCAAAATGTGCTCCACCTTTGGCAAGGGATAATTATCTTTATTGGAGATTCTATTCAAATTCCTGAAATCAACCCACAGTCTAATTTGCTCATTCTTTTTCCTCATAGGGACCAAGTTAGCCACCCACTCATAGTACCTCAAAGGAATGATGATCTTGGAATCTAGCAGCTTCTTCACTTCTTTTTCCATAATAGGCAGCAACATGGGATTTATCTGTCTGAGTTTCTACCTAAAAGGCTTGGTCTCCTATTTCAAAGGGATCTTATGTTCAATGTTGTTTGTGTCATATGTTTGTAAATATTCACATTTCCATATAAACACATCCGAAAACTCCTTTAAAACCTTAACATACTCAGCCCTTTGTTCCTTTGACAAGTTGCTAGACAATTTCACATACTTTGGATCCTCCTCTATACCTAAATTCCATGCAATCACATCATCATTTTCAGTTGAACCTTTAACCTTCACAACAACATCATTTATTTCAAACAATATCTCCAAAGGGACTAGTCCTTTTGGAATATGGTTACTGGGCAATTGAACAATATGATGGTCAGCAATTTTATTCAGAAAAATATTAGCATGAGGGATTTTGACATAATCATGATCTTGATCAATATGCAGGGCAGAAAACTCCTCCATGGCTTCAAGAAATCTATTGATCTCAAGATCATCCTCAAAGACCTTCTAATGTTTGAAATTGTCAGGTATGGAGGGTCTACACTTCACTTCCACATCATATTTGAGCTTAGGGGGCAAAGGAACTCTGAAATTATTTGCAGAAACAGCGAAGGAATCTGCCATAGTATTTTCTTCTCTTGGAACAAAAGAGATATTAAAAGCTAAGAAGAAATTATCAACAAGATCCCAAACTTCATTTCCGTAAGTCCTTAACCTGGGTGGGTGTTTAGCTTGATAGATATTTTTAACTTGATGTACAATTAATTCAGACACATCTAACTCTTCAATATTTATGTCTTTAGCAGCCCTCAAACCCAAAACAAGAGCCTCATACTCTACCAAATTATTTGTAGTTTCAAATTCAAGTTTGTAAGACAAAGATATGATCTCTTGGGTAGGGGAAATAAATACTACCCCAGTACCAGCACCTTCCTTACAAGAGGCTCCATCAAAAAACATCTTCCAAACAAAGGTATTATGAGGAGGAATTTCACAAGAGTTAATGGGTTGTTTTCTTATTTCAATAGGTGATTGAGGAGCATCACCGAGTTGTAAAATATTGGATCCTAAATCAGTATCAACTGCAAAAATAGGGTGGTTGATAGGATTGGCTTCATCACTGATGATGTAATCTATTTGTGCTTCCCTATAAATCCTTCTGTGTTCTCCCCCAAATACATGAATGGTGGCATATGAAAGTTCCATCTGCAAAGTTCCCCCTAGTCTTTTGATCCAAGATCTTGAAAAGAGCATCCCAAACTTAGGGGGGACATCATCCACCACAATATCCATGACCACACTTTTCATGGGAAATTGGAACAAGGTAACAACCAGGTCTTTGATTACCCCAATACACTTCACTTTCCTAGAATCAAATGGGTATAGGTCATGATAATTTTTTGTAATTTCCAACCCAAGCTCATCCATGACAGTTTTAGGCATGAGGTTATGAGATGCACCTGAGTCCATCAATCAGTTGTGCATCACTTTATCATGAATGTTTAATGATGTGTAGAAAGGAGGGGAAGAGTCATCCCTATCCTCTACCAAAGGTCCCAATATTACTATTGGTTTTTCATCTTGAAGGTTGACTAAGTCTGTGGAATTAGAGGAAGGTTCGGGCTGCAGTATCTTCGAAAGATATTTTTTAAATTCCTCATTCTTAATCATCTCTAAAAAAGGTACTGGGATTTTGATCTTTTGAATCTCACTTTCAAAGCTAAAAAAAGAGGGAGATTTCAAAATCTCCTTAATTTCTAGGACAAGGCTCTTAATCATTGCTTGAGGGTTTTGTGCCTCTTTTTCTTTGTTGCTAGATGCCACAACCTTAGCAAAATTTTATGTTTTAGTGGGCTAATCAGAAGTTTTAGGTTTTCCCTCTTTATTTTTTGACCTTAGGTTGTATTTATTTGGATTGTCATTGGTTTTTTCCCCTTTACTCAATTCATTCAATTGATTGTCCATGAGAGACTCCTCATATGCAGATTGGGTTAAATGAGGGGATGGAGAGGTGTCACCAAGACAATGGATTTATGGATCAGTTTCTTCATCCTCTCCTTCTTCATTAGCAACAAGTTTAGTTTGGAGAGGGGTTGGACATTTTGATCATCCATATTCCTATTTATTTGATCTCTTTGTAGGACCTGAGGGGCATTATTTGATCTTCTTAAATTTCCTCTATTATCAGAATTATGTGTGTTCCTGTAGTTTTTCTTTCCTTCAAGTTTCAACTTTTCCATTTCAGCAGAAAGTGATTTTACCAATTTTGTTAGTTCGCCAACTTGAGGGTGGATAGCAGGGGAATCAGAGGTTGAAGTTTCATCCCTACCTTTTCTTCTGTCTCTATTAGATTTTCCCCTAAGCTTTTCATCTCCCAATATGTTATATTCTAATTCTAAGGCTGCATATTGCATATGAGCTAGAGAGGTAGATCTTCTTTCTCTCAACAGGAGGAAAAACTCAAGGTCAAAAGCAGTGTCATAAGTGATCTTGGCATAAGTTTATGTAGGATTTATTTCAGTGGGAATTTTGTTGTACATTTTATTAAATCTCTTTGAGAAGTCTGAAACAGACTCCCCCTCTTTCCTCTTAAGTGACCCAAATTTTGTAATGTAATAAAGGAAATCCTTTTTATCCCCCCAATGCCTCAGAAAAGCATCATCCAAAGCTTTAATTCCATCAATAGATCCAGGATTCATACCCCTAAACCATTTCCTAGACTCAACATCAAGGCTCTGTATGAAGACCCTCATCCATACATCTTCATTCTCAACATTAAGATTGTCTACATAACTATAAAAGGCTGCAAGGTGTTCTTCTGCAGTTATGTCTTCCTCTCCTGTGAACTTGGGCATGTACTTAAGGTAGTCTCCAACTGGGAGAGCATTCATAGGTTGAGGTAACACAAGAGGGGCATATCTAGCAGCCACTATGGAATACATCCTATTTCTAGGAAGGTTTGCACCTGCCATTGGATTGTGAACTCTAGGAGAACAAGGGGGGGATTGAGTCTTGACAAGTACAAATGCAGCTTTGGTTTTAGGAGAAAGAGGGAGGTTGGATGGAGAGATTTCAGATTTCATGGGAAGAGGTTGAGTCTTGGAAGAAGATGGTATAGGCTCCAAGGGAAATGAGGTTTCCTCCTCTTTAGTCACAGTAATTTTGATAGAAGGAAGAGTAGGAGAACCCAAGGTAAGAAAATCTTCTAAGCTCTCAAGTCTAAACCAGTGCCTTACAATATCAAGAGAGGCAAGGGTTTCAAAAATTTATTCTTTCAATTTGGAACTAAAAGAAGAGTATTCAACAGGAAAATTTTCAAAATCCAAATTCCTAGAAACTTCAACAGAGGGTAAAAGAGGAGAATGGGATATAGCTACTAGTGTTTTAAAGGTGGAATCATGAAAAGGACCAGAAGTACCTGGTATAACAACTGAAAATCATTCTTGAGAAACTTTTCCTTTCTTGATAATCTTCTCTGGGTCAGCTTCAGGTGTTGCAAGAGGTAGATGTGGAGTAGACCTCATGTGTATGCCTTTGGGAGCCACAACTAAAACAATGGAGTCGCCAGGTGCAAGCTAGAATCTTCAATGTATTGATTTCTAATGCACCTTCAAAATCAATATTTCTTGGGTCGTTCAATCCCAGGGAAATGTTTTCAATTCGTTCCTCGGAAACGACGCCAAGAATGTTAGCACTGAGAGTCACCCTCAAATTGCAAGAGGATAATCCCAGCACCTATCAAATAGGTTTTTAAAGGTAGGTTTATCATAGAATCTCAAATGGACAAAACTCAGTATAGCAATGTTCCAACACAGAAATTCTAGGCGAGTATGCATAAGCAAATGAGGTTTTGGTTAATTCCAGTCAATGGTTTAAGGATAAATGTGAGTAGATGGAAGACTTGGTGAGGAAGATGAATAGGTCTTCTATAAGAATCAGGCCTTATAGCAGCTAGGTGAAGAAAAACTCAGTCACAAGAACCTCTTGAACTAAATTTTAAAACACTGAAAACATTTACAGCAGCATCATAATCAAACATCCATAATAACACAACTATAACATCTCATAAGGATCATCCAATAATGAGAATTCAGAGTAAGAAGAATCAAGATAATAAAAAGAGGTTGACTTCTATTAATCAAAATATCTCAGATCTCATACATAAACCAAAGTACGGCTCTGTTTAGTCAAAATATTACAATAGGGAGCTCTGCTCAACCATTCCAACCTCAAAATAACATTCTCCTTATGTCTTTATAGTATAAACAGTAAACAATAGTTTGAAATATGAGTTGGCCTCTCTAACATAGGGTTCTCCACAAAAACTTGCTAATCTAACATTTGTACAAGTGGAACTAACAGACTGCTAGAAACATGGAGCATGTTGGAAACAACTCTAACAAGATAATTATGATATGATTTGTTTTTGCTTGGGCGCATATCCACCAGTGCCATGTGTCCTCCAAGCCTTTGTGCTCAGTTCCATCTACCACTTGGTGATCATTTGTTCCCTCCAAATCATCAAAGCTAAGAAGAGGAAGCAAGTTCAAAACTGTTGACTGTAACAACCATTTCGTAGCAACTTTTCGTAGCGCAACTGGTAGCAGATTTTGTAGCGCCCACCTATGTAAAATTGTTCTGTAGCAGATTTTGTAGCGCATTTAGTAGCAGATTTCGTAGTGCCCACCTGTGAAAATTGTTCTGTAGCAACTTTTCGTAGCGAACTGCCACTTTATGTCTRGCTAGGTGATTCCACAACCCTTTATGTAGTGAATCTGCAATCATGTATGTGTGGATGATTTCATAGCGCCAGGTTCTACGAAATGCTATATATTTTTCTATGTCATGCAATGAGCMTCAAAAAACCCAAAAAGTCTTAGCGGAAGGATTATAAGCCTGTAGATTCCTCCAGTAGGTGAAATTATGGCACTTCCCTCAAAACTTTAAGATGCAAAAGTTGATCATCATCAAAAATGGGGTTTTTCATCCTCTCCACTTCATCTTCTTAATCTGGCACTTCTACTTGTTGCAGGAGCACTTCTCTCTGTTACAGCTTGGGCTAGTACATTGATATTCCTCTGGGCTAGCTCATCCTTTAAGCAATGCAACTCCTCTTTAAGTTTTCTATTATGGGACTCTGAGAATATGTTATGCCCGTATAAAGTCTGAAGTTGCCTATGGAGGGGCAAGAATCTTCTTGCTAAAAACCTAGCTAGATCAAGGGTCTCATTATACATGTCCATGAGTTCGCTCATAATTTTCCTCTCAGTCAATCTTTCTCCCTTCAAATGGACAATTTCCTTTCTAGCATCCCTAAGTTGTCTGATCAATCTTTTGAAGGTGGGGTTATTAGGCGGAGTGGTGATGTTTATGACTTCAACAAGATTCTCAATAATTTCATCCTTACCCTTGTCTTTCTTCTAAACGAGAGCTTTGGTCATGACCTCAATAGGCTTCCCAACATTGTCACCTTTACCCTTATCTTTATTTTGGACAGAAGCTTTGGTTATGACTTATGTTTCAACAGAGTTAAAGGGGATGGTAGGTGGAAGAAACCACAGTTTCCAGCGCCAGGTGCTACGAAAATTTTAAACAGAACCATAGATGATCTTCAACAAAGCTCAGATGGCTCAAAAAGTACCTGGACATTGAAGTTTGATTATTGATTATCTTTAGATAGCATGAATTTTCTCGCAACCGTCTCAGTATTCAATTCACCTCGGTCAGCTAATCTGTAGCGTAATCCATAGTGTTTTCTGGACTAGAAGTTTCTGAAGCGTTGAGATAGGAGCAAGATTTCAAACTTTGGTGAATAGTTAGAATTATTTAATGACCAAATCACGATTATCCTTTTGAAAGAAAGGATGCTGAAAACAATGAAAAAACATGACCTCGGCTTCATAATTGCAAATGATGGTAAAGAGGGAGAGTGTACAAAAGATGCACTACGAAAATAACTAGTGAGTTGGCAGTGTACTTGAAAAGATTTGATTTGACTCCCTAATGGGTAAAGGGACAGAGTGGAGAGGTTCAAGTGTATGAATGGAGGTAGTGACCTGTCAGGCTTGTGGTGTCATGGGGATGGTAGTGATAGTTGTCAAATCATGTGATGAGTGAAGGGTGTAAACCATAGGAAATGAACCAAGGGTATAAACCATAGATGTGGGTCAAAAATGTGAGCCAATCTCCATCCTTCCATTTATTTGAGCTAACCTAAGAAAACCATAAGGAGAAAATCAAAAAACAAACCTAAAAATACTAAAGGATAAAAAATTAAAACTTAAGGGGAAATTTGACCCATGACAACTTCATGTGATAGCAGTTATCACTTGCCTAGATCAAATTCAAAGGTTGTAAACGCATTGTATGTAATATAAATAGATTATGATTTGACATATTACCGAGGTAGCCAATTGAAACATACTAACAAGTAGTAGTTAAGCCTCACATTTTCCCCAAATCTATATGCATCTACCCAAGCCTCACATTTTTCCTACTGTGCATAGCAATTTGGTTCATTAATTTTCACATTTTTAGTTACCTCCAAGCTAGAAAAGGTGACTCTGCGGAAGTTGAGTTGTGTCCATTGTCAACTCCATTCCAATCTAACTTTAACCGAAGTGATACTTGTGGGTTTTACTCACATGTATGACTTTGAGACTCTCGAGTGAAACACGGGTGAGATTAACATTTTATTGTAAGTACTACTAGTTAAACTTGGTGTATTTTTTTATTTTTTCAAGTAAACTCACTTTTCCCAAGTCAGTTTACTCTTCATCTTGGTCCTAGCCTAGCCCATTTCAAATCCCCAATTGAGAACTTTCTTGTGTGGTTTATGGTTGTCTTTTTCGATAATTATTGTCTTGTTAACGTAGTAAGTCAAATCCTTTGTTGTGGATTTCATCCCCGTCGAGGATTTCGTTCCTCGTTAATATTACTCATCTCCTATGACTTTCAAAGTAGATTGTTTTATGGTATCATCTAGATATAAACTCCAGATCCTACATGCAATATCACAAACTCACGGTAACAGTACTCGCTAAGTTTTATTTCATCCACATGAAAAATGACCAAAAAAAAAGGATCAAGTATATTGCTTCAACAGCAAAGAGTTGTAAACCTTTGATTCTTGTACATATGCTAGTCACAGATGCTTACCCTGATCTAAATACAATATCATTGAACCCTAGGGTGGCAGGTGGGGGCGAGGACGTATCAATTCCTGTAGCCACGGTTTACTCTATCTAAACCCCACGCGAATTTAAAATAGACATTATTAATTTCTAAACCCCGTGTGAATTTAAAATAGGCATAACTTCAATAGGAATTTCAAAAACTTGAAACCCTAACTACAAACTTGGATATTGAAACTTGATACTGTGAGTCACGACCCTGGATTTTTGGTTTGGTGTATTCTACTCTGGAACGTTTCTGCTCATTCTCTACTTCGGATGTCGACCAAAATGTGGGGAGTCTCAGTCTGCACCATGAGTGAGATTATTCCGACTAGTATGGACTCTCGACATAAATCCCCTCCTTACAAATACCCTCTCTTCCAAACTAGCAAGCCTTCCTCTAACAACTAGTCAGTCCTAGGAGAAATGAGTGGGAAAGTGGACCAAAGAGAAAGGAGAAGTGTTGAAAATTAGAATTTGGTTCACACCATAGAAGACCAAAACTTGCAAGTAGTTGAGCACAATGGGTATCATGAATCATGAGGGAAGTGAGTGGGAAAGTGGACTAGAGAGAAAGGAGAACTTCAAAGAAGAGAAGCCCCGGAAACTAGAATTTATTTCACACCATAGAACACCAAAACTTCCAAGCAGTTGCGAACAATGGGTATCATGAATCCAAAGGGAAATTAGTGGGAAAGTGGACCAGAGATAAAGGAGAACTTCAAAGAAGAGAAGCCCCAAAAATTAGAATATGTTTCACACCATAGAAGACTAAAACTTCCAAGCAGTTGTACGTAGTGGGTATCATGATTCGTGAATCTTTGATTATACATAAATGTCTTCCTGTATCACATTAAATCCATCAACTAAACTCAACTACCAATATGATACAATTCATGCTGCTATTAATTCCCCTCCAACATGTATCTCATTCACCAAGAGGACTCTGAACAAGTGGATTGTGGTACAGTTCATCGCCTCGCGCAGAAAAGAGGGAGACTGGAGTGATGGCGTCATGGTCCAGCAGTGATCACGATTGCATTACAATTAGGGTTACAGGAAGGTCTGACTCTTGAACAATATAGCAAGGGATCTCATACACCCACTACGGGGGGCACATCCATAGGGATGTCCATATCTCTGGCTCACTGCATTACACAGAAGAACGACTTCACACTAGTGCTCAACCACTAGGATCACGTTCACATGTGCTCATCCACAGGCACGTTCACTCAACAGACCTTCTTTCCCATTGCATTACACAGGAGAGTCATTTGGATTTCATCATCGACTCTCTGTTGAAAGGAGGATAATACATCATATTCATCTCTGTCTCATGAGGATGCACCCAACACTTTGGGATTTGACATGTTCACATTGTGCTCAGCCACAGGCATGTCCAACTCTGCAGATATCCTTTCTCCCTGTGTTACACGAGAGAATCATCTGGAGTTCTTCTCAACTCTCTGTAAGGAGGAGGCCATCTCTACGTTCCAACTATGTCTCATATAGGAACCACACATCCCTCTCAGGGGATTTCTCTCAGGTTTGTGTCCTAGAGAATGTCTCACATAATTGCAATCATCAACACTCTCTCTCAGCTAGGGAGGCATTCTTCATCATTCCAAATCTCACATGGATGTATTTTGAACTTTGTTCTTGGCTGTAGTTATCAACACTCCCTCTCAACTAGGGAGGTATCCTTCACCAAGCTAATTTTGGTGAAGATGTCTGCAATCTTCTCATGTGTAGGAAGGTATTGCATGTGTATTATTTTCATCTGCATCATGTCTTTGATATAAAGATATTTTATCTCAACGTGTTTCGATCTATCATGAAACACTGGCTTCTCAAAGATATTTACACACAACTCTGGTTATCATCATAGAATCCATCTCATGATTAAGTAAATATATCAGAATCTTATGAATCTGCACTGCTTCGTACACTCAATGATACATACTCTGCTTCTGTGGTTTTCAAGGCCATAGATCTTTGTTTCCTGCTGCACCAAGAAATGTTGACAACTTTCACGGTAAAACAACAACTGGATGTTCTCTTCTGGTCCATTGTACTCTCTGCTCAATCTGTATCAGTATATTCTACAAACTCAAGTTCACATTGGAGGCATATCTCACGCCATATCCAACTATGCCTCGTATATATCTCAATACATGCTTTATTGCTATCCAGTGAGTCTGTCTCGGTTGACTCATGGATTAACTAAGCACATTCACTGCATAGCATGAATCAGGTTTGGTGTTAACCAGATACATCAATGATCCAATCAGTTGTGGATCAATCTTGTCTGAATTATCATCATTCATTTTCTTCAAATCCATCACAGTGGTTTTGCATTCTGTCATACTGAACTTCTTTAATATTCCCACTGTATGTTTTCCTTGACTCAAGAAAAGTCTCATCATTCCTTTGTCATACTTATTGTCCCAAGAGGTAGTGTATCATACTCAAATTCTTCATCTTGAAATTAGAAGTCAAATCTTATTTGTATCCAACAAGGATTTCTAAATAAGTCATCAAAATCAGGCTCTCATCACCAACACTATAATAGCATAGGTTTGGATCAGCAACACTCTTGCTGAAACCCAAACTCATCAAGAATCCATCCATCTGATATAGTTTCCAACTCATGCATGGTAGTACGAATGGAGGTGTATCGGGCTTACTGGATCAAGTGTCTCATCATAGACAATTCCCTCTGTTTGTGAGAATCCTCTAGCTACAGATATCGCTTTGTATTTCTCGACACTTCCATCAGTTGCATGCTTGATCTTATAGATCCACTTGGAAGTCACCATAGAATTCCCTTCTGGTCTCTGAACAATATATTATCATTCTTTAAGATATACTGGTATTCTTATGTTATGGCATCTTGCCATACATGTTCTGTTATTGCTTATCCAAGACAAGGAGGCTCAAAATCAATGAAGTGGCTCATGACTGAAGGATAGCTCAAAAATATATTTTTCTTTCTTGGGATGTGCCTTGAGGGGCTTGTATGTTCCTCTGCCTCTTGCAGAGTGAGCCTAGGCAGGCCTTTTCTACCCTACTACAATATCTCTGGGCATATCAACTGGAGCAACTAGATCAGCTGGAATAATGTTTGTCTCCCTCTGAAATGTTGAAGGGGGAGAAGGTATTGTCTCACTGTCAATATCCATCTGAGATTGTTTGGATCTTTGAAAGGCTATCTCTTCGTCAAGGACAACATATCTTCTATCTCAATCTTTCTCAGACCAGGGATGTAGATCTGGAATGTCTTCAAATATTCATTGTTTATCCCATAAATGTATCCTTTCTCCCTGAAGGGTCTAGCTTGGAATTCTTCTTTTTTTTGGTACATGAAAATACATTGGGCACCCAAATATCCTAAAGTGTTCAATCTCAGGCTTCACTTCGGTGAAGGTTTCTTTGAGAGTTGTGTTTTTCAAAGTCTGGTGAAGATTCTTGTTCTGAACATATATTGTGTCATGTGTGCTTCTGCCTATGGAATCATAGAAGGATTTTGATCATGCATTATTGCATTGGTTGTCTCAATGATGGTTCTATTCTTCCTCTTTCTCAAATAGTTTTGACTCCCTCTGAGTCAAGTGACTCCCTCTGAAGGATAAGCATCTTCCTTTGTTCTTAACCAATATGGAACAAGAAAACAAGAGGAACCAAAACAAGAATATATCCTATAGGAGAATAATGAGTACATCTCTAGAATCAAAACAATTTAAGGATTGTTGTCACAACTACAACACCTACTTGTAATGTGGAAAACTTTAGAAATATAAGTTAGAGGAATGATAATTTACAACAATCAAAATTGGAGTCTTCACTTCCAGTGTGTTGTTCCTTTTAATGCACTGAGATCCCTCTGGATCCATGAATTGAGAAAAAGGTTCCTTCTTCCTGCAATTACCCTCATGACAATGATACAAATAATATATATACAAGTGCATACATGAGGGTGTTGATATGATTTCTCCAATGGCACATGGTTGATCTTTGTCCTCTGACATCTTCATGAAGGAGGTAGTCACAGTGTCACCTTTTTGTATCACCCACAATAAGTCTTCCTTTGAAGTCTTCTCTTCCAGGAACTTGAATTTGCTTGATCCATCAAGCTTATCTTCCATCATAGTTTTTTTTCATCATAATTTTAGATTCTTCACAACCCCTTGTCAACTGGGCTAGAAAGCCTAACAGATAGGCTAGGCTAGCACTTTTAGATTTTGTTGGACTTATGATTGCCAACAATAAGACTTTCAAAGATAGGATAACATTGGTGATCTGAAGAGCTCCTTCAATGAGTTGTAGAAACCCTAATACTGAAATTTCTGCAGAAATTAGCGAAACCCTAGAAACCCTAGGGCCAAAATTTCAAAATGCTCGGAATTTAACTCTGAGAGTCTTTGGAGGTGCGTTGGAGGAGGTCATACTCTCTTGTGCCAAAATTATCCCCAACGTTCAAGTATTAAGGGCTGAAAACATCTTAGAAATGAGGGTTGTACGGATTTTCTGGAAACCCTAGGGGGGTCGTACGGTTCTGCAGAAAAGAGAGGAGACTAGTAGATGCTTGTGCAATGGGTTCTTCAATACCTATGATCTGAAACCATGTTAATTTTTTAATAGACAAGGTTAATCATGAAGTTCATTCCATTTTTGCATTTAACTTAACCATAACCAATAATGTTGTAGTAGCCAATATCACAAGAAGAAACACCATGCACAAGAACACAAGAAGTATCCTAGGAAACCCCTCTCAACTTTTCGTAGCGCAACTGGTAGCAGATTTTGTAGCACCCACCTATGTAAAATTGTTCCGTAACAGATTTTGTAGCGCATTTAGTAGCAGATTTCGTAGTGCCCACCTGTGAAAATTGTTCTGTAGCAACTTTTCGTAGCGAACTGCCACTTTATGTCTGGCTAGGTGATTCCACAACCCTTTCTGTAGTGAATCTGCAATCATGTATGTGTGGATGATTTCATAGCGCCAGGTTCTACGAAATGCTTTATATTTTTCTATGTCATGCAATGAGCCTCAAAAAACCCAAAAAGTCTTAGCGGAAGGGTTATAAGCCTGTAGATGCCTCCAGTAGGTGAAATTATGGCACTTCCCTCAAAACTTTAAGATGCAAAAGTTGATCATCATCAAAAATGGGGTTTTTCATCCTCTCCACTTCATCTTCTTAATCTGGCACTTCTACTTGTTGCAGGAGCACTTCTCTCTGTTGTAGGAGCACTTCTCTCTGTTACAGCTTGGGCTAGTACATTGATATTCCTCTGGGCTAGCTCATCCTTTAAGCAATGCAACTCCTCTTTAAGTTTTCTATTCTAGGACTCTGAGAATATGTTATGCTCGTATAAAGTCTGAAGTTGCCTATGGAGGGGCAAGAATCTTCTTGCTAAAAACCTAGCTAGATCAAGGGTCTCATTATACATGTCCATGAGTTCGCTCATATTTTTCCTCTCAGYCAATCTTTCTCCCTTCAAATGGACAATTTCCTTTCTAGCATCCCTAAGTTGTCTGATCAATCTTTTGAAGGTGGGGTTATTAGGCGGAGCGGTGATGTTTATGACTTCAACAAGATTCTCAATAATTTCACCCTTACCCTTGTCTTTCTTCTAAACAAGAGCTTTGGTCATGACCTCAATAGGCTTCCCAACATTGTCACCTTTACCCTTATCTTTATTTTGGACAGAAGCTTTGGTTATGACTTATGTTTCAACAGAGTTAAAGGGGATGGTAGGTGGAAGAAACCACAGTTTCCAGCGCCAGGTGCTACGAAAATTTTAAACAGAACCATAGATGATCTTCAACAAAGCTCAGATGGCTCAAAAAGTACCTGGACATTGAAGTTTGATTATTGATGATCTTTAGATAGCATGAATTTTCTCGCAACCGTCTCAGTATTCAATTCACCTCGGTCAGCTAATCTGTAGCGTAATCCATAGTGTTTTCTGGACTAGAAGTTTCTGAAGCGTTGAGATAGGAGCGAGATTTCAAACTTTGGTGAATAGTTAGAATTATTTAATGACCAAATCACGATTATCCTTTTGAAAGAAAGGATGCTGAAAACAATGAAAAAACATGACCTCAGCTTCATAATTGCAAATGATGGTAAAGAGGGAGAGTGTACAAAAGATGCACTACGAAAATAACTAGTGAGTTGGCAGCGTACTTGAAAAGATTTGATTTGACTCCCTAATGGGTAAAGGGACAGAGTGGAGAGGTTCAAGTGTATGAATGGAGATAGTGACCTGTCAAGCTTGTGGTGTCATGGGGATGGTAGTGATAGTTGTCAAATCATGTGATGAGTCAAGGGTGTAAACCATAGGAAATGAACCAAGGGTATAAACCATAGATGTAGGTCAAAAATGTGAGCCAAGCTCCATCCTTCCATTTATTTGAACTAACATAAGAAAACTATAAAGAGAAAATCAAAAAACAAACCTAAAAACACTAAAGGATAAAAAAATTAAAACTTAAGGGGAAATTTGACCCATGACAACTTCATGTGATAGCAGTATAAACGCATTGTATGTAATATAAATAGATTATGATTTGACATATTACCAAAGTAGCCAATTGAAACATACTAACAAGTAGTAGTTAAGCCTCACATTTTCCCCAAATCTATATGCATCTACCCAAGCCTCACATTTTTCCTACTATAGCAATTTGGTTCATTAATTTTCACATTTTTAGTTACCTCCAAGCTAGAAAAGGTGACTTTGCGGAAGTTAAGTCGTGTCCATTGTCAACTCCATTCCAATCTAACTTTGACCGAAGTGATACTTGTGGGTTTTACTCACATGTATGACTTTCAGACTCTCGAGTGAAACACGGGTGAGATTAACATTTTATTGTAAGTACTACTAGTTAAACTTAGTGTATTTTTTTATTTTTTCAAGTAAACTCACTTTTCCCAAGTCAGTTTACTCTTCCTCTTGGTCCTGGCCTAGCCCATTTCAAATCCCCAATTGAGAACTTTCTTGTGTGGTTTATGGTTGTCTTTTTCGATAATTGTTGTCTTGTTAACGTAGTAAGTCAAATCCTTTGTTGAGGATTTCATCCCCGTCGAGGATTTCGTTCCTCGTTAATATTACTCATCTCCTATGACTTTCAAAGTAGATTGTTTTATGGTATCATCTAGATATAAACTCCAGATCCTACATGCAATATCACAAACTGACGGTAACAGTACTCGCTAAGTTTTATTTTATCCACATGAAAAATGACCCAAAAAAACGGATCAAGTATATTGCTTCAACAGCAAAGAGTTGTAAACCTCTGATTCTTGTACATATGCTAGTCACAGATGCTATCTCATTCACCAAGAGGACTCTGAACAAGTGGATTGTGGTACAGTTCATCCCCTCGCGCGGAAAAGAGGGAGACTGGAGTGATGGCGTCATGGTCCAGCAGTGGGCACGATTGCAGGCTACATCTGCCAATACGAATCTAAATTTTGATGGCGGGTATTTTAAAATATTACCCTTCCTATGAAATTTTAGGTTTTTCTTTGCATTTTCTAAATAATTTTCAAAAATAAAAATTGACATTTTTTTTTAAGCTAATTATTTAATAACACTTTTGGGACGTGTTGGAAACATGTTGACGGGCTATGACAGGCTCAATTTTTATCCCTAAGGGGAAGACGAGGGTAAATGGATATGAACACCATCCACCAGGGTGGGCAGCAGGTCAACAACTCATTTTTCCGCATTGCAATTGATCTGACAGTTGTGAATGTCTCGACTATCCTCCTGCGGATTGACTATTCAAAGTGGGATTCGTTCTTGGTCGTTCAAATGATCTACAAGTAAACTCATGGTACTCAAAAAAATCTTACAACTTTTTACATTTATTATATTAGATAATCATTTAAATTATTAAGATGAAACTTCTTTACTTTGGCTTGGTGCCTCAGCATATATACCTTACCTAAACAAGGAGGTAAACATTGCTTTAATATGAGAGGCATACCTTTAAATTTAGTAGTTTTCTTAATGGATATTTAATCATTTTCTAATTAAAACAATTTTCTTAACTTATAAAACTAACCTAAATTTAAATTAATCATGGATCTATGAAGCATTGAGAAGGATCAAATATTTATAAGTGTAAATATTTTTTCAAGTTTTTCACTATAAAAAAGTTTTTCACTTGATAGATTTGGGGTTAAGATGGATCTAGGTTGGTTGCTTGGAAAAGTTGACATCTAGGAAGTATTTGTCTTATATGTCGGATGTTTAAGATATATGAGTGCCGTCTCATATATATGTATTGGAAAAAAACAATTTGGAGTTTATGAGAATTCTCAAATATTGACTACTCTCTACATTTGAATGCATACCTGTCAAGTCTACTCTCTACATTTGAATGCATACCTATCAAGTCTAGGAAACGTTGTTATTGATCAAAGAATTAATGCTCCTATTCATTGTTGGAATGATTTATTTATCACAATGGGAATGACCTCATTAATGTTGAATCTATGGGATTGATATTTTTACACATGCTAGGGTAATTTGTTATAGTTGTTATTGAATTGATAGAGGGTTGACATTAAAACAACTTCTACCATGAGAGCAATGAACATTGCTCCCATATGTAAAACCGAGAACATATTACCATTAATTATTGACTTTAATGTGCATTGGTATAATACTCTCAATGCTAAGTAATGTCCATAATGATGAATGCATTGTTGTCTTGTGGTAGTGTTGAAGTGAGATGTATGAATATTCCTTAATATTGGAGTGTTGAGAAACATGGCCATTGAGCAAAGCATTGCTTTCCTATCTTTTAGCATTGTATCCCTTTGATTGTTGGAGTGGTTTTCGAAATTGGATTCCCAGCTCAGAGTAGGAGCATATTCCCATTGCCTTATATTCTAGATAAGATACCATTGAATATAGGGGTGAAAATTCTCGAATTGGTGGATTGATGTCCATGTTTTCACATTGCCTAAAGCATGTTTGAATTACAATGGATAGACTTGAGTTTTTCTATGTAGGTGCACTTGGACAACTAGACTAGTGTAGCACTTTTGGGCTATAGTCATTCATGCACAAAGCATTAATTAGTAACTACATTGGATTTACAAATACTTTAAACAAAACTATGCTTGCATGCCTTCTGAGTAATAGTGAGCAGAGAAGTTTCCAGAGAAGCTTGCCCCAAAAACTACAATATGGAACATAGGCCTTGTACAAAATTGACATTTCAATTAATGAACCATCTATTCCAAAGTATTCCATCTCTTTTTTTATCGAGGATTCAATGGAGGTTCTATTTTTAGTGTTGGAAAGACTAAATTTGATTAATGGTCAAGGTTTCTTTGGTTTATACTTAGATTAATGAACTATATGGGAGAGAAAACTATGGGGAATAGTATTACATTTCCATAATTTTGTCCATTGTTCAAGGATAGCAGGATGAGGAATGTATAGGAGGTAATTGCACACATCCATCCTTTAATTAATAAAGACTCAAATCTTATTTCTAATTCTAGTGGAAAGGAGGTTGAAACAAGGTTTCAATGGGGATCTTGGTTTATTGGTGAGCATTTGGATCTAGAAATCCTCTCAAGTGTTGATTTTTCAATAGACAAGGTTAAGCATGAATTTCATTCCATTTTAGCATTTAACTTAACCATAACCAATAATGTTGCAGCAACCAACATCACAAGAAGAAACACCATTCACAAGAACACAAGAAGTATCCTGGGAAACCCTTCTCAACGAGGGAATAAAACCCATCCAAATCATTTGCTATATTCTTCAATAGAAATACCTTCATTACCAAGAAAACCTAGCACACAAGAGGGTTCTTGCAAACCCTAGAAGACTAGCACCCAAGAGAGGTGCACACTTTTCCCAAGTAGATGTACTTGCTGAAATTTCCAAACACACACAAAAGATATGATTCCTCAATGGGAAATTTACCTTTACTTATATTAGACTTGACCGGTCAATAGAAGTGTCTATTGGCACAACAAGGTCGACTTCTCTATCTCATAATATAATTAATATTAACCAGATTAATTATCTTTTACATTAATTATCAATTACATTAAGGTGGGGCCGACCTATACCCTTTACATTACAATTAGGGTTACAGGCAGGTCTGACTCTTGAACAATATAGCAAGGGATCTCATACACCCACTAGGGGGGGCACATCCATAGGGATGTCCATATCTCTGGCTCACTGCATTACACAGAAGAATCACTTCTCACTAGTGCTCAACCACTAGGATCATGTTCACATGTGCTCATCCACAGGTACGTCCACTCAACAGACCTTCTTTCCCACTGCATTACACAGGAGAGTCATCTGGATTTCATCATCGACTCTCTGCTCAAAGGAGGCTAATACATCATCTTAATCTCTGTCTCATGAGGATGCACCCAACACTTTGGGATTTGACATGTTCACCTTGTGCTCAGCCACAGGCATGTCCAACTCTGTAGATATCCTTTCTCACTGTGTTACACGGGAGAATCATCTGGAGTTCTTCTCAACTCTCTGTAAGGAGGAGGCCATCTCTATGTTCCAACTATGTCTCAGATAGGAACCACACACCCCTCTCAGGGGATTTATCTCAGGTTTGTGTCCTAGAGAATGTCTCACATAGTTGCAATCATCAACACTCTCTCTCAGCTAGGGAGGCATTCTTCATCATTCCAAGTCTCACATGGATGTATTTTGAACTTTGTTCTTGGTTGCAGTTATCAACACTCCCTCTCAACTAGGGAGGTATCCTTCACCAAGCTAATTTTGGTGAAGATGTCTGCAATCTGCTCATGTGTAGGAGGGTATTGCATGTGTATTATTTTCATCTGCATCATGTCTTTGATATAAAGATATTTTATCTCAACATGTTTCGATCTATCATGAAACACTGGCTTCTCAAAGATATTTACACACAACTCTGGTTATCATCATAGAAGCCATCTCATGATTAAGTAAATATATCAGAATCTTATGAATATGCACTGCTTCGCACACTCACTGATACATACTTTGCTTCTGTGGTTTTCAAGGCCATAGATCTTTGTTTCCTGCTACACCAGGAAATGATGACAACCTTCACGGTAAAACAACAACCGGATGTTCTCTTCTAGTCCATTGTACTCTCTGCTCAATCTGCATCAGTATATTCTGCAAACTCAAGTTCACACTGGAGGCATATCTCAGGCCATATCCAATTGTGCCTCGTATATATCTCAATACATGCTTTACTGCTATCCAGTGATTCTGTCTCGGTTGACTCATGGATTAACTAAGCACATTCATTGCATAGCATGAATCAGGTCTGGTGTTAACCAAATACATCAATGATCCAATCAGTTGTGGATGAATCTTGTCTGAATTATCATCATTCATTTTCTTCAAATCCATCACAATGGTTTTGCATTCTGTCATACTGAACTTCTTTAATATTCCCACTGTATGTTTTCCTTGACTCAAGAAAAGTCTCATCGGTCCTCTGTCATACTTATTGTCCCAAGAGGTAGTGTATCATACTCAAATCCTTCATCTTGAAATTAGAAGTCAAATCTTATTTGTATCCAACAACAAGGATTTCTGAATAAGTCATCAAAATCAGGCTCTCATCACCAACACTATAATAGCATAGGTTTGGATCAACAACACTCTTGCTGAAACCCAAACTCATCAAGAATACATCCATCTGATATAGTTTCCAACTCATGGATGGTAGTACGAATGGAGGTGTATCGGGCTTACTAGATCAAGTGTCTCATCATAGACAACTCCCTCTGTTTGTGAGAATCCTCTAGCTATAGATCTCGCTTTGTATTTCTCGACACGTCCATCAGTTGCATGCTTGATCTTATAGATCCACTTGGAAGTCACCACAGAATTCCCTTTTGGTCTCTGAACAATATATTATCATTCTTTAAGATATACTGGTATTCTTATGTTATGGCATCTTGCTATACATGTTCTGTTATTGCTTATCCAAGACAAGGAGGCTCAAAATCAATGAAGTGGCTCATGACTAAAGGATAGCTCAAAAATATCTTTTTCTTTCTTGGGATGTGCCTTGAGGGGCTTGTATGTTCCTCTTCCTCTTGCAGAGTGAGCCTAGGCAGGCCTTTTATGCCCTACTGCAATATCTCTGGGCATATCAACTGGAGCAACTGGATCAGCTGGAATAATGTTTGTATCCCTCTGAAATGTTGAAGGGGGAGAAGGTATTGTCTCACTGTCAATCTCCATATGAGATTATTTGGATCTTTGAAAGGCTATCTCTTCATCAAGGACAACATATCTTCTGTCTAAATCTTTCTCGGACCAGGGATGTAGATCTGGAATGTCTTCGAATATTCATTGTTTATCCCATAAATGTATCCTTTCTCCCTGAAGGGTCTAGCTTGGAATTCTTATTTTTTTTGGTACATGAAAATACACTGGGCACCCAAATATCCTAAAGTGTTCAATCTCAGGCTTCACTTCGGTGAAGGTTTCTTCAAGAGTTGTGTTTTTCAAAGTCTAGTGAAGACTCTTGTTCTGAACATATATTGTGCCATGCGTGCTTCTGCCTATGGAATGATAGAAGGATTCTGATCATGCATTATTGCATTGGTTGTCTCAATGATGGTTCTATTCTTCCTCTTTCTCAAATAGTTTTGACTCCCTCTGAGTCAATTGATTCCCTCTGAAGGATAAGCATCTTCCTTTGTTCTTAACCAATATGGAACAAGAAAACAAGAGGAACCAAAACAAGAATATCTCCTATAGGAGAATAATGAGTACATCTCTAGAATCAAAACAATTTAAGGATTGTTGTCACAACTACAACACCTACTTGTAATGTG